>JAOQGH010000023.1:96992136-97049826 GCA_025769975.1 Gallinago jamesoni | reverse complement strand
CATGCTCTAGTGCCCAAGATTATTGGTTTGTCGTGGGCTGCTGTGTGGGTGGGTGATGGTTTGTTTTTTTGTTTTTTTGTTTTTTTTTTTGTTTTTTTTTTTTGTGGTTGGACTCGATGATCTCTGAGGTCCCTTCCAACAACCACAATTCTGTGATTTCTGTGATTTCTGTGATTTCTGTGACATAGTGGTTAGAAATATCATTTAGTGATGGTTTTTGTTAGTGTTTGGTTGATGGTTGGACTTAGATGGTCTGAAAGGTCCCTTCCAACCTAGACGATTCTATGAAAAGTTTTAAAGTAAGGCAATTCTCCACAGAAAGAATATATGGATGTTATTAAAAACCATGCTTCAGGTTTCTAAAGAATCATATTAATTATAGTTCTAATTACATTTCCTTAATCAGACAGATCTCTTCTGAAAATTTTGTACTTTAAAAGAGAGTACCTGTTTAGAGACACTTAAGTAAAAATGGTGAAACAGGTCACATTAATCGATTGTGACCGATTTAAGTGAAACTTAATTGCCTACATTGATGATACTTATTTATCTAACAAATGTAAATGAAAGCAATTGGAGAAAAAATCCTTATGCAGTGTTTTACACCTTGTTGGTTATTCGTCTCTAATTAGAAATTTTAGATTCTAGATATCCAGTCCAGTGTAACTTGTCATCTATGGGCTTATAATGTTTAAAGGGAAAAATAAATGAGAAAATACTTCTGGAATGGCAGTGATATCTACCAAAATTTCTTTTAAATATGCACAACAAAATAGATTGTTAAAAATAATCCCCTGAGGATGATGCCTCTTTTGTCAGTTTTCTACCAGAGTGCATCCTGCACTCTGATAGAAAATTGCTCATTAATCTCCAAGGAATGACCAGTTTTTCAAAATAGTCACTCAACTATGCTGCCACTGTTAATTTTTTAAGCATTCTGGGTGCCATTAATTGCTTGATGTGGTTGGTAACAACAGTAATCCTTTTTGAATGGGACATTAACTCCAAAACAAGTCATTAGCTTTTTCCACATACTGTAATTAACACTTTCCAGGAGGTAGACATCATGACTTCACAGAAATTGCAAAGGCCACCATGTCACTGGAGATTTGACATCTCTCTCTAATCTTTACATTTACTCTCAAGATATTATGGTGGGGTGTTTTTTTTGGGTGATCACTGTTTTACTAGCAATCACTTGCATTCAGAGGGGTAGATATATTAAAGTTAAGGGGTCTGATCCGCACTTTCAGCCTGGGGAGATTTTTCCCTTCTTTTTTTCACATCA
This sequence comes from Gallinago jamesoni, assembly GCA_025769975.1. Classification (NCBI taxonomy): domain Eukaryota; kingdom Metazoa; phylum Chordata; class Aves; order Charadriiformes; family Scolopacidae; genus Gallinago; species Gallinago jamesoni. The sequence continues at coordinate 97,048,538 of JAOQGH010000023.1, read as the reverse complement.
GCTTTTTTGTTTCCTAAAATAGAGGAAAAGTATGAATGCCTCAAATTGCTTATTCTCAGATGTGTGAGATATCACCATGTTTGGTCACATGGCAGGGACACATTGAGCCATCTTTTGGAGCACAGAGAGGTTTACAGACAAGAGTGTCTGTAAAAGTGTGGTTAAGGATCAGTTGTGGTGGAAAAGACAAGAATGTATTTTTCTCTGTCAAACACAGCATAATTTGTCTTTGCAATGTCTGTTTATGTCCACTACATCTCATCCCACTGAGTGCTGGAATGAAAGGCAAAGAAAGAAGGAATGGCTGAGCTTCATGGAAACGAAGAAGCTGCCAGAACTGGAGCTGCTTAGATGTAATTTTGTCAAGAAAAGTTATGTCTTTGTTTTAGCTTTAAGGGAGATGTGGAGGGATTGGTTTTCAATATCTGTTCCTTGCTTTGATACTTCTCTTGGAAAAAGGTACAGAATTTAGGATGGCTGTGCATATATGCCTTCTGGAGCTTAAAATCTCTGCAATAGTGTCAGTTTTCCCCTGAGCTGCTGTTTTATGGCTGTGATGTCAGAAAAGTCAATTCTAATTCAATATGTTGTCACCTTAGACTCCTGAGTCAATAGAATTCCATACAGTTAAAGAAAGGCAGTCTTCTTCTCTTAGATCAGAAGGATTTTGGACTTCAGACTTAATTTATCAAATTCATTAGGGATTTGATTGCTGATATCATTTTCTGTAATAACCATTCTTGACCTGGATATATGGTCCATGCATTATAAATTATAGTGGAAAAGATTTAAACCATATACATTTAAAGCTATGCAACCAAATATAACAGGGTTTGGTAAGAACTTATAGCAAGTAGATGTCTGACCCAAGAAGACTGTTTTAACATGACGATAATGAGTATTGACTATTATTATTGAATATTAAGGCAGAGTTAAGGTTGTTGGCTATGAAGTCAATATAAAGGTTAAAACTGTGTAGATACACCTTTGAAACTAAAAGTCATTAGTCTACATCAGTGTGTGTGTTTTTTCAGGCAAGCCCTTAGCTAAGTAAAATCTTCATGGGATTATTTTCAGATTATTTGACTGGAGCTCATGAAAAGAGACTTTGTTTATTTTATTGATTTACATGCAATTACTTTAAAATAATCTTTTTATAAGTGGGCCAGTAGATCATGTTAAGCCACAGGACAAATACGAGTTTTCTTGCTTCTTTTACTCTGGAAGAGATGTTAGTGTCATTTACTGTCCTTGGTAAAGGAATATATTTTTTTTTTCTTTTCAGAAAGTTTGCATCTTGCAGAAGGGACAACGAGGGTATTTGGTAAGATATCCACTTTAGTTTTTTTAAGAAATGTGTTGGGAAAGACTTTGAAGAAAAAAGGAAAAAAATACATCAAAGTTGGGAAAAACTGAGTGGATTTAGTGAAACTGGGTAGACAGCATTTTCTTTGGAGGTGATGGAAGGCATCAAACCAAGCTTTTCTCATCCAGTGGCTGCTGACCAATAGGGCAAATACATGGAGAATGACAATGCAGGATTTTTTGAAGTTGTTCCTCAAATTAATTTTATATTTTTTTAGCATGTGTCTGAAAAGAAAGCATTTCATTTTGATTTTGAAACGATATTTGTGTTGGGTGAAACAACATTTACTTTTTTTTTAGGTTAAATAATTGAAAAATATTCTGTTCAATTTGATCTGCGTCTGTCTTATTTTTCAGTTTGGCAGCTAACACAGTGTATTTTGCAGAGGACCACTTTCTTCTTGGATGCCATTTGTAAGGGCATCTACAGGTTTGCAGAGTTATTCTGGACATATTTGCTCACCCCTAGTGAAATAACGTCTGAGATGGCTGGAACACAAAACCAGCAGAGATTATCTACTGTTATCGCTTCCATTAATAATCTCATCTATGTCAAACTGCCCTCATTGCCAGGCTTCTCTGTCATCAGTTTTAGGAGCTGAGGAGCTGTTAAGAAAAGGTTATCATTCAAATTTTCCTTCTTAGCTATAAGGAGCTTTCACATGCAGCAGCACCCCTAGGGTAATTTTTTATTCTCTGAGGGAGCAGATAACACACCTAACTTGTGTTTTTGCTCAGGAATTGGTTTTTCCTCTTCTTTAAGAGTAGTAGTAGTCAGCATTAGGGAGTGATGTGAAGGTAGGACTTTTTTAGAGCAATAGCAATAGCAGCATAAGAAACTTTAATCTGTGTGGAACTTGTGATGGGACAACTGCAGAACATTATAGTTGAAGATTTTAGTAACCTAAAATGGAAGTCTGTTGAGATCATCCTATTCCAATTCCACAAGGAAGAGAAAATGGGGCAGCAATGATTTTAGGAGTTTGGCAGAGGATAGCCTGTGTTGAGAGGTTAGATGCAATAGTCTGCTTCATTAGGTGAGCTTGATTAAATAAATTGTATCAGGAGTATTTATACTGCCATAGAAAAGCTGAATAAACAAAGTAGGTATAATTTCCTGCAGAAGTGCAGAGCTGTGGCATCAGAGGGCTGTGGATTCATTGGGAGAGATGAGGCGGTGAAGAGCACTCCCTGTGAATCCATATCTGTAGGGTTTCATAGTTCTGCTGAACCTGGTGGGAGTTCAGAACTTTTTAGGATTTGTTTGGCACCAGCTAGGTCAAGGTATCTGACATGTGAGAATGTGAGCTCAGGGGTGCAGACAATGTTCCTGAGTCTGTCTCAATCCAAGAAAGCACCTGCCCCCGTGTTTAGATCTCACTGGAGTTACAGAGATTTGAATTCAGGTTTAAAATTAAACTTGTGCTTAGACTTGTTGCTGAAGAGGAATGAACGTAAGTGTTTGCTGAATTGGGGCCCAGAAACAGTAAAGAAACTCTTTTGCATTTTTTGTCCTTCTTTTACAGTTCCTTATTCCTGCAGGCTGGGTAGCCACCGTTCACTTTCATTATGAGAGAAGGTTCAGTAGCCACACTGTGTACCTTCAGCCCCCTGAATCAGATGCTGAACTGAAACGCTGAAATGAGCAAAGGGACAGCTTACACTCTCTCAACCTCTGACTACATCATTAGGGTGATAATATTATTTAAGCTTAATGTATCACAAGGAAATGGTTCTATTGTTATCCAGTGGAGCCCCCATAACAATGCCACAGTGACTGAGGCTATAATGAGGACCTGTAAGATTTCAATGGCAAAAGGGATTCATTGCTGGTCCATGACCTCATGTTGAAATCATTACAATGCAGTCACAGATATGAAGTTACTATAGGAAAACTATTTCACAGCAAGTCTATAAGGACCTTTCTGATGGTGCCATTATGAAACCATTACAATGTAAGGTTATGATGGCAAAATGGTTTCAATGAAACCCTATTATGGCTTAAAAACAGACTAAATGGTGTCAGTGGAAGTTATTCCTCCTAAAACCTGAAGGACTTAAAGATACCTCTGTCTGTAAACCAAAATAAGGATAAATTAGATGTATGACTTACTCTTGATCAGGAGAGAAATTATGATCTCTTGTGAACAGTCAACTACAATTTCTGCTGCAGTTATCCAGGAGGAAAATAATGGTTACTGAGTTTCCTGGATCTTCTTTAATTAAGTAAATCAAAATGAAATATCATCCTCACATACAGTTTACATTAAATAGCATTCTTCTGAATCCTCCTTGCTCTATTACTAATTAGTGTATTGTAGTTTCTCATTTTTTTCTTGTGGTTGTGGTGTTTCTGACTTTCATTTGCTCTGATAAGGGTAACTGTGGCGTACCTCAAAAATAAATTAAAATTCCACTGCCACTCCCAGTCTAGAATTTTGAGTGACATCTGAGACTATCAAAGTAAATAGTATATTTCAAAACTGAGTAAAAATTCCCCTACCTAAGACTAACATCTCATCAGTAAGATGATTACTATTTATCTGTTTAAAATCTAGCCTAATCTGATCATCTGTTCTATCACTGGTGCTGAAAGGGAATAAAATGCATATTCAAAAGTTGTTTTGGGTAATGCCACCTCACTATGAGATAATTAGAACAATATTTCCACAGAGGAACATGCTTTTGAAGAACGTCTGGGTTTTCCAGGTTTCCCATCCAAATCTTTCTTGTCAATGCTGTTTCATTTTCAATGAATAACTATGTATTTTTTCTTCAAAAAGTTCAGTTAGAGATGGTTTGATAGCACAGCAACTTGGATGTTGGACTCCATGGAGGCTGTGGTGTTTGAACACCCAGTGGCCATTCAGGAGCGGGTGTCTTGGGCCACAAGGACAGAAAGTCTATCCCAAGGCCAAGAACTCTTTTATTGGAATGAGATTTCTGCAAAATGTTCCAGTTGTTTTTGTTTGTTTTTTTTTTTCCTGCTCTACATTGAAACAAAGAAACAAACAAAAAGTTGGAAACTGTCTCCATGAAATTTGGTAGATGTACATGTGCTGGAGTATTGTTATGGATTATGAAAACTACAGTCTTAAAGGAGAATTTCAAAACCAGTTACTTAAGCGGGGGGCTCTCTTTACCCTCCTCACTCAAGATACATGTGAAATGATCTGGCAGACTGCTATAGAGGCCCATTCTTTTTATTACCAAACCACAGTGACAGGTGTGAAACCTTGTGAATAGTAGTTGGTGTCTCCTTCTCCATCTACATGTTCTAAGACAATATTGTTTATCTGTGCATCTTTGTCTCTGAAGACTGCCACCTCTGAGGACACAGTTTTGGATAGAAGGGCCGGGATTCTCTTTAGCTACTGAAGAACCCTATTCCTTTGCAAAACTGAAGGTAGAAAGAAAAGCCTTGAACAAGAGACTTGCCCCTGAAAAGCAATCTCAATGGTTTATGCCAACTTGAATTATGTCTTTTGCATCTCCTTTGCAGAGACCTTAAAATGTATGCTTACTGTTCTTTTTTTTGCATCACATGCCTTTTCTGTACAGTGACAGCAACAGAAAGTTAGATTAGCAAATGACAAATGAGCTCTATATTTCCAATTTCAGATAAAATAGAAATTATAGATTTTTAAAATTATTTTGGTATTAAAAACTATGACCGAGCTATCAGTTCATCAGTCAAATAAATATCATCAAATACACTAAAGAATGTATTTTGTCTTCTGATATGTTGTATACCAGGAATAAATAAGCTCTCCCACATTTGGTGAGGAAAGCCTCTGTGTAATACTGTAGAAACATGTAATATCCCAACATCAATTGTCTCAAATTCTACTATACTCATTCTTTTCAACTTCCTAATAAGTTCAAAACCTATTTGACACCCTTGGAACAGTGCCATCAATCTCTGTTATCTCTGGTAATGAGGAGGTTATCCGGGAAAATGGTATAAATTGGATTTTGCAGGTACTGTGGAGCTCATGCCAGAAAAAAAAACTCTAAATAAATCTGTATACTGCCAACTTAGGTCTGCCATTGTTAGAATTGAGCTTGAGATGATAATTCTTCCTGGACTCAATGATTCCTGATGATCAATTGAATGCTCATCTCATAGTCCCACTGCAGTAGGTGCTGGGAGGGTGTATGGCCTCAGGCACTGGTCAGCACAGAGTCTGCTTGTATGCGTTTGTCTCGTGCAACATCCAAGATAGTGTGAAAGGTGGAGTGCAGCAAAACATAGGACAGACATCTTCAGGCCATGCTGCTATCAGCAGGGTATAGTCCTTACCTGAGAATACACATCTACAAAGACAGTTTTCAGGTTCTTCATCCTCCTCATGCTCTACGAGCAGTAGTTTTATAGTTGCAGTGCTTTCCAGGGGAGCAAAGCCTTTGTTTCAATTTTAGCTTGGATGAGAGAATTCATACCCTGTATCTTTCTCTGCCTCTGAAAAGTGCTGTGTGGCACGGTACAGGTCCTGGTGGTTTCTCCATGCACTTCACTGGGCTGCCACGGTTGGTTCGCAGCTGGCAGGTCTTGTGATCTGCCGACTGGGGTAGGAGACGGAACGTGAACATCAGGCCTTAGAAATCATCTGCTGGTAGACTGGAAATGATTGAGACACGTTGTCTGATGGTTCATACTTTTGTGATCAGACAATATATCACTACCCTACTCTTTCTTCACAGCACCCAGCTGATGGGCTAATGGCAAAAGTTGTTGTCATTAGTCTTTTACATTTTGTTCTGCTTTTTTACTATTCCAGGGTCATCCATCATTCCCTGTCCTCTTGTGTTTCATTGCTGACTGTTATCTGTTTAATCAGCAAATTTTGTGACCAGCGTCCTCCTTTTTTTCCCCTCAAAAAGTCATTAATGAAGATATTAAATAGGATCTGTCTTATTAAATAAATTTACCCATAGCAAATTCTGCTATTTCTCTCTCTCTCTTTGGTTTGGTAACATCCCTTTCAAATGAACCTGGAAAAAATGTGGATGAAATCACTGTGTTGACCAAATTTACAGACTTCACAGCAATCCATACGTACTTCAATTTGAAGAATGATTTCCCATACGATACTGAAACCCTCTTCTTTACCTGAAAACAAGAGAGAACATTGTAATTATTTTGAAAAATAGTAGGCTCTGTTCTGGTCGTCATTACTTTTCTATCTATTTCTTTGTTGGTGACTTAATGGAATATTGTCTTGATACCCAGTTTGACCATTGTAATTTGACTAGTGCTTTTATATGATAAGTTGGATAAATACAACTAGTGATTTCTTTAAAAAGAAAAAGGTTGGCTAGATTGGAGGGGGAGAGAGAGACAGTGGTTGCTATATAATGTGAGAAATCACTGACAAAAGTTTCAGAAGGAAATACTAATCTCTCTAATTTTTGGATCAGTTCTTAAAGCATTTGATATAATTTAGCACAATTTACAGCAATAGCTGTTCTGATGCTAAGTACCATAGGCATACATTACTAGCATACGTTAGTGTCTGGTGGAACTTCAGACTTTTCAGGTTTCCAAAGTCTTGACTCTCTGGTATTTTTTTCATAATTATTGTTTGAAATAACCTCATGGCGCTGGTTATCTCTGTCTCTCACTAAAATGTGTACTGGATACACTTTCCTTTCCTTGATGGGCCACTGATTGTTTCCGACTTAGACATCTGAGTTTCTGTCAAGACATGCAAAGGGATGGTGACCATCCCCATCCTGTTGTAATGCACACGGTCAGGATGAAACACTATACTGATGGGTTAGGAGGCATGTTGGGGCACCACAGTTTAAGATATGCTTTAGCCATATGTATAGAAAGGTTAGAGACTTATTTAATGGAAGTTGGACGACATGTATTCTCTTTGTGCTCTTCTTGCTTTGCTGTATGTAATGTTAGCACATGAATAACTCAATGACAGCCGGTGTTCAAAACTGCCATTTGGGGCTCATCTGCAGTAGATTTTATTTTTTTTTCTTTCAGTTCCCAAGTAACAGCAGCTAAAGGAAATGAAAAAGCGAAGCAATAAAATTAGTTGTAGCTTGTAACAAACACACAGGGAACATCTAACCTTTACAAACGTGGGAAGGACCTTCAGCCTATTGACAGCTAATGAAAAGTCAAACTCCTTGGTGAACACAAATCTTTATCATTTTGAAAAGCATCATGAGACAGGATTAAGGAGCACCATTGTCTTAATGTTAGTAGTAGCCTTTGGGGAAGAGAGACAGGATACACTGGATTGTTGAAGTCACAATCATCCATCACTCACATGATACAAATCACTCATGGTACACAACATTCACATTACACACCTCTTCTTAGAGTCACCTGCTGATCTGACATGAATCAGATGTTTCCTTACATATTTTCCTGGATGTATTGCACTCTTCTAAAAGAGTGGTTCCAAATACATTCACAATTTAAATTAGCAAGGACAGCAAAAATCCTTTTGTTTAAATACTCCTCCCCAGTGCTTTGTGCTTTTGCTGTGACAATGATTGAGAAACACACCTCTTTAATACCAAATTCCCATTGAAAACAAATTTTCTTTAAATACATAAATCTTTGTCTTACTACCTCATGGGAATGCTACAGTTAAGCTAATTCTTCTATAAATATTAGTTTGTATAGAGGACAATTGGATTATAGAGATGTTGCAGAAAGTCTTTAATTCATAAAAAAGTTTTATATGGGTATTTCCTTTTTCAATTTTCCAACCTCTTTTCTCTTCCCAAAGGATCAAGAGGATCAGAATACCCTGTTGGAGAACTGAGCTCTGTACAAAGTCTTTGAAAGCATCTGTCACACAGAAAATGCAGGATCCGCAACTGCATTACACATTCAGAAGAACTTGGTTAAGATTCTAAAAATGAGAAATGCAAACCAGCAATTTTAAAATAGCCACTGAACAAAGGTAAGACCAGATAAAATTAATGAAACATTTTCAAAATATGCCTATCAGAGCTGTAGAGGTATAAATGAATGGAGTTCTCATAAATCTTTCTCATTACTACCATTATTATTATTATTACTACTACTACTATTACTATCAGTCACTGTTCTAGGCAGTGCTTTATCTGTCCCGTACACACAAAGATAATTTCTGTCCTGAAGGGTTTATGCTTTGAACTACTCTTTGGAAGAACATAGCAAACCCCCTAGATTTTAGCAATATTTTCATATAGGTCTAACGTTGCTGCTTATGTTCATTATGACAGAAATCAGCTTACAGAGAAGGAAAGTGGCAGTAACAGATGAGGGAAGTAAAGTACTCTATGTCTGGGCAGCATGGAAACCTGCAGCTGAAACTGAAGACAGGCAGTAGGCTCTCATTGACATTGCCCAGGAAGATCTGAGTGCACATGTACAAATGGACTAATGTGAAGGTCTATCATATCACCAGGGGCAGAATTACAACGGACCTTTGTGGGGAAGAAAATGTGTCAGTATTTATAGGAGGAAAGACTGCTAATGTTCTAGACGGGCTGGTAAGGATGATGAGGATGCCAGAAATATCAAAGATGGAGGCAGTTCTAAGCACCATTCATGGACTGGGGTTGAATCTGACTAGGAAGAGAAGTAGTAATATGATTTGGATGTTGCTTGTTCATGACAGATCCAGAAGAAGAACAAAGTTATAGTTGAACTATATGGTAATTTTAGATCCCTTCTATTCTATTCTATTCTATTCTATTCTATTCTATTCTATTCTATTCTATTCTATTCTATTCTATTCTTTCTACTTAAGGTATTATTAGGGAGAGAAAACTAGGGAAGAGAAAATGTACAGGAAAAATGCACGGGCTCCAGGTTATTAAATGTCAGCTATTAGCAAGTATCTATGGAAAACTGTGAAAGAGAGTAGCTGAGGGGCAAAACGGGGAACATGAAGCAGAAGTGGACTGTGATTCAACAGCACAGAGTGACCAGAGCAATAGTGCAAATGGATGAAATAGCCAGTAGAAATCAGTGCTCCAAGGACATAAGGACCACTGTCAATAGAATAGGGTTAATGGACCAGCACATGTTTACAAAGGGCTAAAGAGCAGTTTATGCAGAGTGTTATTACATCCAGTCCCAACAAGGACTGGATTTGCTTTGCTTTCTGAACTGTGGCCTTTAGCATTAGTTAAGAGTCTTTCTTATTAAAAGGGGATAAGACACTTACATACTCCTTTTTTGTCCCCACAAATACACCAAAATCCTCAGTTGTGAATCTCTTCCTCGGTGCTTTTGTTCCTAAATGATAAAAGCTTGGATGTTAATTTTTTTTATGAAAACATGCGTATGCTTTCTATCATGTCTGTTCATCTTGTTTTCTATATTTTAGTGTGTATAACTTTTGATGGTATTATTACTTCCATGTAGTGCAAATACACTTAATCCTCAGAAGAATTTTAGATTAACCAGACATTTTACTTTGTTCATGAAGAAAGAAAATGACATTTTATGAAAGTTCATGAACTGGGCGAATGCTGTATTTTTAAACAAAGTAACTGGGTATTTCATAAGGATTTCAGTAAATAGTTTCAACTCTGTTGTTTCAGGCATATAGTGATTCTTGTATTGCAAAAATGATGGAATTATTGGCTTCCCTGACATGCCTTAGATGGTACCTTGTGGTACATCTGGTTTGATTCATGCTATAAATCTCCAAATACAATCAAGGTACCCAAGTTTCAAGCAAAACAGGTAATTTTTTTCCAGTTAGAGCACTTTGCTTGGCTATTTTGGGAGTAAAAAATAGAATGAAAAAGAAAAACACTGCTGGATTAGCAGTACTGTGGGGCTGTTCCAGTCTGGGACAAGAACTTTAAAATCAGAAGGCACATTTGCTTAGTGAGTCATGGAGATTAGATAAACCTTATAGTGATCTTCCAGTACCTAAAGGGGGAGTACAAGACAGATGGGTAGGAAGTGTAGTGATAGGATGAGGAGTAATGGTTTTAAACTGAAAGAAGGGAGATTTAGATTAGATATTAGGAAGAAATTTTTCACTATGAGAGTGGTAAAACACTGGAACAGGTTTCTCAGGGATGTTGTGGATGCCCCATCCCTGGAAGTGATCAAGACCAAGCTGGACGGGCTTTGAGCAACCTGCTCTAGTGGCAGGTGGGTTGGAACGTTAAGACCTTTAAGGTCCCTTCCAACTCTAACCATTCTATGATTCTATGATAAATCTTTAAAATCCATGTTAATAAAGCCCTTTGTCTCACTGTGAGCTTTCTGGAATAGCAGAAAGTAGAGCTAGGATTCCTTTCCACTTTTCCCAAGTCCCCCAGTAAAACTTGAAGTGTCAGGGATAATTACTTGCATTTTTTTCCTTCTCTTATTCCAACTTTTCTTGAAAATCTAAAAAAAAATAGCCTAATCTCTATGTTTGTTATCAGATAAAGCAAAAAATTAAGAATTATGGAAACCAAAGAGATGTTTCTCACTCCTACATTTGAATTCTTCCCTTATCAAACTGTTCTGATATATTTCTATCACATCATTCCTTCCTCACCTCTCTTACAAGCCACAGTATTTTTTTATTTAAAATGTCCTCCTAAGAAAGATTTCCCATACAGTTATCTTTCTGTTGTTCTACACTTTTCTTTTACAGGCTTCACCTAATCTTTTTTGGGATGACCAATATTGGGTCCAGTGATCAAAATGCAGGCACATCACACAGCACAGTGCCTTTATGATGTTTCCTGTTTTGCTTGCTGCATCTTTCCAATTAATTCCCCTTTTTAATAGCAGCTTCTTCATTTGGTGACTGCTGGCCACTGAGATGTAATTTTCAGAGAACTGTCCTAATTTCTTCTCATAAAATGTAGTATTTCACCGAGGAAGTCGTTACTATATCATAGTACAAATATCCCAAATTTACATGGATTAAAAAAATAATTAAACAAATTAACGAAAGAACAATTAATCAGTGGAGAGGGAATGTTGCTTGTTCAGGAGACTCATACATCACAGACTGTCAGGAGCTTGGAGAGTATGCTAGGAAGGGATCATTAAATGTCTTTTCATACTTCTCTCTAGACTAGTGCTGTTGGCCTCATCAGGCAGAATATTAGAGTAGATGGACCTGACTCAGAAAGGCCATTCTTACGCCATGTTCCTGAGCAGCAATAGTTTGTATATACACCACCAATAGACAATATTGGTGCTGTTTTTCCCATGCTGCTGATTTTGCATTTGTTGGTGTTGCAGTTCGCCTGACAGGCCATTTGCCTTGACACTTTGATCACCACTGGGTGACCACTGGGAAGCTTTCTACTTCTGTGTTAGGAAAGAGGTATTTTTTCATACTCCTTATGCTTTAGCAGGCTGCATTCTGTTTAAATTTGCATTTCTAGTTTATTCTATTTCCTATTTTCCTTATTTAGACAAAGCTTCTATTTTTCAGTTGGATGTCTTCTTACCACCCTTCTGTGATATGTACATGCGTGGGGCAGAGGGAAAAAGACTTAATCTTTTTGCTGCATAGTGTGCTTTCACTGTGATGTCTTAAAACGGTCTCCTTTGTTGTTTACAAACATTTGTCCTTTAGCTGTTTTTTTTTTTGGCCTTAAGTGGACTTCTTTATTTCTATGCAATTAACTCTTTCTAATTTTAGTGTTGTCAGACTGAGGGTGGTTCTTTTTTCTTTTTCACTCTTACAAGGATGCTGAAGTTCTCGCTGGTATCATAGAACAATCTTTTGGCAATGACTTCATAAAGTGAGTTGCATACTTTGTACAGGACCACAACAAGATTTATGACTTTTTTTTTGTGGCACGTAGTGGCCAGAATTTTGGTTGATGTTTGGTCAAGTGCCTGATGCCAAGTCTGCTTCAGAGAGCAAGGAGAGCAAGTGACCTCTGGGCTGGTTTGTTGCCTGAACAGTGGCTACAGGAGGAACCACTCTGTTGTGGTGCACAGTTGGCCTGGTCATGTGAAAACAAGTTGAAGGATGGTCTGATGATGGTTGTCTTAACAGCTGCAACTGATTTATTTCCTCCTTCAGCTGTGGACTCATATTCTTTAGCAGTCCCCGTGCCAGGCCTGCATGTGATGTAGGATGTTAGTGTGCCTCATATGATGAATACTGAAGCCACATTTACAAGCTGCGTTTACTTCAAGAGCTATAAGCTGTTCATCCTTGCTGTAGAGGTAAGCCTTTTTGTCCTTGGGGTCTGCCAACTCGGTGCTTCTGGCTGTGGCCATTGATGAAATGTAGTTCCTTACCCCTACAGAACAGTAACATTTTTTAACCCTTTCAAATGTAAGGGATATTGTGACTCTAAGAACAAATCTATTCTTGGATTGTCCCTTGGCTTGGATTATTCCCTGGTACACAAAAGTATGACTTTTTATGAAACTGTGAATTTCCTGGATCAGGAAATATCTTTTATGGGTAATTGCCATCACTTAATAAGCATAATTGCAAACACATTAATATCGTAACACCCTCTGCTCAATCCTTTTGACCTTACTCACATCATACATATTTATTCCTTCCACTGGTACGAACATTAAATTCCTGTCTTGCATTGGATTCACATATTCATTCACTACTTGAGAAAACAGAGAGGAAGGAGGGAGTGATGGAGGAAGAGAGGGGCTTTTAGCGTTCTGTAGCTGAGCTGTCTGATGTAACGTGTTAGAAGATATAGGTGCCAGTAATGTGCAAAGAACTTGAAAAATGACCAGACAGTGCCAAGCCCACAGTGCATGTTGTCAGGAGGGCTAACAGTATAATAAATCAACCTGTCTAGTGTCAAGGGTCAGGTAGTTTGATGTTCAAAGCTGTTTGGCCAGCCAGATCCAACCAGGCATATGCTATTCATTTATGCTATTCATTTATGCTTTTCATTTCTAAGCTGTTAGCAATACTACAATACTAGAATCACCCTAAAGCAGTGCCTGCCCTGTGGTGCTTTGGGCTTTAAGTTAAGATCCCAAAGGGGAAAGTATCTGGGAGAAGAGAGTGAAGTGCTGTTTATTTCCAGGTCTCATGCTTCTACCATAATTTTTACTAAGAGTACTGAGAAGACCTTGGAAAACTGCTTCTCAGATGGGTTTTTCCTATGCTTTCTGCGTAGGTCAGTGGTGCTTAACTTCTTCCAGCTGGGTGAGCCACACAAGCCCATGGTGGCAGCTGAGGACAAGAGGCATTGCCCCTTTCTGTTCATGCGACCCTATACATATGTAGACAAAACGTCTCATATTGGGTGAGCAGAGGATATCAAGCAAAAACCAATCCAATCTCCAGTCACAGCAACTGTACATTTTGGTAGTTGGGTCACTTCCTTGTAGGTCTCACTTCTGCTGTGCTTTTTACCTCCATGCCATGCTGTTTGGATGAGCTGAAGGGAAAAGACCCTGCTGCTGACCCTGCCGAGTTAGGAGGTTCTTCCCATAGGTGTCTTTTCTTGCCCCAGTGTTGGTAGGGCTGGGTTGGATACAGGGAAGCTGCAGTAGGCATTGCAGGCCAGTCAGAAACTTCTGATGCTCAGGAGCTCTAATTAGCTTCACTAGTTGGGAATACACGGGGAGAAAGTTTAAGGCAGCAAACCAGGCTAATTACAGGCTGGAGGTCCCAGGAGTTCAGATCAAGCGATCTTCCCTGGCCCTCATCTCTGAGAAAGAAGATGTTAAAGCTGTGCTGTCTCTGCTGGGGCTGCTGGGTTTCAGGCCAGGCACACGGTGACTTCCCAAAGGGTTGCACTGCCCCGGGTAACTGCGAGCAGTTCAAGCTGCAAACCCAGGTGAGCTGGGTCACAAATTAGAATATCCCCTCAGTGCTTTTGGACGGTGGTAGCAGTAGGTCCTAGATGTCTGCCAGAGCAGTCGGAAATTGGCAGTCTATAAATCCTTAGAGCTATGTCGGGGGCTCTTTGGGCTCCTGCTCTGCACCCCAACTTCTCTCTCAGCAACTTAATATTCAATCCCCTCTTCAAGGCCATTTCCCATCGCTGTGAAAGTTCTCTCACACTTTTCGCCCCTCCCGATCTGCTTTGTGACAGGCTCTATTGTCAGCGTACTGATGTTTCTGGTGCTGTATCAATTAGTGCCCAAAATATTAGAATTAAAATGTCATGGGTGAAGTTTGCTAAAACAGGCAGCTGTGGTCCCAAAGCATCCAACTGCCAGAAGTGAATTGGTGTGAGTACAAATCACATGGAGCAAAAAGGCTGCCACACATTTTACATAGCAAGTAATTCTGCAGCCTAAAAAAAATTTTAGAAGAGCAGCTGGGTGAGATGCTTACGGAACTTCACCAGGTACAAGGCAGAGCCAGTTTCAGTGGGAATCTCTCTTGCTCCAAATAGGAACAAACCGCTACATAACGACCCGAAACAAAAATCCAAAAGTGAAACAAAACTCCATCTCCAAACCCAAAGACCACTCCCCCAAGCCTGCAAAACAATGAGGATTAAACAGTGTTTAGAGGGCAGATTCAGCAGGAGAGGCTTGACTTGTAGTAGCACGGGAATTTGATAAATTTGCTTCCAGAATTTTTCTCAGAGGTTTGTAGACTCCCTAGTTTGAGAGTTGATTTTTTTTTTAGAGGAACAGCTATGGTTATAATGAAAGTTATAACTATATGTGGGTTTTTAATCATTTCATATATCTTACGTGCACTTTATTCCCACTGGGTGTGTCAGTGATTAGGGTTTTTTACCGTAAAATTACTCTGCTTACCTAGCCCCCACAAATACACTGGTTATGCTCTTCTCAAATGGGAGAAAATCTCATTGATTTATGTTTTTCTTGACGTACTCAGATCCTGGGAAAGACTTTTACGAATTAAGATCAAAAGTTGTTAAAGTACTGGACTGGCAACACTCTCCTATTCACACACTGTGCCACAAAGTCAGCTCTTAGCTGCTCATTTCCATGTCTGCAGAGACCATGGTAATGCTTGATGCCTTTGCAAATGGCTTTGAGAAATGTATAAGAAGTCATTTATATAAATAAGCAAGCCAAATCATTATTGGCAGAGTGCCTAACTCGAGTATCAAAATGCAACAAAAAACACAAAACAGATTTGATCAATTGATGCCCATAAGTACATAGCTAAGATTTAAAATAAAAAAAAATATATTTCAGTTTATGATGCCAAAGAAACTGCCAGTGTTAAATACTTCTGAAAAATCCCACCTACCTATTCCAGTAGGAAGCTTTGTAAAGATGAGGCATTAGAAAAGGGAATATTGTGCTCTCTGCAGTAGTTTTAGGAAATGTAAAAATAACAATAGAGTGTAAAACCAGAGCAAGGCAGCAAATAGCAAAGACTGAGGGCAGAAAGGACCACTCAGTATAAAAATAAAATATATTCTTTGGCTGTAGCAGTAAAATCAGTACTCTGGATAACAGTGTTGGACTATGCGTTATCAAGCTAGATTTAGCCATTGAGCAAGACTATCGTATCAGAGACTGAAGGGGAAAACTATGAATTAGAATGGGGGAGCAAATAGAAGCAAAGAAAATGTTCAAAGTGTGACATATATTTCTGCCAGTGAGCTAACTGAGGAGATGTTTTGTAAGGCTTTCGTCCTTCCGATGCTTTTATGGTTTGAAATGTGAGGGTGTCACTATGTGATATGTTGTCTTTGGCAGCAAAGCTGACTTGAAAGTTCCCAAGATCCTTGATCAATTTACTGCCCTCTCAGATGTGTTAGTAAATGTTTACTGTTCTGTGCACCAAACTGGGCAATTCAGACCATCTGGAGTGAAAATAAGCATTCAAATCTACCCAGTACTAAAAATCTAACTGTTTTGGATGATAAGGTAACATAGAGTACAAGTTTCAGTTTGCTGCTGAAACACAGGATATATCTTGCAACACCAACAAGAGAGTTGTGCAATCTTCCACTTGAATACTTCACACTTATGCACACATGTGCAGTTGTATTCCCAGTCTTTGGCAGGACTAACCGTGTGCAGCCAGATATTAATGGACTTGTTCCCCTCATGCAGTAAAAGTAAGGTTTTTACATAGGGAAAATATATCTACTATAACCAATTTGTACTTTCAGGTTAAAGAATTATCTCCAATAAATAGGTTTCTTCCTGTTGCTTCATCTCATGTCAGTTTGCTGTTAATTTCATAGAATGAAAATTATTTGCTGTTTATTTCTACATACATGTAGCAAAAAAAAAAAATAATCCAGTAGTTGCTTGCTGTTTCACTAAAAGGTTTTTAATTCTTTGGTTTTTTTTTTCCAAAAGAAAGTACATGGTCAACCTGGTATGGTTTGATTTTTAAATGTTGTGGGAGAAGGGAGCTTTTAATTTCCAAAATACTCTGGACTATTACTATAGCTAATCTAATGATCCATTATTTAGAATAAACCTAATATGGCTGTCCCCCTATGCACTTTGTGTTTCTTTACGGTAGGCTTACTTAAATTCTTGTGAAGTAGAATAGAAATGCTTTTTTATTGTGTAGTACATTACTACTGACACTTGTTTTGTTTCATAGTGCAGTAGGTGTAGATAGTGTTTTCTGGATGTACGAGACTGGCATCAAAAAACAAAAATTAAGAGTGGAATCTGCAGCACCTTGTATACAATCAGGCAGAAAACCATGAGGATCTTCAGAACTGTGCAACATTCGAGGTAAAGAGTAAAGCCAGTGCAAGAATTTTAAAAAATCCATTAGAGGTATTGCCCCTGCAATATTTTAATAGTTTTATGAATTTCGCGATCGTTTAGTTTAAATATTTTAGTGCAATTTGTTATAGTTTGTTTTTCATGTTCCTAATCCTTTCAAGATCAGGTGCTGAGCAATGGGGATAATTGGAGATTAGACTGATGGTGTTAATGCACTGAGTTATAATGAGGCATCTGCAATGTTTTTCCAATGTGTAACAGCCAGTTGACCCTGTAGACTGTGGCTAATACAAAGCAGAACTGTGCATTTGGTGGCCATCAGCAGCTATGTGGGGGTGGCATGTATGTAGAGATAAAATATTTTTCCATTCCTCTGCAATCTTTGTTTTACCAAATTAGAGAGCTGTTTGCCCGAGCAGCCTGTTGCTGTGCCTTGTGTGACACACTCCAAATGGCAATTATTTATGGGATTTAATCTGATGTACAGATATTTTTGTTACTGAGCAGTTTCCAACAAAGCAAACCTGCACACATTCTACCCAGCCTGGGGAAGGGGGAGGATGGGAATTAAGGAGTTTTCCTGCCCTTCTCAAAATATTCCTTTGTGTCCCACAAGGGAAGTGCCTCAGTTTCCCACAGGGAACTGACCCTGCATGGGGCGAAAAGGGGCATCTGTATGTCTGTGCCTCAAGAGCGTGCGTTGGTCTGGGGAAGCAAACATTTCTGCTGTCCAAACTGTGTTTGCGTCCACCCTTGTCTGCTGCACAGGTCTCTTGTTCAGGGTCTGATCTTGAAGTGGCCTTGCTAAAAGCGCTCCCTGCCATTTCTAAAGGAGATAAATCTACCTAAAACACCGTGAAGCAGACGTGCTCCTCTGCTTGAAGGTGAGGTCTTGACCTGAAGAGGTCTGTTGAAACAGATGGTGCTGGGCTTCCAGACACGGAGCTGCAGCTCCCAAAGCACCGCAGTGCTGCTCAGTCCCGGATCCCTGCGGTGCCTGACCCTGGCCCACGGATTCAAAAAGTCCATGTTTGGGGCTGCAGGACCTGGGGAGGATTGGTCTGTCTCGTGGGGGTGATCACCAGGCTCACAAAGAGAGGCTGCGTGAAGAGCAGCAGATACAGAAGTGTGTCTGAAGAGTCCCGTTTGTCCAGAGTTTGGGGAAATGAGTTATGCCTGGACCCCTGTCCTGGAGACGAGTGTCTATTACTTCTCTTTGAGAGAATTCTCGTGGGATTACCCTTGAGATTAAGAAAACAGAAAAACCTAGAAGAATACATGCTAAAGGATGCCAAATTGTACAGGTTGGTAGAGATCTTGAGAGATTAAGCATTTTTATGTGCTAATTTCTCTTACCTAAAAGTTTGTAACGACAAGATTTAAAACTTTAAGTAAGCAGTTAAAAAAACCTGGAATATCAAAAACATATTTCAGTTTTATAGGTGTTGCTGCATGCTGATTGACCGCATAATTTTCCTCCAGATCTTAATTTCTGAAACATGGTGGATTTTGAATTTTTATCTTTTCTCTACATTGGAATTGCTTTTTCAGGGATGGAAAGTGGTTTTCCCGGAATCTCTCATCACAAAACAGATGTTCCTGTTGGTTACAACTTTCCAGCCAGTGAAAGACCAGTGACGAACTGCCAATTACCACGTCAGAGCCCCACGCTGTCCCTGCCCTCCAGCTCTGAAGTCACCATAACCTACGCGTGGTGCTCTGTGGAGGAGGACCACACAGCTGATGTGGTGATGCAGGTACAGCTTTTCTGAGCATCCCTTTCAGAGGATGGTAATTCTGTCTCATGGCAGCTTTTGTGGCTTCGACATTGTTTTCAGTCGGCATGGGAACAAAACCAGAACCTCTTGACTGTTTTTCTGAAAGGATTGGTTGAGATGAAAAGTCTTGGGTTTTCAAAGTGGACTGCATGCTTTCTCTGTCTTTGCCATCAGAAGTGACCAATAGCCATGAATGTTGAATACCTCCCTGATTAAAACTTCACCTAAACAGACATGTTTTCTGCAAAATATTTTGGCTCTGACTAAGCAGCATATTTTGATGAGATTTCGTTGAATGGAAATGTTCTGACCAGCTCCAGATGCATACTTTAGATATGCATAGATAATTTCGATTGTCTAGAAAGAACCACCTAGTAGGATTTGCCAAAAGCAATTATATTTTATCTCAGTTCAGTTTCAAACCATTTGTGACCATCCAAGATCGCACTTTGGTAAAACAAACAGATGTGGTCCACACTGCAGCATGACGCAAAATTGTAAGACAAATAAATACATCTATATGTTGTTTGTGTTGCAGTGAAAATTAATATTATGCTGCTAGAGAATTCTGTCCACATCTCTAGCAAAAAAAAACCAAAACAGAAACAAAAACAAAAAGAAGAAGAGAGAGAGAGAATTATAGGATATTATATTCTGAGGAGCAATGTGACCAGTGAGGCAGAACTTGATCCACAATTGCCAAGTTACAACCTGATAATACACAATCAATTCTGACCGATACTGATCCAGGATGGCGCTTTACAATCTAAGCAATTGCTTCAAACAGTTCAGCAAAGTTCCAAGATCTACTGTATTGAAAGCAGCAGAAAGATCCATCAGCAGGAGTACTGTAATTTAACTTGAATCAGCAGCTGGTGATAAATCATTTGTGACCTTAACTAAAGCAATCCCAGGACTGTGGTACTCCCTGAAGCCAGACTGAAACCTCTCATATAATCCATTCCCAGATAAAATTGCTGGTAGTTTAAAAGGGCAACCACTTGCTTCATCTTTCCATTCCTCACATTCCCCAAAAAAGAGCGCCAGTCCAGTTATCACTAGGTAGAACAGAAATCTGCAATGTAAGAGAGGGAGCGCTTTCACGCTTCTGCTAACAAAGAACAGCTGCAAATTTCAGCAGATCAGGAGACGTGCAGAAAGCAAAGAGTCATTAACTGTGTTAGCTATAAATGAAGCAAAGCGCTGAAAGACTGTCCGTGAGCAGACATATGGGCCAAGAGTCAAAACCAGGAGTAATGGAGCATGATTGCTTTCCCAACTGTGTGATCTCAGCAAGAAGCAAATACAAATGTATAACACTTGCAGATACAGGCACTGGTAGTGTAATTACCAGCCGCAGCGCTGAACAGTTGCAGCTGATTAGAAATTCACTCTATCCTCACTGAATTCCTTGCAGGAGGCAGCTGAAGGATTGCACACGAGGAATGATTTGTGGTGCAAAATGTGATCAAGAGAACAAAATAACCAGGTCTGGGTTTCCTCATCAATAACAAGACAAGAAAAAGTATATCTGGCTGGATCACAAGCAATGTGAGACTCTGCAACAGCTTGGTGCTTCAGGAGACTGATTTCTGGACTAAACAGTCTTTGAAATAATTCCACAGCCCAAGCTGCCGTCTTCACCTTAGTCAGGTCCTGTAATCACCAGGGCAGATCAAGGACAGAAAACTGAGGACGAATCAGGAGCTTCACAGACTGATTTGTTTTCTAAATGGAAGGAAATAACAAGAAAGAAATCACGATTTGTACAAAATGATGAGGTGGAAAAAT
Organism: Gallinago jamesoni; assembly: GCA_025769975.1. Classification (NCBI taxonomy): domain Eukaryota; kingdom Metazoa; phylum Chordata; class Aves; order Charadriiformes; family Scolopacidae; genus Gallinago; species Gallinago jamesoni. The sequence continues at coordinate 97,027,988 of JAOQGH010000023.1, read as the reverse complement.
TTTATGAGATTAGTAAAATAAACATTGGTTCTCTTTGATTTTCTTGGAAGACTTTTGTCGGTTGATCAGAATGAGATATTGCATGACAAAACATAAATTTTTATCTCTATCAAATAAGTACAGTAATCAACATGGAGTTAACTAGACTCTACCTTTAATGCAGGTCATCTTCTAGGAGGCTCATTATAATACACTTTTTCTAGTTGGTTGCCCAAATAGTTTCAGTAGTTCACTGTCACACTTAGTCTAGTGTTGAAGTGAAAAAGCCACCCACTTCTCATGTTAAATATAGTGGAAACATAGCAAAGAAACAGAGAATAAAAGAAAATACTACCACTCCTAAAGAATCACCGATTTTCTACTGACTGCATCTCGACTATAACTTTTAATGATCTGGTTCTGGGACTCCATTAGTGTTTAATAAATAATGATGAAGATACCCTACCTGCACAATGCACGCAAAGCTCCCATTGATGTCGGATGTGAGTTCTCGGCACAGAGTGATGGCAGGATACTCCTGTGACAGAGATGAATTTTCCATTAGAACAAAATGAGTAAGACCTGTCTCAGCAGAATTCACAGCAACAATAGACGTTCCTCGGGGGCTCAGTGAAAAATGCCCATCCTGGGTGGTTGAAAGCAAAATGGGTGGGAAGCAGTGAAGCAGACTTGGAGAGCCACAAAACCAATTTGGGTGGAGGTAAAATTGCCCTGATATAAAAAAAAACCATGCAATTATATCCGTATTTAATTTCTATCACATGGAAATTGTGGCTTGCTTTCTCATCAAGCCATAGGGGAAATTGCTTTTTTTTTTTTTTTTTTCTACGAAGGCAAAGGATGAAATTAATATTAGGGGAGGAGGAGAGAGGATGTGGATGCATTGAACTACCCTTTGAAAACCACCTTATATTTAGAGTAGATAAAGGAAAAATGAAATGCCGTTTTGGTAAACAGCAGAAAACCATTACCCATACAGAAATTTAGACAATGAGCCAGAGTTGTATCTTTTTCTTCAAGGATGTTGTGAAAAATACGGAGACAAGGAACTGATGTGAAGCCAGCTTTGTGTGAGACAGAGAGGCAGCTAAGCACGACAGGGGCACAGAGAGAAAGCTCTTATAGTCTATTCTTTGGGGAAAAAAAATGAGAAAGAAAAACTTTTGGCAAGGGGTTGACTGAAAAGACCTGAATTTGTAAGCCAAGAAAAAGTCTCTCCGCTATTTTGGAATTAATTTTTGGGGGGAAAGAGATGTGTGTTCTATAAATAAATAATAGCACCTGATTTTGTTATCAGCTTCTCTTGGAAGACCACATACTTCGCTTGACCATTTGAGTTTAAAAAAAAGTAATACTTTCTACCATTTTCAAAGGTGATCACTGAAGAAAAAAGGAAAAAGGGAAAAGAGAAAAAAAACCAAGTAACTCATTTACCTTTTTGATAGATGTTTAATAGTAATAGGTTTTTGCTAAGTGAACAAGTATATTTTCAGGAACAAAACTATAATTATTAGAACACATGTCTCAGAGAAACAAGTTGAAAGGATCATTTTGGTTAGGGGAATACCTTTGCTCCAGTGTTTTCATTATATAAATGATTCCAACCAAAGATCACACCTTAGAATAGGTTATTAAAAGACTGGAGAAGTCCATCATCTACTTAAGCGAAAAATCAAAGTCAAAAATGTTTATAAGCAAGAAGGATGATGAATTTTGCCTATCAGTTAAATAAATAAAATACACCAGAAAACTTTTTGTTGGTGGTGTTTCCTCCATTAGAGTATTAGGTACAGGTAATACGCAGTATATGGTCAAGTTTATTGGCAGTTCCCATTGTTTTAAATAACTATTTAAAACAGTGCAGAATTGTGGCAGCTATCTAGTAAGTGTGCATTTTCAAAACACAAGACTGACAAATCATGTCTCTTTACAACTGTGCAAATTGGGCACCCAGAACCGAAAGTGGCGTTTCAAAACTTTTGTCTGGATTTCTATAAGTGCTGCTTAGAAATAGAAGTTTGTGGTTTTTATTTGGTAATATTGTCGGCTTTTATTGCTCTAAAAAGTGATCCCAAAAATTTGTTTCATTCTCATAACAAGTTTTATATGACACAGTGCAAAAAATGTAAATATTGCTTAAGTTACTCATTGGTTCAAATGGAAATGTGAAAGTATTTATTGCTGAAAAAAGTACAATCTGTATTGTTTAATTATGATAATCTAAGGAAATTATTCTTGCATAATGCTATATAAACTAGTAAGAGAAAAATTAGCTAGCTTCCTTTCTTTTGCTTAACTCAAATAGGTCCAGGTAAGATGTTTGCAAAATTGTAATTTCATGTTGAATTTCTTTTTTAAGCTATATTTTGGAAAAGTATAGTTAGTAATTTAAAATACAGTCACTATTGTGCTGGGAAAAGTTACAGATTTCAGAATAATTTCAATGCAATGTAATTTCAACTAATCTCTGAAATTTTAGTGATTTTTGTTTATGCATTTTTATTTTTTAACCTTTTTCTACTTCAGGGTCATGAAGTTGTTTTCTAGAGGTTAGGAAGTTTTGAACAGAACCTAAGTTATTTCTAGTCCTTCTGGTTGGAAGATATTTTCTTCATTATTACCGCAACTAAGTTTATAGAATATGTAACACTTGGGACTGTGGAACTCATTACATTTTGTGTAAATACATGTAGATTAGGCTTGCTTAATGTGAAATTTTGAAATCTGTGCATTTAATGTCAATTCCTGCTTTGGGAAAACCAGCTGGAGAAAATAAATTACTGTGTATTATGCAATTTGCAAGATGTTTTGTTAGGGTTACATGGCAGAGAGGTTTACCAGCTCTAAGGCTTCAAAGGGCTTTCTGGGGGAAAAGAAAAAACAAAAACAAAAACAAAAACAAAAACCCACCCCAGATTCCAACAATAACAAATAATACATAGTGCTGTTTTCTGTGGTGCTCTGTTAGTTTTTGCCTTGTTGGGTGGCTATTAGAAGAGGCAAGAAGTGAACTTTCCTATGTCTGAAGCATTCCTTTGTCTCTTTGGCTGCTTTGGTGTCCAAAAGATCTGCTGCCATTCCCTGTCATGGGGACCCAGGCTTGAGTCTCCTCCACCTGGCTGGGTGCTGCTGTGATGCTGGGAGGAACTTAATGTCCCTGATATCTCCAACACTGCATCAGAAGTAGCTTAAGCAGACAAAGTGATTCGCAAGTTACTGAGGGGAGGTGCAATCAGACGTACAAACCAGGTGAACTGTTTCTTTAGTTGACACCAAGCACTTTTTCTGTCTCGGACAGAAAGTGGTGCTGCTTCCTAAGGCTGAGTATGAACTCCCAAAGGAAAACTGGCACCTCATCTTTTCAGCTTAAACTCTGTTCTCGTGCTGTCTCACAGTCGCTTCAAGCTGAGTTGAAACCAAGCTGTTTCTGAAGAGCGCTTTCTTCTCCCTTCTCTTTCCTCGCATTGGGCCTACAGATGTTTCTTTAGGTGGCTGCTCTCAGTTAGAGCTGCCAGGCATCCAGCTGCAGAGTGAGAATGAACTGATGATGGATTCCTGCTCTGCAATTTATTTTGCTTTGTTTTAAAAATGTTTGAGTGTAGGGATTATTTTGAAGACAGCTATTTCGTGGGACAGCTATTTTTATTTTTTTTTTAAGTTTTCAGACCTTTAGTTTGGCACTAGGAAGAAGTCAGCTGAGTTGCCTTCTCCGTGGTTTCAGACCTTATTTAGCTTTGTGGTGGGTTGACCCTGGCTGGACACCAGGTGCCCACCAAATCCACTCTATCGCTCCCCTTCTCAGCTGGACAGGGGAGAGAAAATAGAACAAAAGGCTTTTGGGTCAAGATAAGGACAGGGAAAGAGACTCACCAATTACCATCATGGGCAAAACACCCTTGATTTAGGGAAAAATAATTTATTGCCATTCAAATCAGAGTAGGAAAATGAGAAAATAAAAACTAAATTTTAAAACATCCTCCCTCCACCCCTCCCCTCTTCCCAGGCTCAGTTTCACTCCTGATTTCTCTACCTTCTCCCCCTGAGTGGTGCAGGGGGACAGGGAATGGGGGTTTTGGTAAGTTCATCACACAACGTCTATGCCGCTCCTTCCTTCTCAGGGGGAGGACTCCTCACATTTCCCTGCTCCGATGTGAGTTCCCTCACACGGGAGGGAATCCTCCATGAACTTCTTCAACATGGGTCCTTCCCACAGGCTTTAGTTCTTCTCAAACTGCTCCAGCTTGGGTCCCTTTCGCGGGCTGCAGTCCTTCAGGAACAGACTGCTCCCATGTGCGTCTCTCATGCAGTCACAAGTCCTGCCAGCAAACCTGCTCGAGCATGGGCTCCTCTCTCCACAGGGCCACAGGTTCTTTCAGGAGCCAGCTCCAGCATGGACTTTTCATGCACTCACAGCCTCCTTTGGCCTTCCACCTGCTCTGTTGTGGGTTCCTCTACAGGATATTTGGTCCACTGTGGACCTCCATGGGCAAGAGGGGACAAACTGCCTCACCATGGGCTGCAGGGAAATCTGTTCTGGCCCTGGAGCCTTGGAGCTTCTCCCTCTTCTTCTTAACTAACTTGAATAAGGTGTGTATCTGAAGAGTTGTTTCTCTCACTCCTCTCTCTAGCTGCTGTTGTGCAGGAGTGGTTTGCCCCTTCTTAAATATTTTATCCCAGGGGTGTTACCATTGTTGCTGATGGGTAGTGTCGCCTTGGCCAGTGGTGGCTCCATCTCGGAGCCAGCTGGCATTGGCTCTGTCGGACATGGGGTAAACTTCTGGCGTCTTCTTATAGAAGATACCAAAACCTTGCCACTAAAACCAAATACAAACTTGATCTGAACAGCGTGGAAATGCTCGTGTAACGGCTGTACAGGAAGATTATTGATTTCAATGGAATCTGGATTGTGCTGTAAATTATCATAACTGGCAAAGTTTGAGCAAAATTCTGAATTTGAGAACATCCCCTTTCATTTCAGTAATTACTCCACTGGTGAATAAAGATGACCCAGTCTCTAATGCTGCATATCTCACTGAACACTGAAATCACTGGCTGCTGAAACCTGGTGGTGCTTCTCCCCGGGTCCTCGCTCGTCCTCCCTCAGAGTGAGCAAGTGGCTTCAGCATGAATTTTGGTGTGTGCAACAGAGAATACAGCCCTTCTGCAGTTCCTGGAATAATGCAATTTATCCCTGTGGCCGGTGTTTAGTTTCAAGGTGACATCGTCTGAGGAAAATCTCAGGGTCCACATCTGTGTGTGATGATTTGGGTACAGTTTGTATTTAAAACTCCAGTACTGTGGCATCATTTTATATATATATATATATATATATATATATATATATATATGTATGTCTCAGGACAACTAGTGTGCATTCATTACATGAGATAAATAAACAGAGTTTTTTCAGTTAAGACATGTCCAGAGCTGTGTGACCTTTCATGTATTGTTTGTCCAGAACTTGGTGTCATCCTAGCACAGTCGTGTTTTCCACCCGATTTTCTGGCCAGAAGAGAAAAGTGATTCAGCTTTGTTCACGTTCTTTTATGCTAAATGAAAGGGCTAAGCTCTGTTTTCCAGCTTTTGCTTTTGCTTTACTAACCATCCTTCCACATCTGCTCATTTCGTTTCTTCTTGCTCTCCTTCTTGCTGGATGACCTCTCCGTTCCTCCAGCAGCAGTTCCCTGGTGCAGGAGGCAGGCAGCCCCAGCTCTCCTCCAAGGCTCCATCTGCAGTCCTGGGTTCAGATGTGCACCAAGCACAGCACAGGGACAATAGGCATATTCTGGGAGGGGGGGGGGTCACAGCTGCAGAGCTGTAGGTAGTTTATCTCCAGGCCAGAGCTCACAGCCACTTCATCTTACCTTTCCCTAGGCTTCACCCAGCTCCCAAGGATCTGCGAGCAGAGGCCTCACCCCAGATGGTGAGATAAAGGATGTTTCTCTGAAAGGAAACACCATCATCATCTTTCATTTGGACCATCTGATTTCAGTTGCGTGGTTTGCAATGCAGCATTATAGGACCAAGGGCATAAAACTACAAGTAATATTTACAATTTCTTTTTCTTAATTTGTATTTAAGAAACATATTTATTACATAAGCTCTTGCTACTTTCTAGCAGCAATTCTACAGCTATGTTTGCAGTAGCAGCTCTCCTGCTACATTAGTGCAATTATAATAAATTATTGAAGCATAAGCCTAAATATATACCTAGACTACTCTTTCAATTTTAATTCCAATTTAAATATTTTATACAGTTTTCCTATAGATTCTTCATTGATGGCTAGTAATTGCACCATCACAGAAAATATAGTTTTGTTTTGAAAGATGCTTTTGGAAATCGTACCAAGGCTGTTAATTATTCAAGACAAAGAAACACGTTAGCATTGTCTGCCTTCAGTATGTCAGCAGGATAAAAGAGAAACAGTGTTTGTACCAAGAACGGTATACTAAGCCCAGTCATAAATTTGATGCTCTAAAGAGGCATAAGCTAGAGATATGCCTGAGACTCGTTATGAACGTCTGGTCTTCAATGTAGAGATGAACTTCTGTGGTTAGAGCTATTTTATTGATTGACTGAATTCTAAGTTGGAATAGCAGTAGAAAAATAATTGGTGTCGCCCATCTTCTCAGCCCTACCCCCTACCTTTGCCAGTTTTCTGATCAAATCATGTCTCTGCTTTCCTTTGATATTCCTTGTCCTTTTCTGTAATTTTTTATGACATTAAACATTTTTATAATTTACTAATCATATGGTGGAGGGCAGTGATATTGATGTTCCAGAAGATTATGTAAATCAAAGAGAAGTTATTTCTGTTTCTTTTCCTTTTTTTTGTTTTACTTTTTGATTTTGTTTTGTTTTGTGGGTTATTTTCCAAGAACTTGTACTTGCTGAGTAATACATTAGCAATTATACAACACGGGGGGGGGTCAATTTCCATTGTAGGCTTCAGATGGGAAATGGCAGGTCTCTGCTTCCCCAGCTTGTTTTGTTGTACTAGTAGCGAACTCCCAGTACATTTGAAAAAGAAAAATAGTCTGTTTTTGAACTGTCTTGTACTGAACTTTAAGCTTTATGTCAAAATATTAATTAAAACATGTAATGGGAAACAATTTCTATAAACACATGAATTCTGAAAGTTACGATGACTTTTCTAGACATAGCCTAATGGAGAAAAGAATAATTTTACTTAAATTCTGATATCTGCCACAGGAATAATGCGTATTAATAACACAAGTTTTCTTTTTAATTGGCTATTCTTTGGTGGTTAAATTAATGTTGTACAACTGAAAAACAAAAGAATTATAACACCTGTCTTCATGGTACACTAGATTCACCAGTTAGGCATGCATTGAGGTGTGTATGACTGATACATCATTATCTGGCAACTAAATTACTATTTTAATAAGTGGTTACTTAATTTCATACATGAAACTATTTTGACTTGAATTCCTTGTTGGTCTCAGGACTCTTCATTTTACAAATATTTCAGTGTGGGAAACAGCTCTGCAGTTTGGTGAAACTTCAGAACTTTTTTCTTATTCCATAAGATAAACCCACAACTTTTTGAAGATGAGGGAGAGCATACGGGATTAGAGTGCCCCAGTGGGGAACCTGGACTGCAAGAGAACCAGACTCCTGACTTGGGTTTTTGAAGGGACTTAGATTTCCATGGCTGTTATAACCACTAAGCTATTTTCCTTCCTCTCTCTCTCTCATTTTGATCAGAAATTCTGTCCTGGAGTAAAGAAACCTTCCTCAATGAAAGTTTCATCTGCACTAATACACTTCTCTGAAAACTATCAATTTCAATACATTGGCATTTTTGGCGGAGTTGGCTAGCGCTGCCCATGATTACATATATATAAAATCAAGTATCCAATACTGTAAGTAGCTGAGTAATCACATAGTTGTTAGCTAAGACGTTATTTTATTATATTTTTGATGTATTACTTCTTAATAAATTGGAACTTATAAGTGATATATTGCTTAATAAAACTCAAACCTGAAATTCAACATATTTATGGGAAACAGTTTATGGGTAATCCTCAAGCTAAAGCTACTTAAATGTGTGATATACTGGATCTACCTTATATTCCCACAGAAAGTTACTCCCCTGCCTGAGTTGTATTGAGTAAAAGAAGAAAAAAATCCACGACACATGCAGCTAGCACCACTGTGGTGGCATTGTGAGTTTTGTCCCTTTTCTGTTAGCACTCTGTATACACAGGTGCTTTAATGTTCTTTTCCAAAATTGGATAGCACATTTCCTGGGAGGATTGTAATGCTCACTAATCATAACATTGACCTTAACAACTGAAGGTGTCCAGTCATTTGTTTATAGACAAAATCACAAAGGTATAAAAAGAGGCTTGACGGTGAAAGCTAAATCTCAGCTAGTGTGATACATAAAATTCAAGATAAAGTGGTTAATATGACACTAAGGAAAGACTTCAATGGAATCAAAGTGTTTTCACCTCATTTGGCTACATACGTTTGTTGAAATGATGATAGCAGAATCAAAATGCATCTTCTGTTTGTTAATATTGTTATTTGGAATAAACCCTTTAATCCTGCAAAATAGCTTTTTAAATTATTTTGATGGGGGATGATACGAAAGCTAAGCAGATGCTGCCCTTTCTCTACATGTTGTATGTTCAGAGTACACTCAGGCCAATACTGCAGGAGGCTTTTTGAAAAATAGTTGCTCACAGACTCAATCTGGCTACAGTCTTATGCCAAAAAGGAATGTAATGCACTCCCTTTTTGTTTTAACCCTTCTCTTTGTCTTTTGTTTTCACTACAAAATATCAGTCTTTCACAAGGAGGTTATATAGGGAAATCCCGTATCAGTCCCTTCGGCTTAAAGACAATACTGCATATTACCTTAAAATGTATGTGCAAACGAAGTCAACTTTTTGAAAGAAAGAGTTCCCCTCTCATTGCACATTTCTTTCATCATTACTGAGATTTCTGTGCAAGGAATGGACCTGCAAGAGGACTGCACCTTTGTATAAATAGAATTTTTTAGTTCATCGTCAAGAGAACAGAGATCACTGTAAAAAATAAATGAATGTTTAAGCGGCTTTACATTTCAGCATTCACTAATCCTAGAAGTCATCCCCAGTGCAATGACCTTTGCCTAATAATTGTGTAGCTTATACAGTTTACTTAATCTTTTAAAAGTGCGTTATAATAAATATATATAAAATAAATATCTATATGTTGAATAATAAATATCTCTATATATTGCAATCTCAGGCATTGTAAGCATCAACAGCAAAAGTACATTTCTCACAGGTTTCCCCAAAATACCATTCACCTTTTTCCCTCAGACCCCAAAAAAAGCATCCACCCATCTCCACTAATTCCCTCAAAGACAGAGGCTGCCACCTCTGCTGAAAGTTTCCCGGTGCCCCAATTGCAATGGGTGATATGCCTCCACAGGCTTCCAAGGGAAATGTGATAATTTCTTGCCCATCCTTGTGTTCTCAACACCATCCAATTAACGGTGGACCCCGACCAGCGAGGATATCCAGCAGTGAATATTATTGCTAACCCAACTGAGCACCTGCTGGTAAGGTTTCCCTGTTTCCCTCTGCACTCTAAATGCTCTCATTGTTTATTCATAGAGTCAAAGATTAAAGCCAGAAAAGGACCACTGTGATCATTTAACCTCTAATCAGAAACTTTTCCAATTTTTCAACCTCATTCGCTTGCCAACGTTAGCTGTGGATGCAGACTGCTGTTTACAGAGACTCACTATTTTCCACCATGTTTCAGTCTTATGGACTTTTTCAGGTAACCTGGTTTCTTGTTCAGCTGTCTCTGTAGCAGATTTTGCAGGACTGGTCTCTGCTATCCCATTTTGAGCTCTGCCTCAAAGTACTACTTCAGCTCTATCTCAGAGACCCCAATTTGACAACTCACCTGTTTTAGAGACATAGAGATCCTGGTACCAGAACTCAGAATCAACCAGCTCCACTGACATTTGTGTAAATTGTTCAGGCTTACATATGAAAACTTACAAAAACTGGCATCTTGGGTTTTTCAAACAGCCTTCATCCTCTCTCCTCTTTTCCTTTTTGGTTGTGTGTTTTTCCAATAGAATAATGTCACTGTCAATGTCAAATATTTCTGAGGAGTCTGGGGTTTCTTAGTGGTAGGTGTGGCTCAAGAGTCATATTTTGAGGAGGAGACCAGTGAAGAACAAATATGGGTTCAAATCATTCCTAGAAACACAAGCAGGCCCCAGGCTGGCATACCCTTGTTCATAGATTGGCTAATTAGGGCTGGAGCAATCACACATCTGGTTCCTTGATCTGAACTGGACTGTGTCTGGGTGATTCTGATACTGGGCCGAGCAGTGCCACAGAAGACAGGCCTTAGCGAGTCTGCTAAACTCAGGGCTCTGATTCTCTGAATCTGCTGGCAGAAGTCGGTCTGCCTAGCGAACAGCATGTGGAACTGGGAGTCAGGTTACCTAGGGCATTGGCTTGCTGGGTGACATTTAGAGAGGCATATCATGTTGTTCTGCCTCTTTGCTCTACAACAGAAAAAGATATTTCAGTAGGGATGTGAAACAATTCATTAATATTTGTAAAGCATTTGCTGATCTGTAGAATAAAAATGTTTTACCTATGCATAATTCTGACTCTTGCCTTATAGTAGAATTGCCTTATTCTTGCCTTTATAATAAAAATGGAGATAAAACAAAATGCTACAGCAAGTGATAGTGAAAAATACCATCTTTCTGTCTGTGCTTTCCTAGTCTGAGTTTCTTGTGGCATATTTATATTCATACGTCTATCACACTGTTAATGGTTGTCCCTTCTTTAAATTGAACCTTACTGCTAATGTAAAATATAGCTTAAATGAAGTGTAGCTTTTAGATCAGGCAGATTATTAAAATATTATAGTATATACATTGAATCATATGAAGATCTTTCTTGTTGATATTTCAAGACCAAATACTGTTTTTTGAAAGATGACCTTTAATGAACAAACATATGGTCCAAGATGTCCTCACACAAAGCTCATTCTGGATCTTCTTTTTCACTGGTTTGCATCGTTTAGTCCGTTACACATCTGCAAAAGCGGTTTAAAATAATATCACTTAACCTAGTAGCCTTTGACTCATTTAATTTAAATATAGATAAGTGTTTAAGGTACAAAACAGAGAAAAATGCATCCATTGTCTTCTCTGTGAAATATAAACATGAGACAGTGGCAGAAATCAGTATATGGTGGGTGTAACCAGCAAGCTTAATTCTTAGTGGGAAAAGTATATGAAAATAAAACAGGCTCCATGTGTAATTGTAAAAATTAATTTCTCTGGCTAATTTTTTACGTATTCAAAGGAAACACACACATACAGCACTGGAGATTCTTGCAAAAATAACCGTATTCCTGACTGTGGTTGGTCACAATGACTTTATTGGGATTTTACCTTAGGTCCTTATGTTTTTTCCTATTGATTGTCACTCCAATACAAAAACTGTAAAATAATTTTAAATTGCACACTACTCTATATAAAGTGAACAGAAAATCAGCATCAGTTGTAAGTAATTCTGTTGATGAGAGAAAATTCGTAATTATATTTAAAAGCATGCAGGCACACACATACACAAATTCTGTTTTTTTACCCTACAAGTCTCAGTAAACTACTCAGCTACTAAGTACCATATAAGTTGCTTGAGATATTGTGACCAAATGGTTCACGGGGCTGGTAATGGATTATAGTGCTTTCTAGCTCCAGATTGCCAGTTCAAATCTGGGTCAGGTTGACACTGTCAGAAAATTATTACTGTTTGGTGGCTTATGTGAAATGAGTTGGAGACCTCAATATAGTTCCTAAAGGCTGGGTTAATATAATAAAAAATGTCACCAGATGATTGTCGGTTTCAGGGCTCAGGCTGAAGCACACTGAAGTCAGTGGAAAAACTTCCATTGATTTCAGCGGGTATTGAATTAGGTCTTCATTATGGTGAATGAATCCTTTGTGCTCTCAGAACTGGTTATTTACAAGGGGGTGAAGGATGCTCATGAACTGCTCCTGAGAGACGTGTACCACTGCCAGCTAGGATAAAGCAGAAGGAGATGCTTATCTATCCTTGTACTTCACAGAGTACACAGATATCAGGATGCATCAATTCTTGACTAAAATGAATAACTGGACTTCCTGAATTTAGGTAAATGTAGGGTTATTGTGGTAGAGAGTCAAAATCTCTCTGAAGGATCACAATAACGTTCTCTGTTTAGGTTCAGTTATGGTCAACAGGTCAGATAAATGGCTTCTAAGTTTATCACAGATCACCTGCTCTCACCTAATGTTCTGTTTGAACAGCAGACCTATTTTGAGTTCTCCAGATGATGACCTGGCTTCAGTCTGCGACACATTTTGTCACCATCCAGGCTCCATTATTGCAGCAATGAATGAGAAGTGACCTGATCATTGGGGATAAGTGCCATCATAGAGAAGAAATATTAGATATTAAAGACTCTATAGCTTAACTGACTGGAAATTTAAACCATACAACTTAAAGTGGGAAATGAGGCACAGCACTATGACATTAGTTTATTAACCAGTGGATCAAACCAGTACCAAAAATGAAGAAATTGCCATTTCTATCTTCACATCAAATACATGTCTGGAAGATATGTATTAATCAGTTGTCCCACTGGACTGTGTCCAATAACACTGCATTGTGATAATGATGAGTGTGTACTGATGTAGCCAGAGACCCAAAAAAATAGACAAAACTGAGATGCTAATGTAATGAACCCTTGCTTTCTGCTGTCATTCAAGCTTGGTTCTTAGTCCTCCTACAGTAACACTCAAGAACAACTGTTATTGCATAATTTCTATACCCCACAAGTGAAATTAATTAAGATTTCAAAGCCATTTCTTGCCTGTATACCTGAGAACTAACTTGATATCCTTCTATGATAAAGTCAGCTGAAGAGAGAGAGGTAGATCAAGTTTTTCTGGATTTTAGTAGGGCTTTTTATAATGTCCTTCACAGTATCCTCTGCACTAGTTATCCAAATGTGACATGAGCTGGTACAAGATGTGCTGGGTGAAGAACTGGCTGGACAGCAGGGCTCAAAAGGTTGCAGTGAATGGGGCTACATCTGGCTGGTGACCAGTGGTGTTCCTCAGGGTTCAATTCTAGGGCCAGTTCTATTCAATATTTTTATCAATGATCTGCATGCAGGAGTTGAATACACCACTAGAGCATTTGTTGATGATGCCAAACTGGGAGATGCTGTTGGTTCTCTTGAGGGACAGGAGGCCTTGCAGAGGGATCTAGGTAGATTGGAGCACTGAGCATTAGTAGAATGAAATTTAAGTTTCAAATGCCAGATTCTGCACCTAGAGTGGAGTAATTCTGGGCACAGAAGGATGATGTTCCTACATCAAACACCAGGTCTACACTTGAGCTGGATATGGTTTTAAACCTGCTTGCCTTTTTAATTTTATTTGTATTTATTTAGCAATGGGTTACCGCTGATGCTGTTTTATGATAAGGTGGTTACATCTTTTCTATTAAATGAACATTTGCGTCTACCGTTAGGATAAGGACTTGAAAGACGGTAGTAGGACGCCCTGCTTTGCATCAGGTACTGAGAAAAAAAAAAAAAAAAGGTAATAAAGAGACTATGTTGTATTATGTTGTATGTTGCATTACATACTTCAATCTACTACATCTACCCTGGGTTTTTTTTACAATGTGGCTACTACATTAGTTTTCCTCTTCCCCAAAGAATGCCTTGTATTTGACACTAATAAGAGATTTGTGAGGCTGTGCAAAAAAACAGGTACATGTTTAAGTACGGAATTTTCCCAGCCATTTGGATTGGTCATGAAATTTTACATTGCTTCAGTTGCTAAAGTAAAAAAAATATTTAAATTAATCTAAACAAGAAAAATATCAGGAAAACGCAATGTAGGGGATAAAATGTTTTTAGCACAGGAGTATTTTGGGGCTCCCCGAGTTCTGTTACGTATTTTTCAAAGTATGGTGGCTAAGTTTCTTGCACTTGTTCAGTGTTTTCAGGAGGTTCTGGGTGATACATGAGGGATTTCTCCGCATAGTTCACATGAACACTGAAGGAAGAATAAAGCCCTTTGGTTCTCTCCTGTCTGTGTAAACCCTCAGATGTTCTGAGCTGCGTTTTGATACTCTTCAGAAGCATAGCTGGAGCAATGTTTAGAATTTAAGTGTGATAATCCTATGTTGCTAGTGATAGTATATGTAACATTTAATATTACTTATGTCAAAAGATAACAGGTTGCAGGTTTTGGGTTGCTTTTTCTTTTTTCTTTTTTTCATTTCTAGCCAAAGAAATAGGCAGCTATTCAAAGCAGTTGCATGTTTCACAGGCAACCATAAGTTTTTTTATTTTTTTTTTTTTTTTTTTTTTTTAATGCAGTAAGACTTAGCTGATTTATACTTATTTTATACATATGTCTCGGCAACCAGAGTAAGTAAGTGCTAAGCAATCTCGTAACATGCGCCTTGACAGAAAATATTACAGGTCACAGCATCCAAAGGTACTGGCCACCCACTGTGTTGCATTTATTACTAGGAAAACTCATAGGAAAGCTGCCACTCTCACCAAGTCTGTACACAGAGACCCAGTAGTAGCTGTCACTCTTGGAGAAGTCAACTTGAGTTGAAATTACAAAAAACACAAATAGCAAATAAGTTTCTGGTCTGCCAAATAATGGCCTATTTAGGGCACTGTATAAACTGTTCTTAGCCACACTGAGTTTGAGTGAAATTCTGTGATGTGACAAAAATGTTTATGATCTATGTGGGGCTTTTATAATTTATTTATTTTTAATGAATGCAGTCATTAAATGCACTGGTAGTGGGTGACAAGGTTGGAAGAAGAGTTAATGCCAGCCAATATGGTATCAGCAAGAAGGCTGAGCAATGATGGCTGGGTTGAGTTTTGTACTTTTGGAAGGCATTCAACCTCTTTTGGAGTTAAAAATCTAGTAAAATGTAGCCAGAGGATAGACGAGGAGCTGGGTAAGAGACAGAGCTGATGAAATAAAGATCAGACCTTATTTATATTGTGTCTAGAACTGAGATCTCAGTTCAGTGTTTTCCCTTTTTCTAGTCTACTTTGGTATGTAATAAAACCCACGCTTTTTCAGAATGTTGCTAAAAGCATCCTGGCAGGGCTTTCTGGTAGATGTTTTTTCAGGGCTCTGCAAGCCTTCATTTTGGATACAAATGCAGAAGGCCTGTCAAGCACTAGGACCTAAAGTAGAACCAATCATCCATTTTCCATGAAAAGGATTATTGACCAGAAAATTATTTTACGCTGACCGAAAATGAATTATGTTGGATTTGGCAGAATACTTGAGATAAACAAAACAACAAAAAAAGAGGAAAATTTATCTTCACAAAAAATCTGCTCCATTTCAGCCGTTTCAAAAGAAAACATCTTAGTATTTCCAAATGACAGATTTGAGAATTGTCCTTATAAACAGATTTTCAGGAAGGGTTTTGTAAAACCTAACACAAACCAAAATGTTTTGGCTGACCCATATTGATTCTTCTCCCTTCCCTCCTGTGGTCTCTTGAGCAAATTGACAATGTTTATTTCAAGTAGATCTGATTTGTTTGTTTGTTTAGGGTTTTTTTCTTTCAACTTTTCAGTTTTGAATAGTGTTAAATCATCTTAGATTATATGCAGCTCTGCACTGAGATAGCTCATTAACCCTTCCTACTCTCAGTGTTTTATAATGGCTTTCCTGTTTTAGCGCTGGCACTGCTGACTCCTTGCAGCTCGCAGGAACAGGGTTACTTTTTTAGTTAGGGCAAGAGGGAATTACGTGATATGGCTCAAGCTGTAATCACACCTATCTATGAGGCTCCAGAACTGCGACATCCCATTTGTCTAGGGCTGGCTGGATGTAAGTTGCAAAT
This sequence comes from Gallinago jamesoni, assembly GCA_025769975.1. NCBI lineage: Eukaryota > Metazoa > Chordata > Aves > Charadriiformes > Scolopacidae > Gallinago > Gallinago jamesoni. Next base: position 97,012,040 of record JAOQGH010000023.1, on the reverse strand, counting down.
ATCTAGAGCACAAATATTCTGTTACTGTTAAGACCCCAACCCAAATCCCAAAGCAGTGCACTTTTCTTCACTAACACATCGCTTTTTGCTGTTGGACTGCAATATTTTCTAGATGCTTATCTTCGGTTTTTAACTGCTATATCTAGTCACCTCAAGTGGCTGTAGAGCTTCATTTTCCCATTTCAGGGAGAGGTCTTGTCTTTTCAACAAATTTTTACGTGCTTTTAGGATTAATGAATTCTAGCAAGCGCTTTTGGCTTTTCTTTACTGAGCATGTGGGTGTCAGGACTGTGGGAACAGACTGGCTAGCAGGTGCTTTGGGACCAGGAGCAGCAGGGATGCTGGTGAAGTGCTCACGCTTGGGGCTGCTGTCAAGAGCTGGTCAGAGCTGCCCAGGGACTGGAAGGGCAAAATGAGATCAAAGTAATGACTCAATGCAGCAGCGATATAAATCACTGCAGAATCTGCCATCCTAGCCCACCTGAGCCAGAGACACTCTTATCCTGTCTTTACTAAGTTAGGAGGGGTTTGATCTTCTTGTTGACCTTACAAGAGGTCTCACTTATAATTTATTTGACTGGCTGACAAACCCTTTCAGGGAAACTGAGGCACAGTAACTGCAATATTGTGTCCTGCTAATAGAGGTGTCCCTGCAGCTAGGAATATGTTGTACTTTTAAATGATTGGGCTGGCGTAGATCATGGGTTGCTTTTTGCTAAAGGCTACCAATGATGTAACAAATACGTTTACTACAGCACGCATTCACCTGGTAGGGACAAAACTGTCCATCTTTCTCAAACTGTGGCGCTCTAAACATAATCCGTGTTAAACACTTATCTTCCTAATGTAAGAGCGTTTCAAAACACCACTATCTCTAGAGGTGGGACACGATATAAAATAATTTACCGGAATATAAGGCTGGATTTCTGAATTGTATCACTGGGGTCTTTTTGGTGATGTCATTAAGAATTTGGCTGTTCCCCCACACCATAACTATGTGGAGAGACAGAGCTGAAGCCCAAAAGTGCAATGTTTTGCGTTAAATTTATGTGTGATTAACATGCCAATTAGTAAGAACACTATTAACTTTATCTGAGTGTATACAAGAAAGGATATGGATGCTTAATGTTGTAGTTATATTCCAGATGACACTTGATCCATCCAACTCAGATTCTTCTATGGAACTAGAGGAAGGGAATTAATGGGGAGACTCCATCAGAGGACTACAAAGATAATCAGGGGAATGGAACACCTTTCTTAGGAGAAAAGGCTGAGACACCTGGGTCTGTTTGTCCTGGAGAAGAGAAGACTGAGATGGGATAGCATCAATGCTTATGAATATCTAAAGGGTGGATGTCAAGAGGATGGGGTCTGGGTGTTCAGTGGTGCCCAGCAAAAGGACAAGAGGCAATCGGCAAAAACTGGAACAAAGAAAATTCTTTCTCAACATGAGGAAAAAAATCTTTAAGGGTATCAGAGCACTGGAACAGGGTGCCCAGAGAGGCTATGGAGTCTCCTTCTCTGGAGGTATTCAAAACCCAGCTGGGTGCACTCCTGCCCAACCTGCTGTAGGTGAACCTTCTTTGGCAGAGGGTTTGGACAAGATGATCTCCGAAGGCCCATTACAACCCCTAGAATCCTGTGATTCTCAGTAAGACTCCTCCCTGCATTCATGGGATTCAGCCTTTGCTGACTCCTTCCTCTGCTCATCCTGCATCTCCGGGGTGTCATGGTTCTAGCAAACTCTGCTGCAACATGGGGTTACTGAGAGAACTTTCTTGCCTGGTAATATATTGCTGAGAGGAAGCTCTGTGCAGTTATCAATACACTGTATGTGGACAGTCATCTGATATGGAGGTAGCTTTGGAGTTCTTGCACTTTGTTAACCATTGCTTAGGCACAACGGTAAACTGGGAATCAAGGTTTAGCACTCCTACCACATTGCTTGCCAGGAATGAATTTGAGTGCCTGAAGGTATTTAGCTTTTTTGGCATACTCACAAATGCAAGCAGGATATCTACTAAGAATGTAAAATACATAGTGAACCCAAAGGAGAAGGTTTATGTAATAACCCTCCCTCCAGTTAATGGTGCACATCTCATATAATGAATATCCTCTTCTGCTTTTCTCTCCAACTAAGCTATGAATACCTTAAATTTCTAGAGAAAAATCCCTGGTCAACCCCACTGTGTCCTTTGTTTACTAAGAAAACCTTTCTTTATCCTTTTAACTATCAAGTTCCAGCTGCTCCCAGAGTTCACTGTTGTGTCAGGAAGGAATTATTTTAACACTGCCATAAAGAAAAATTTGCTTATACAGACAGTTTAGTTTTGACTGTTGCTCAGGGGACACTGTCTCTTTGCCACTACTGGCTATTTCTTTACCTCTTAAGCAGTCCACTTTGCTGCCGACCATGAGCCATCCTCTTCCAGCCAAAGTGATCGTGCATGATTTTCACAGTCACTGCCCTGACTGCCATAGTTAGATCATACCCTCATGACCCGTACAAAATCTGTTATGTTTTCTCTTGCTATGAAAAATTAATTTATTTAACAGCCCTTAAGCTCTCTGTTACACTAACTATTTAAAGCCTTTTTTTTCTTTAAGCGGTAGAAGCAAAGACATTACAGCAATTATTTTTATTCTGTAACATAAGTGGATTGGATTTATCGCTGTTGGTTCAGGTCCCACAGTAAAGTAGGTTTATTGTTAGCTTGTGTTAACAAAGGGAAGGAATTGTCCAAAATCCTTCCACATACATCTGTTAGATTTGACCACGGGAGCGCTGGTGCCTGCTTTTACTCGTCTGCCTGTTTCATTGCTCTCAGCCTGGAGAGTCAGAGCGGTGGTGGTGAGAGCACAAGTACTGAATATGTAGTTGTGTCCTAACTGTATAGCTGTTGTCTAGAGGCTACAGAATCGTTTGCCAAAGCTCTTTTTACTGACGTATGCAAATACGTATGTGTGGGTTGGGCTGGGGTGTCTGCTGCCACAAGTAAAGGAGAAGTAGGATGGTGGGGCTGAGCAGGGATGCTGGGGGAGACACTGCAGAATCAGACTTGTGTTCCGGCTGCTGCCAACAGTTCAGGGCAATAATTGCTGTAGTTTCTGTTCATGTTCCTCCTCCTTGTAGCGGTAGCTTGGACGCTGATCCCTTCTCAGGAACATCAGTGCAATCTTTCTGGCTACCCCGGGGGTCTGGTCTAGGTGGCAGAGGGAGGAGAGGCGAAACAGGACTCAAAGACCCGTAGCTGCATAGATCCTGAAGGAGCTGAATGACTGAACTAAATTTGGCTGTCTGCATTTTAGCTTGTCAGTCAAACACTTTTTTTTACAAAAGAAATGGGGTTTTCTCTGGAAGCCAAACCAAAGCCTGTTTGAGTAGTGCATTGATATTATGTTTAACTAGTTAGCCTTAGAAGTCTCCTAGGACGTGTTTTAAATTTCCTGCCCAAAACGTCTGCTTGATGTTGTAGCATGATTTTAAGCAGTAGATATTTTCACAGAAGATGTATTGGCACTTCTATAATGAGCATACAACTGTTTTGCAAAGTAACTTGAGGTCATCCAACTTCATGGCTTGTATTTCTCTAAGGTTGGTGGAATCATTAACAGTTCTGTGAAGTTCTACATACTGATTTTGTAGCAATGACTGCTGGTTTTCAAATCTTTGTAGTATGTCAGTTAATTCTTGCCTCATGACAAGTCAGTTCTTTCACAACAGAGTTCTCCATCATTGGCTTGACATCCAAGCATTGACAGTCTGCTATTTAAAAACAAAAATTGTCTGACACCATACATAACTATTTTCAAAGTCATACGTTCACTTTTCTGCAATCAAGAGAATCCCAATCCCAACGTATCAGAAAGCTAATAAGTTGTTTTCTCCATCTGTGATGCCTACTCTGCTTTGTGAGTTCTAACCTCTTCTCCACCTTCTTCACAATGACAGGATTTAGAAAGTAAGCTCCCCAGGGGAGAATATTCAGGTATCCAGTAGAGTGGGAAGAGGACAGTAAAAGAGTTCTAAACCCATCTGGTCCTTTCACAGCACCAAAGCTATCATCTAATAATAGTTTTTTATTACTCCTTGGCCATGAAAGATTCTAAAGCTTTTCAAGATAAATATTATCTTCAGATGAAATGCAATATTCCCTTGTTTTCTAAAGATCTTATCATCATCCGAATTATTACAAATTCTGATTTCTGAAGATTGTTAATAGAATAAAATTTAAATAAAGTATAGCTTCTTTTACCTTTCAGGAGTCCCAAAAGCTCTACAAACAACACACGGGAATTGCTTCACCCTCTGCAGAGTTGCAGTCATCTCCAGACTGAAATACAGCACTGCTATATAAATTTTTAGAGAGAACATCATGAGAAATGTCATTTGCAGCAGAACTGGAAGAGGGATTTTAGTCTGCAGGATGTAAATTTCTGCTTGGAGTCTGACGAGGATATCTGGGCAAATGGTCTCATACAGCAGCAGTGTGGGATTGTCAGTGTTTCTGATGTTATTGTGTCTTGTTCAGCAGCAAAGTCCTCCAGCATCGTGCTGCTGGGTCTGCTCAGCTCTGACTCAGAAAAGAGAATGTCACCTACTGAGTCACCGGTGTCTTCCGTCTTTTTGGGTTTCACCGGAAATTTTTAATGCATGTGGAGAGAACAGAGTCAGTCCCCAATTGCTCTTTGAATGAGCCTAATGCAAGATTTACTAGGCAGAAGCAGGACAGGATCGTGTCTGCAATGTTCCCTTTCTGAAGCAGACCTCTTCAGCCTGAGCCAGGCTTCTCTCACCCTCCAGCTGCCTTTTCCCTTAAGGATATCTTTAGTCTGACCTGAGCTACCCTCTCTAATTTAGGTGGTGTGGAACAAGTCACTGCTCAGCACCTTGCTGAAGGCTGTGATTTACCATCGTTATTTCATATCAGTGCCTCATCAGCTCCTGATGGTGGTTGATACTTCAGTAATGGTTCTTTTTGCATGCATTTATCACTCCCAGGTGTCATGCAAATGTTACGGGGACTGCAGCTGGTTTGCAAACCAGGTAGCAGGGCTGAGGCTAGACTTCTCAAGCAGAGAAAACAGAAAAGTGGGATTTGATCTTACCCACAGTTTCCAACCATGACTCCTAGGTTAGATATCAAAAAGGCCAGTGCTTTTGAGATCAGGAATGTGCCAAATGGCAAATAAGGGAATGTGGGCAGTGAAGGATCCTAGGGAATTTGGGGACTTGTATAAACTGGCTGCTTAAATCTGAGGCCACTATCAATTGTTAATGTAAATTCACTTGTATTCCAGCTTTGCACAGGAAGTGCTTTTTTTTTTTTTTTTAAACATAGCAAATTCTAGTCATTTGGCCTAAAATCTCTCACTGTCAATGTATGCTAGATTCGGTGGATAATTACACTAATTTATTTCCAATAAATTTCAAATTAAAATAATATATTGTGGAGAGACCTGATTGAAAATCTTGCTGTTCTATTCCTCATTTGGAAACTTGTTTGCAATTAGTCAAGCTGTCAGATACCCAGGGAATGTGTTTATTTATTTATTTTTACAAAGCAGGGTGGGGGGAGAAAAGCTTTTTTTGTCACCATGTGGGAAAGCCTCTGCTAATCCTTTTTGTGCAGAAGAGATTTCAGAATGCAGGGATCAGAGTTCACCGTGAGATAGCTCTTATATTTTGCTTTAGTCTGTTGCTTTCCAGTGGTACCAGCATCAATAACAGGCAAGAAGCAAGTCTGAAAAAAAAAGTCAGATGCCTGAAATTAGACATAGGGTGTAATCTTTAAGTCCTTTCTCCTCTCATCCACTCTCCAGAGCCATGAGTGTGGATTTTCCTTCACCTTTGCCTTCTTGGGTCTCTCGGCTCTGGCTGATACCCAACAGGGACTTTGTGTTGCACCACCAGCAGAGCAGGGGGCTGTGCTGCACTCCTCCCCTAACAGCCTCTTGCCACAACACTTATACAGAAAGTTAAAAAATGAGGTTCACTTTTTTCTTTCTTTTTTTCCCCAAGAAAGTGCTCCAGCTGCCTTGGAGCTATTTCCTCTGGGGAGGACGTGCTCTGACCGGAGCGGGAACATTGTAAGGGTGAGCAAGGCTTTTTCAGCTGGTGGGCAACACACTCATTCAGCAGGCAGAAGGGGTCAAACATTTCATTGCCTGTTGATATATAACTTCTAATGTCATTTCTTTCATGTGAAAATACAGAAGCAGTTCTGGGAAGGGCACAGCATTCCTTCCAGCCCGCCAGTGACTTAACCGCAGACGCACTGAACTGGTTTTCTCCCCCTTCCTCCTCCTTTCTTTTTACAGAATTGTTTTTTCTCCTTTTTCCCCCCTTTTCCTTCTCATGTTATATCTTTGCACCCAGTCTTGCTGAGGGATCATTTTAGAGAAAGCTTTTGTATGATAGCCGTGACTAAAATTTAAGATAGAAATTTTGAAAAGCAGGGAAATATTTTAGGCCATGGTCAAAGAAACACTGCCCATGCTGGCTGAAATATTGTTGCCCTGTGCTACCTGTTCCTGTCCCTAAAAGTCACTTTGAGGTGGTTCTCAAATCATTTGAAGCCAGCCAGTTTAACTCAGAGCAGCAATGCAAAATGTTCAGGCACGTAGAAGCCTCCTGGGGTCTAGAGCACCAAATACTGTATGAAGTTATGGTAAGGATATCAAGTAATACAAGAAGCATCTGTTCTGGAAACGGGATGAAAACGTGGAAATAAACCAACATACAAATGAAAAGAAGGGAGAGAGAAGATGGACTAACAAACTACAGAATTCTTATTGTATAAGAATCTAGAAAGCAGCAAATAAATAGAAGAAAAGGCATGGGCTTTCCCTGTCCTGATAACATTAGCGAAAAAATACTGATAGCGGTTGAAATGATTTTAAATGTGTGGCAATATGGCCAAAGATTATCTAATATTTAATATTTAAGAAGAAGGCACTGTGAACTTGCTTAGTTATAGTGCTAGAAATGGTTCCTACTGCATATGAACAGAAAAGAAGCTATAGATATATATATTCCCTGGCAAAATCATCCCTCTGAAGGCAAGATACCTTTCTGAATTGCAAAATGAGCTCCTTAAAGTAAATGGCCCATTAGTGATTGAATTCAATCATCCAGACGATAGCTCTGGCTGGCACCGGGGCTGAGTGCAGAATGACAGATTTTACTCCTCGTCGTGGGCAGTCATCAAGAGCTCTTCAGAGACAGAGTAAAATGAAGAAGGTACTGCTGGATCAACCTGAGATATGGCTACATCGGGCATAAATACGTGCTAGACAGCTTGGATGCTAACAGGTGTGATGCTGCAGTGAACGTGCTGTTATTCCTGCACAACACAGCAGCCGTGAGGGACCTGCCTACAAAGTGCCCGTGGGGAGGGAAGGAAGAAGCAGCCTCCCATGTTACTGCATTTTTGCTGTTGTCTCAGCCCTCTTGGAGTCAGTCATTTCTGTATGGGAAGTGACAGCACCACTGGTGCTGGGGTCACGATGACCTGAGCTCTTCCTGCACGTCTTCCGTGCTCGGTCAGTGTGTGCCTACAGCATCACCGACAGCAGACTCACCAATGACCTCTTTCTAGGAGATGGTGGCCTGTTATTTCCCTCGATTTGTTTGTCTGCACAGTCTCGATTCATTGACATAGGTGCAAATTTCACAATATGGTTATTTTGTTTTTAAGTCAGACCACCTCACTCAGTTCGTTTAGCCAGTGCAGGCAGAACTGGAAGAACAGGAGGTACTGAAATAGCAATAGCAATCAGGGGAACTTGTGGGGAAACAAAGCAGCTCCAGGCAGTGCCCTTCCACCTCCAGGTTGTTTCATCACTCCCAGATCAGCAGCAAGCAAGTTATTTCATCTACCTGGAGACACTGAAGGATGTGTCTTGGGGGAAATGCTGCAAGAGGGGGAAAGTTTGAGATTACTTACCACTGTGACTGTTTCTGTGACAACATGCTGCAGAATCAGGGTACTAGCTGATTAAAAAACATGATAATTTGAGAGATCTGCTGGACACCTGCAAAAATTTCACATGGTTATCTGCATCTGAAGAGGGGCAGCTAACTCTGCAAGGAGACCATGAAATTAAAAACTGCTAAGAACCAAACCCACCTGCTACCTACATAGCAGACACAGAGACACATGCAGACACTTTTTGATGAAACCTTTCTCCAGCTGTACGAAGCATCATGCTTGAAGGCTCTCATCATAGAATCATAGAATGTTGGAAGGCACCTTCAAAGGTCATTTAGTCCAATCCCTCTGCAGTAATCAGCGACATCTTTAACTAGATCAGATTGCTGAGAGCCTCATCAAGCCTGACCTTGAATGTCTCCACCACCTCTCCAGACAACCTGTTCCAACCTGTTCCCTCTGGGGAACTTCAGCCACCCTGACACCTGCTGGAAAAGTAGCACAGTGAGCTGTAGGCAGTCCAGGGGACTCCTGGAATGCATCAAGGATAAATTCTTAGGCCAGGTAATAGACAGCCCTACCAGAGAGGATGTGATACTCGACTTGATAATCATGAACGCAAGTGAGTTAATCGATGACATCAAGATTGGAGGCAGCCTCGGCTGCAGTGATCATGCACAGGTGGAATTCACAGTCCTGAGGGATATGGGTCCGGAAAAGAGTAAAGTCAAACCCCTGAATTTTAGGAAAGGAAAACTCCAGCTCTTCAAGGAGTTAGTCAGTAGGACGCTCTGGGAAATTGCCCTCAGAGACAAAGGAGCAGAACAGAGCTGGCAGATCTTTAAGAACGCTTTTCATAGGGCACAAGAGCTCTTGATACCCAGGTCTAAGAAATCAGGAAAGGACAGCAAGAGATCATCATAGCTGAGCTGAGACCTGCTGGTCAAATGAAAGGGCAAGAAGAAAATGCACAGGCGGTGGAAGCAGGGACAGGGATCCTGGAAAGAGTATAGGGACACTGCCTGGTTATGTAGGGATGAAGACAGGAAGGCCAAGGTGCAGCTGAAGCTGAACTTAGCAAGGAATGCAAAGAATAAGAAGGGGTTCTTACAGGTACATCAGACAGAAAAGGAAGGTCAAAGGAAGCATACCATCCTGATGAGCAAGACTGGCAAACTGGTAACAACAGAGAAGGAGAAAGCTCAACTTTTTTGAGCCTGCACCTCAACAATTTTGCCTCAGCTTTTCGCTAGCAACCTCTCCCCATATCTCTCAAGTGGATGGACCAAAAGGCAGGGACAGGGGAAGAAAAGTCCCTCCCAGACTAATAGAAGATCAGGTTCATGACTACCTAAGGAACCTGCGCATGCAGAATTCTATGGGATCTAACAAGACACATCACAGAGTCCTCAGGGAATTGGCTGAACCAGTTGCCAAGGTACTCTCCATGATATTTGAGAAGTCATGGCAATCAGGTGAAGTCCCCAGTGATTGGAAAAAGGGAAATATTGCACCCAATTTTAAAAAGGGTAGAAAGGAGGAATCTGGGAACTACCAACCCGTCAGCCTCATCTCTGTGCATGGGAAGATCACAAAACAGATCTTCCTAGAAGCTATGCTCAGGCACATGGAGGACAGGGAGGTGATTTGAGACAGCCATCATGGCTTTACAAGGATAAGTCCTTCCTGACCAACCTAGTGGCCTTCTATGATGGAGTGACTCCATCAGTGGACAAGGGAAGAGCTAGGATATCCGGAAATCTGTAAGGATTTTGACATAGCCCCCACAACAACATTCTGTCTAAATTAGAGAGGTAGGGATTTAACAGGTGGACTGTTCAGTGGATGAAGAATTGGTTGGTCACATCCAGAGGGTAATGGTCAATGACTCAGTGTCCAGATGGAGACTGGTGACAAGTGGTGTCCCTAAGGGGTCTGTACTGGGACCAGTAAGACTCAATATCTTCAACAATGACATAGACATAGACAGTGGGATCAAGTGCACCCCCAGCAAGATTATGGATGACACTAAGCTGAGTGGTTGACATGCCCGAGGAACAGGACGCCTTCAGAGGGACCTCGTATTATAACTAAATATTTGAAAACTAGATCATAGTTTGAGTGCTTGCCCCTGATAAGAAAATAAATAGGTGATTATTATAATTAAGCAAAAGGCAAATGCCTGCAAAGGGTAGGGAATTCTGTTATCTTACGTTACAAAATGGTAAGAGAAATCAAACAACCTGATGGGCTCCCCGCCAAATGGTTATCATATTATAACCACATTAGTCAAATTGGTTGCCTAATCACTTTATATTCAAACATGCATACATAGAATAAAAATTTTCTAGTTTAGAGGAAAATGTAGTATCTTAAATATCTCAGAGTAGTCTATATTTACCCCTATGTAGTAGGTGTTTCATGATATATTTTGATATTTGGATGTGGATATGTATCTTTTTGTAGCTGCAGCTGTGCTGCCTTGAAGAAGGTCTTGCCCTTTAGTTTATTCTCAATGCTTATTGATGCCACTCTTTTGGAGAAGGCAACCTCGAACCTGCTGGTGGAGCTACTTGTGAAGCTCTACCCATTTCAGCCAAGATAACCTAAATTAACAAAGACCTAATATTTAAACTGAGACAAGTCTAATGAGCTAAGTTAGCTTGAAGGAAAGAAGCAAGGCAATTTGCACTGTATGGCAAATATTCATCTGTCCATATCTTGCCAAAAATTTCTGAATCCTTCAACAATACCTGACAGAGCCTGAAGTGTCAAGCTTTGTGAAATTTTGTGGCTAGATATTAGTTTATACTGTCCCTTTCTTTTCTGCTGATTTGCAAGAAAAAGAAAAGTTTAACAGTATGTTTAAGTGGAATAGGAAGAACTTTTAAGGAACACTTTTTCGCGTGTAAGGAGAGGCGGGAGAGAAATGTCGTGAACCAAGAAGACCAACAGAAGAAAAAGGCTCATCATAAGCTTAATTCAATGAAATTGTTCTATAGTGCCAAAAGTGAGATAGAGACAGCAGTAATAAGTGTAAGAACAAAGTTATCTCAGGAACTTCATAATCCAGGTAACAGGATGGGGGATAAGGACAATTATCAACCATTCTTGAAAAAAAAAAAAAGATGTGTTTGTCTCAGAAAAAAATAAATAGAACAAAGGAAAAGTCAAGAGAAAGAAAAATAGCCTGAGTATGAAGGCTTGAAGCAAGAGCTATATCCAGGAAGTTAACAATGTGAGGCGCCTTATATCGTCTACTTAAACTTTACAGAGAGCCTGCAGAAGCCTGCTGATGGGAGCTCACCGCTGCACAAGGCCCTGGGATTCTTTCCACCAATAATATGTTCTGAGTTTTTCCTCTAATTTTTTAAACAATGAGCATAGAGGGCAAAAAGGCAGCAAACAGCTGTTGTAGCATGGCAGATGATATTTATTTTTTTTTGATTCTAAATGATAATGGCAAAGGGCTAAATCCTCCTTTTTCTTACACCAGTGTCTAGGTCCCATCCGAGTTCTTTCAACACTATGAATAAAGTATAATTCTCCTCTTCCAAGTTAGCAAAATTTATTTTGTGGTTTTAGCAAAACAGAGTAGAGGTCAGCAAGACTGAGGAGGAGGAAGGAAGAGGAGGCTGGGGAACCACAGGGAAGGGACTGCCTGAGTTTCAGAGGGGAGCTAAGAAGGAGGAATTGAAGTCTGGAGTCTTTATTCACTGTTATTCCCTCCTTGCTGCACACACGGTTTCAAAATTCACACCCTTCGCTGCATCTGCCTGAGAGAGATACTTAGCTCTGTTTCCAGGAAGAAACTCCATTTACTCTTAACCCTGCCTGCCTTCTCATTGTTCAGCTGAATCCCAATTCTTGTCTAAGTCTGAAAAAAGGGCAGATCTAGGGTCACTCATGCCGTAGAATGGGAAAAGGGAGGGGAAGAGGCACAGCCAATAAACCTGGCTGAATGATTGCTAGTCCTGCAGAATTTCCGTGCAGGGCGGTGAATGTGACTTCCCATACTTCACTGGTAAGGGCAGAAGCAGGAGCAAATCTAAAGAAGAGTTTGGAACTGGTCATTCAGCAGACTTATGGTGAAGGCAAAGTAGAGCTTGCTAAAGTAAATAGGGGATAGGTTTCCTGGAGAAGTTTGCCCAGAGAAGCTGTGGATGGTCCTTCCCTGGAAGTACTGAAGACCAGGTCCAGTGGAAGGTGCCCCTGCCCATGAGAGGTGTGTTGGAACAAGATAATCTTTATGGTCCCTTCCAACCCAAGCCATTCTATGATCACAAAGTTTAAAAAGGGGGGCAGCAGGATTTTATGCATTGTAAGACTTCTTGGTAATAGAAATGGCTTGTGCCCCATGGGACGATTTGGAGCATTTGTTCATTTACTTCTTACATTCTAATATCATGGAAGTGTTCTTATTTGTAATAGAAAATGTCTCAGTATATATTAAAAATGTAACATTCACTAGACTAAAGATAATAGATAACATTTAACTTGAAATTTCCCAAGCAATAGAGACAATGATGGAGAATTTTAAATGGGCTTACAGGAGGGGAACTATGGGTCAATTTTCCAATTTGGGGATTAATGATTTTAAAACAAACAAACAAACAAAAAACCCTAGCTAATAGGTGATGTAAGATACCCCGTTCATTAAGAACAACTCTGGAAGACCCAGAGTTAATCCTTGGAAGTCAAGCAAAGCAAAACACTCAGAAGCAGTGCCTTGGCTTTGGAAACTTAAAGTAGAAAAGCAAATAGGACCAGGACTAGCAGTAACCCCAGTGCTATTCGAATTGGGGAAACGTAGCACTAGCAAAGCAGTCAAAGCACAAGACATATGGTGGTCTCTGACAGGTCACTTAACTGATTAATTATAACGCATTTTGTGCTAGTTGATTGCAATAATTATTGCATCATTACGTGTTAGTATGATTTTGATACTGCACACTCTTTTATATAATGTCATCTCAATATTGCACTATGCGTGTTCTTTGTAAAGATTTCCCTGTTCACCAAAACCTCACGCACATGAGAGCTTGGACAGAAGGTGTGGGCCAGGGGCTGAGCGAGCCCAAGATTGGCAGTTTGGCAGCCCGGGTGGGCGCTGTTGAGCCCGGTGGTAAGGAAGGAGCAACCTGGGCTTGCCGCCGGCGGAGGCAATTGTGGTACTGCAAGAACCATAAGCACAGGGAAGCTATGGCCAAGGGGAAATGCACAAACAGCTGCAGTAGAGCACACTGCTGCAGGACACTATGGATGAAATTGTAGCTCTTTGAAAATCGGTGTGAAATTTTCCCTTGAATTCAGTGTAGCAACAACGTCCCCCTTTCTTATCAGCACTACTTCGTTTGCTTACTAAAAAAGCGATGTTAGGTTTTGTGTTTCTACTTCTCAAATCTTCAGTAAATTATAAAAATAAACAAACAAAAATTTAATTGAAAGTACATAAAGTTGTTCAGTGGCTGGTTATGCATCTATCACACCATTTACAAGAAAAAAACACTGAAAACCAAAGAAATTACTAGACAATATGGTAAGTCTTTTACTGTACCCGTCATAAACAAACGCATTACTTCTATCAACATTCATTCTCCGTTTCAAAATAACTACTCTGTGTCATGAACTGTAGGCTATTTATATAAACTTTTGATTTTACCATCGGATACTTTTAAGTGACAGCATTTATCAGGGAGCTTTGTTTAAATAATCTCATTCTTTCAGAGTGATTTTGAATTTATAATTAACAGGAAGACCTTGATAACAGAATGAGTCAGATCCTTGGCAAGAATAGGTATTTCAACTGAAACCCATTTTTTCTCATTTACACGTTCCTTTTTTAACTAGAAGTTATACAGGAATAAAAGAAGATATTCGTGCAGCATTAGACAGTTTGTTTCAAGAGATTATTGAAATTTTCTCTGTTTTTCCTTTTGTCTGAACTAAGAATTTCAATTCCCGAGGTTTTATCAAAACAGAGTTCTCTTAAGTATGTCTGTAATGTCGTGATTACCTTTAAGACCCTCCACATTTTAGTCTTATTTGTCTGACAAATCTCTCTCCTAACACAGGAAAAAGAAAATTATGCAAAAATCTTACCTGTCACTTAAATTTAAAGCTCTCATTTTTGTGGTTATTAAAGGGAACAGAATGTTGTGTTGCTTGAACAAAACCCCAGAGATGAAGATAAAATGCTTCCAAAAGGATATGAATTGTTCCTATTAATTTCAATGGCATGTTAACCCTGATATAAAGTAAATTGTGTGCTGCTGTTTAGCCTTTCTTACACAGCAACAAAGTTGTCTATCAGCCGAATTGATAGACCTAAGATGAGAAATGAACAAATGAATAACCCAATTGTGCTACTACCTGTGGAAGTCATCTACACTTGGCTTCAGCATACAAAAGGAAACTACAGACCAAAAAAGGATTAAAAAATAAGATATACTTATTAAAAATAAAGAGACATTTCACCACTGACACAAACTTGAGACAGAAAAATATCACATAATTATGCAGTAGAAGGGCTTCACATTTATTTTTCAAGTTCTTCTTATTCTTGCAGTATAGCTAGGATCAATACAAATTGCACAGATGACAATATCTGTATATGAAAACTCAAACTATATTTTTAAAAGGTAGGAGACCTAAATGAAATGGAGGTTATCCTCTTCCAGAATTTGAGTCCCAACGAATTCTGATGACAGTTTCTAACTATCAAAATTTCTCAACTGCAGGATGAACAAGTATCTTCACAGAACCAAAGAAGCTGCTCTGTTTTGGATGGCTACACTCACAAATAGATTTTTTTTTTAGATGGTGTACTTACTTGTGTCACATAAAAATATTTAACGAGGTGAATAAAAACAGTCCTGAGACTACAGGAAGCCTGTGATATCTCTGGCTTTCCAGAGCATAGGGAAGTTTTAACTTTTATATCCATTCTCTCTACCCTTTTTGATTGATATTTCATTAATGCAACGGAACTTGTGTGGCGGTGTATTTTATGTTACAGGAGTGTCATTTTGCATAGTTTTAAATGATAGGATAGCATTACATCTTTATGTCACCTATTGAAATTAAAGGATAGAGGATTTCTTCATTTTGTGAAGCAGGGAGATGGATGACAACTTTGAGCTTGCTCACAGGTGACTTCTGAGCACCCCCTTGTAATCATGAATTTTCATTCCCCAAGGTAAGGAAAATTCAATTCTCTAGGAAGGGATATACAAAAGCTGAATATAAAGACTCCTTCAATTGAATGAGAGGCACATCTACACTCAATGGGAGTGGCCTCTGGATCTGGTTCCTGAACCAGATTTAAACAGTCTTAATTTCGTTTTTGGATGTGTATCCCTAATGGACCATTGACCTCTTGTTTGTCTCATATTCTGGTTAATACAAGTCCAAAAGCAGAGACTCCAGTTGTATTTTGTTATTGCATGTGATTTGAAAAACAGTCTCAGAACCTGCAGAATTCAAGGTGACTATATAAGCCTGAAACCATTTTTAAAGAAAAAACGGTTTTGAAGAACTGTCACAGAAACACAGCATTTCACTCCACGCAGATCTATATGCTGCATACAGCAATTCGTGTTTCATGTTGATCATTTAGATGTTTAACAACCCCCCAGGATGTTAATAATTCCACCCTAAGATTCAAAGAACTGGGATGAGATTTAATATTCCACATTGCTCGTTTGAAATTGTTACTCTGCTCTTTCCTAGATTTGGTATCTCTTCTGGTTTTTCTTCTCATATACACTGAAGTATGTTACTGAATTGGCAATGCAGTGCCAGAGGAATCTCCATTGGCAAAACCATTCATCTAAAGTAAATGGAAGTCATTCATCTCATATACAATGTTTTTATATAGAAATATTGAATGCAATTGATTAAGATGAAGATTTTAGCTCTAGACCTTCTGTGTCAGTCAGAACCCTGTCATGCGAGCAGTGTTCTGGTAGCCTGTTCCTTCTTTTGCAATTTTGTGCCATGATCCTACGGCACAAAGGTCCTAAACTCACTTTAGTCCTAGGGATTTTAGTGCTGAAGGCAATTCAGCCTGATTTGGTAACAACAACCGCTAAAATCACAGTTAATTTCTGAACTAGCTCATAAAAACCCTGTTCCCTCTTCAGGAGAATGAGCTACCACCGCTGAGCTTGCACAGCAATGGGAAATCAGACCTGCAGAAGCTCGGAGCCAGAACCAAAATGGCTTTGTGTCTTGGGGCAAATATGATGTCAGGTCAAAGACGCCAATCTTCCTTTTCCAGCAAAGAACTGGAGACCTCATGTGATCTCCTCTTGCCCTAGCGAGCTATATAACCATTTTTTTTTGCAACTTGAAACTTGATGTCTTTCAAGAAGCGGAGATCCCAAACAGCAACTGAAGAGGAAAGCTGATGACAACGTTCTGTGAGATTGGTTGACCTATCTATGTATCTATCCACCTTTGGGGTTTTTTTTTTCCCCCTTCTGTGACCATTATACTCTAGCCAGCCATGGAACCTTTCTCTTGTAGGAATGCTAACTATCCAGTTTTCTCTCTGTCAGGGTTAACAGCATGCCTGCTAGCAGTTTTTGATCTTTCACAGGTGCTGACTACCCTTTGCCTCTCTAATTGCTCGGCTGATCAGCAAATTTTGCTTCTTTGCTGAAGACGCTGCGTGCCTGACAGAGCTCCTGCATTTTTCCTAGCTGGTTTTAAGTTTTATAGATATGTCTATATTTGCCTTTTCTGTCCCTCTCGACTCTCAGATGCCCAGGGTGTAGGAAGCGCAGAGGCGGCCGGGAGCGGGATGCGCCGAGGGATGCGGGTCCGGCTGCGCGGAGCCGGGATGGGGCTCTTCCCTGCGGCATCGGGCTACCTGTCACTTCTAATGACTTCTTCTTCAGCTCTTTCTGTGTCTGAGCGGGGTGGCCTGCAGGTGGCCTAGTAGTTAGCTGTCTCCCAAGCTGCCGGGGAGCTGCCGATGTGTGTGACCTGAATTGCAGGGTTTGGGCTGCGGGCCCTGCTTTACATGCAGAGAGCGTAAGCGAGAGGGATAGAGCAGCCATGCTGATATGGCTGTTGTGCAGCAGTTATTGCTTCAACACATTTAGACACAGCAGCTCTGTAATTTGTCTCGACGTGATATCACATTTTGTCTCAGCAAACTGACCCTTTTATCTGTCTTGGTTCTGCTTTCTCTAGCGCTTCACGTTTCGTGCCAACAGTGACAACGCGCAGCGGCACGGGAGGGCAAAACAAAATATTCAGATGGCGATAGCAGAAATAATAACTGACTTCAAAGTTATTCACTGTTTTGAGGTGTTTGTAGATTTATTGGTTGGTTGTTTTTTTTTTTTTTTAACTGAAGCCTGTGTCTGTGTGTGAAAAAATGCTGCCCATATTATTCTTCTCATTCAGCTGTTTGAAAGCTAGAGTGAATCTTCCTTATGAAATGACATGTAAAGGCGAGATTACAGCTCCTTTTTAAAGAACTACTTTGCATAATAGTTGCATTTTAAAATATTTGGGTTTAATCTTACAAGTTTATATTTCTCCATATAGAGGCATGTAAAATAGGATATTGGAGTAGATACTGGGTTTTTATTATCCTGATTGTCTTTGTGAGCTAATTGTACCTTCGCACTTGTAGCTAAAATGCTAGGACTGCTGTAGGTGGTGTCTTCCTGAAGGGAATTTTCTATCCCCTTCTGCTCATGTCCTGCTCGGATATGTCCAGCTCTTCCTCAGCAGAGGAGTCATTGGGGAGCATGTTAGGGAATGTTAGTTCTTATACTGTTCCACAAAGAAGTTTTTAGGATTTCGGTTGGAGAATTATCTCTGAATAACAATAATATCATAGGTTTTACTACTTGTTTGTTTTGTGTTTTTTCCCTTCTCACTGTAAGTTGGTAGATTGCAGGTAGAATTTTACAAATGGTTCCATGGGCTTCTGTGTCTCATTCTTCCTCCTCTTTTATTGAGGGTTTATGAGACATGTCAGAGCGGTTATCAGCAGGTTACAAGAATGTCAAGGAGATTACTAGGAATAGTTTCTGTGGACTTTTTTTTCATTCAACCATTCTCCAATAATGTAGGGGCTGAAAATAATATGAAAATGGCTCAAATAAACAGGATTATTGTGATACAAAGGGTTATGAATATTATATCACGTATGAAACTGTTAAGGGTGAATATTTCCAAATAGTCATTGAAGAAAATTCTAGGGGGAACATTCCCCCCCCGCCTCCCGTCACCGTCTCTCTGTCTCTACCTATTTCCATTGTATCGGAGGAATTTGATTTTCCATAGTTAAGCTTAAGTAGTGTTTTTCAGCCTATTTTCCAACCAAGAAATGAAATTCTGATTATCTCTAGGCAATGTTGTGCCGGAGCATGTGGTTGTCCGAGTCCAAAGCCACGCTGTTGTGCAAAACACGGAAAAATAGCATAAATTGGGAAAAAAAAAAACCCACCTTAATTCCTTTCCCAAAAAAGCCGCATAGCCATAGCAAAAGAGATCTATTTACGTTTGAGGATCAAAATTTAATTTGATGTGTGAATAATTTTATGCATTACTTTTAAATGTTGCATGCATGCGGGAAAATGGGGCTGATGGAGGCAAATACCGTGCTTTTGGGATGAGAAAGTCTGCCTGAGCAGCGGGAGCGAGTGGGTCGGGGGCAGGCAGGGTTCAATAAACAAAAGCATATGTGCCCCGCGGTGCCTCGCGCCTTTCCCTCCAGCGGAGTCTGGCTGGCCAGCCCTCTCGGCGCAGCGCTGGGCCCGGGGGAGAGCACTTCTGACCTTTATCAGAGCAAAAAGCTGCTGACGTGGGGGGAATGCGGAGGCTGCCAAGTGCTTTCTTGCACCTATGTCTGGCGCTGCTGGGAGGGGGAGGCGACGGGGGGACCGAGCGTGTCACCACACACAGCCCGTGTGCCCTCCGCAGGGTGGTGGGGAAGCAGCTGCGGTTTTCCCCAAATTTGTCCAGGTCTGATTCTGCTGTTGGTGCCTTTTGGAAAGATTTGGCTGAATCTGTTTGATCAGCACCCCTGGGGAGGAGCGAATGGCCTGGTATCACCCCATCTCCAGGCTCCTGTCCTGGCTGTGGCAAGCATTTCTGCATCCCTCCCGTGGCAACGCTGCGGAAAGCTTTAAGGATGATGCGTAAAACTTTTCTGCCACCACATATTGTTACAACGTGCGTGCACACAGAGATTTTTTAACATGCACAGAGTCATTGTGGGGATGATTCCATGAGCAGAATATCATACGTAAGGTACATGATAAATACAATTTCTTCCGTAACTGTGATTTTCCACAAAGGGGTGTGTATTCGTGCGTAGCCATTTAGTTAAACCTGTACTGAGCCTTTATGGGCATATTTAAAATAATTTATGACCCCCTCATTTTTAATTAATTCAATTATGAACAAATGTGGATATTGGGAACCAAAGAATCTACTGGATCCTCCAGTTTTCCACACAGATTAAGCCTGGGGATTTCAGCCATAAAAATCTCATATTCAGCCTCAAACTAAAACACATATTTGAGGAAGATATGTTATTCAAAATTTTCAAGAAGTATAGATCTGGTTATGTCCCTTGCTTACTTTCACTGTTACTGAGGGAGTCACAGATGCTCTTGTTATAGTAGACAATTCTCCACCTCCCCACTCTCTCACAGGTTTCCATCTGTAAGCCAGGGATAAACTGGTTTAATTTATTTGGCAAAAGTGTTTTAGTTGAAATTGGATTAATGGCTCTAGCTAATGGGTGTAGCTTATTCCAAACAGACCAGATGACCGGACCTGACGTGGTGGCCTTTCAGTGGATGGGTGAAGACCACAAGAGCTGACCTGTATGTTGCTGGTTCGGGAAGGTGTGGAGGAGACAGAGCTCAGCCCCACAGGCTGCCTGTTCCAGCTGCATGGGGTGGGGTGGTTTTTGTGGGGGGGGGGGGGGGGGGGGGG
>JAOQGH010000023.1:96943687-96992126 GCA_025769975.1 Gallinago jamesoni | reverse complement strand
CCCGCCCCCCGCCCCCAGTGCTGAGAGGCACGTGTCCTTTCCCTGGCACAGAAGGAGAACCGGCAGAGAAAGAGTTACTGGAGCTGAAGAGCTGCAAGTCATTAGCTGCCATAATTCGATTTACTATTTGAATTCTACTAAAGTCTCCCCTGGGACAAGGTGTGTTTTTAACCATGTTACTGTCCTCTGGTAGACATGCGAATTGTAATTTAATACTGGATGACATGTGTCCAAATGAATAGTGCCTCATCTATGTTGAGATTGTAATGCATTAAAAATATATTTTATCTTGGCAAGGCAAGGCAAAGGATAACTTTAATTTATAAAATATTTTGTGTATAAAAAAGACCTGTGCAGAGGAGTTCCTTGCCTACAGAGATGGAAGAGTGTTTTTATCAAATCTGCAAACAGCAAGAGTGAGATATTTTAATACAGCAATGGTGTGAATGTTTCTTTATTTATAAAAAGCAACAACATCTAAAATAAAACGAAGCCTAAAAATGAATGAGTGCTAAGAACAAAATCCCATGGACTGAAGAGTTTTTTTATGGCTTAGTCCCCGGCTATTGTTCATTTTCTCCCTGCTGGGGACTACGACCCCATAACGGAGCTGGCAGAAGGGACGGCGTCGCCACACTGGCCGCTGCAGGCAAGGTCTGCTGTGGTGGCTCAGGTTCCTCCTCCCTCCCCATCTCCCTGAGCCAGCTGGGCCGTTTGCACTGGTCTGGCCAAGGCACCGACACTCCTCCCCTGCTTGCTCCGCTGTGGGAGAGGAAACCTCTGCAGAAAGCAAGGAAGGGTTTTTTTTTTTTTTTTTCCCCCCACTATGTATTTACATTCTGTATTCTCCTGATATAGAAAGCTAGTGGAATTACTAAATTAATTAACTGAATTTGAATTACTGACTTGGGGAACTACTTTTCATTTCTGAACTCAAATCACTTAAAAATATTTAGTCAATATTTACATTTCAGCTGATGTTTACATGACAGGAGTCCTTGTTATATCTTCACCTAAGGCAGAGCTTTGAAAATACAGCTCAGCGATGAGGTCCTCCCCACCTCTATCGCAAGTCAAATAGATATGCTTTTTACAATTTGAACCCAATTAAACACTGTCGCCTTATATATCATGATTAATGATCAGGGATCCTCCCTCTTCTGCATCCTTGGAAAAATCACATAGGCATACTTTAGTTCTAGGCTTCTGCTGGCATTTTTTCTTCAAAATTTATCTAATGCTTCATTTTAACCCTGTGCAGAAAACCTCAGTCTCACTTCAGAGCATAATTTTTCTGACCATGATATCTGGACTACTTGTGGTTTCACTATTTCTTTCACTGTAAGCTCAAGATATTTGTTAACGGTGTCAGCACTTGGACATTTTTCTCTTTCCAGAGTGTTGTCTCATATTTTAATATATAAGTAGGAATGTGGTAGGCAATGGAGGGATGGAGGAGGTTTGCCACAGCAAGGGATGCCTTCTGTGGACATATTCAGATGTCTCAAAAGCAAAGGGTCACTGAAGGAATTATAGGCTATTAATTTGTCTCTGTTTTTAATAAGGTGAAATTGCACTTTGGCCTTTTCCAGCCTGTGAGAATTTTGACTGCTTCCTTTTCATGTCTCTCAGTCTAAATGGCAAGTGTCTGGTGTCACTGCTATAACTGGAATGAGAAGGATTTCTGGCAGAAATTTGCCAGTACCTGAGAACTTTCGACATTTCCGTGTCATCCTCCTCGTCAGAGGAGCACAGCATTAATGGCATAGATCTTCCCTCAGAGTCAGTGTACTTGTTGGCACTAGTTAGTACAGGAGAAGGTAGCAAAGTCACCTGATGGAATAATTTATTCAAAAAGAAAATTTCTTCCTAACTCCCATCAGTAAGCCTGAAGCGGCGGCACCTGTTCCTCTCTGTGACATGGAAAGGTGGTCCATGTGCCCCCTTCACGTGTCCACTTTTCTCCCTCCAGGTTTGTGGTCCCTGTCTCCTGTGGGAAGCCCATGTAGCAAGCACGGGTTGTCCACCAGGTCCCCACAGGGACTCAGAGTGGATGGTAGCGAGGTAGTGATTCCCCTTCTCGAGACAACTGTAAATAACATTAGATGCAGTTAATCCCTTCAGGCCTGATGATGATTTTGGGACAGTTCATTCCACAAGTTCATCCACAATACATGGAAACAGTGAGAGTAAACGTTCTTTGTTTCCAGTTTTAACTTACTTTTCAGCTCTAGGCAGTCTGTCCCCTTGTTCCTCACCACTGTCAGGGTTACCTCTAGACCTCTTGGTTTGTTACTCATCTTGCGACGCTTTGTATTTTTGCTGGAAGTTTTCCATGTTGCACGACTGGTAGCGCTCTATTTATCTACCTTCTTACACGGGTCACTTTTAACATCTTCCAACGTTGCTTTCCTAATTGCAAGAAAAGCTAATGTTACCTCTGTGTCTTTCCTTAACCTCTGCAGTCCTGTTAAGGACCCAGCTGTTGGTGGACCTTTTATAGGAAATTGAGTGTGTGATACTAGGATCCTGAATAACTCCCAGTGTCTGGTACAATTTCCAGTTTGTAATGCCACACTTTTGCCAGTGCTAGAATTTTTCCGTCACTGTGCTTCCCATTTGACTACTGGTGGGATACTTTGCAGGCACTTCCAGCCTCTATTACCCTCAGAGCTTTGTGTCAAATGCAAATAATATTGTTAATTGCTATTTGCATTACAAGAGCGATTACATCTCACAGTTCTGTAATTCCTGATTTATTTATGAATATTTTCAATACCGACTTAGCACAGAGGCTTTGCCAAGGTGAAAACGGGGTATTTGGTTTTTTATTTTGCCATTGCCATTGCCATTTGCCAGAGCAGTTCTTTGCCTCTTGCCCAATAACTAACTAATTTTCTTCTTGGTCTCTATGAGGTATTTGCTGAAGGCTTGAAATTCCTAGTTCAAAGGAAGAGACTATAGGACTTCATTTAGCGTCCTGTTGATGCATGCAAGAGCTGGGTCTGTGGAGACATGACTTACTTTACTTTCAGCTAGCCTACCTCATTTCATCATATATTGTTTGGCAAGGTGTGTGCTCG
This sequence comes from Gallinago jamesoni, assembly GCA_025769975.1. Classification (NCBI taxonomy): domain Eukaryota; kingdom Metazoa; phylum Chordata; class Aves; order Charadriiformes; family Scolopacidae; genus Gallinago; species Gallinago jamesoni. The sequence continues at coordinate 96,989,043 of JAOQGH010000023.1, read as the reverse complement.
TTAAGTTACATTCCTCCTTGCATCTCCTTCTTGCTGCCTGTAGTACATACCACCTTATTGTTTCGTTAGCTTTGAAAAGTGTAAAATATATACAAGTGTGTGTATATCTCTGCACTTGCTGACTGAAATTGCTATTCTGGCATAAATCCTCTTGTAGACACTCTTAACATTTAAGAGTAACTATATTGAAGTAAATATTATGTAATGGACTTTAAAGCATTTTTGTCCCTGGGGAGAAAGTCATATAGGTAGGACAAGAGTTCAAAATGAGCTTTTTCTGTGGGTACAAGGTTGCCCCCAAGCGCTTCAATTTGCCACTTGGGAAGTGATTTTCAAGCTATCATCTGAAAAGATTTAAAATAGTCATGTTCCAGGTAAGTGTGTTCACACGGGAGAGTTAGAAGAGCTAACGGTTAACTCTATCAGTATAATTAAGAATACTGGCGCTGAAAACCTTCCTGTAAGGACAAATCCTAAAGTTTAAGCTACCAAAAAAAAATATATATACTCAAGGCATCTATGTGTCTAGGCTTGTATTGTTAACTGGTACTTAAGATAATCTGATGAAGTAAAAGAAACTTTTGAGACTAAAATATCCAAGTACTTTGAAGGGAGCCTTCTGCTGATACAAGCTTGCCTTTGTGTTTGGGCAAAGGCTGATACCTACTTTTGGCTCCTCAAGCTGGTAAAGGCTACTGATCTGGGAGCTTTGTGCATCTGTCTGAATCAAGCAATTCTTATGGCAGTTGTAGGTTGTTGATAGACTGCAGAGAAGCCAGATGCTTTATAGCTTTTCTCCATTGCATTGTCAGATTCTTACAACTGAGTGAATATAACGTGAGAGCACAAAAAAAAAAAAAAAAAAAAGTATCTGTTATATGTTTGCCTGTGCTAAATTAGATCTTAAGACTCCAGAAAGAGACAGGAATTCTAAATGTCTTGGCCAAGACCATGAGCTTCATTCAAAATCCACTGACAGAAATAGTGATTGCATGCATTGAATACGTTAGGGCCGTTTCTGCATTTCCTATGATATTTTCAGACAGAGTGCCATGGAGAGACCGTTTATACCTCCCTCTTCCATAAAGATGCAGTGCTACAGCAACTGTGAGCTTACTGTACTTTGGAGGAGCCAACAGCAGAAGACAGGGATCCGATTTTCAATGACTTTCATGGTAGTGAAACTGAAGGAACTTGCATTTAAATCTGTGAATGACTTTCCCAAAGGTACCATACTCCAGTGAAAGCCACTGCCCTATTTTTTTGTGGGATGTATAATCAAAAATAAAGAGATCTATAATAATATAAAAGTTCTGATGTACTTAAAAGGGTGGGGGGGCGGGGTGGGAAGGGTGTTGGAGCTCCTGAGCATGTGAAAGAGTGACCCCACCAACAAACAGCTGTTACTTGATAATGTGCTGTGAAGAATCCTGATAATTTTTGTCTTTTCTACCTCACGTGATTACACTGCTTTACACATCTTCTGCCTTGCTCTCGAGTGCCACAATATGCAGCCCATAGAAGTTAGAGTAAAATCTTTCTGAAGACCTGCTCCTCCGTCCCAGTATTTACTTCTGTCATTGCATAGGCCTTCAGCTGTCTAGTATTCCTGGGAATTCCTTCAGTAATTTCCTACTGTATAAAAGAAAAAAGTGGTGTTCTGACGGCCCACATGTCATTAAGACTGTGACAAGGAAAACTGCAAATCAAAGCGATTTTAGTACTTTGATTGGCTATATTAGGGATTATGCAGGAATTGGGGCGTTATGTGCAGGAAGCAATTTGGACACCTCACTATCTGTTACGCGTACAGCAAAGGAAGTTTATGCAACTATATATGATTGCCCACTTGCTGTTCACCTGCATGGCACAAACCTGCCAAAGGAGGAGAGAATGCTGCCATGCCACTTTTTTTTCACCTGCTAAGAGGTGGGTGACATGTGGGGCTACAGACAATAAAAAAATTCATGCAGAACAGCTTTTCTGACAGACAGTGTTGATTCAACAAAGTTGGAAGCTTTCACAAGTGGTATTTTTATATATATCTCTAATCCAGTCACATAGGAAGTTATTAAAATGTTTGGTTTTAAAAGATCAGTGCATCATGTGTTTAATTTATAATATAGAAATCAAAATAGTAAAACAGGCAAATATTCTTATCTTTTATGATAAACCTTCTTTTGAAAAATGTTTTTACAAAATATTGCCTTTTACTTCCTATTTCCCACTCTCAGAACTTCTAGGCTTTCTCCAACTTCTGTACAACTATCTATGCATTTGTGAGAATAAGGGAAAGATAACAAGTATGTATTTATATGTGTGTATATATATACACACTTATGCACACGAATATATTATGTGTGTAATTAGCTCTACTGCTGGAATTATTATTCTAATTCCATTTATAAACCTATTCTTTTTCAATTTTCTTTAACTTCATGAGTACATACCTTCCTTGGAAATTGTGTCACAAGCTCTTTCCATCCTTTATTTTTTTTGTCTCTTCTAGACTTTAAATGTGTGATAATAATTTGTGGCAAAAAGTTGCAAATCAAACTTTTCTGAAGTACTGCAATATACTGAAACCTGACAAGACTTCCAACACAACTTGCAAGACTGTGAATGCAGAAAATTCTCAAATTATAATATTTTATTCCAACTAAATTGTATTTTACTATACAAAAAAATAGTCTTGTAAACATACAGTTAACAGAAAAATGAAATAGATTACACTAATTGCCTTTGACAAAAGCACTCAAGTATATGGAATTTATTGAAATTGTTGACACTAAGAAAAGAACTTTTACTGTGATAATTTCTTTAATGCTTCCTTTGAAGCCTCTTGCAGAGTACAATGACTGCAGACATGCATTTATGGCTGGTTTCACTCGTCATTTTTATTATTGAAGTGGGAGCCATTTTCTAAATAAAGTCTATATTATCTGTGTATCACAGGTCCTTCCAAAGGTTCAGAGCCAGAAGGAACCAATAAGATCTGAACTCTACAAGTCCTGCAATGACAGCAACTAAACTCTGCAGCCGTGTGGCACACCAGGACCACCCATCTGCCGCCCGGAGCTGCTCCATCGCTCCCTTTCACTAGAGGGACTTCAGGTGAAAACTGGGAATAAGGCTGGGCCACGCTGCTAATTTTATGTCTCAACAGTGTTCTTCCAGGAATGCCTTGCTCACTTTCCCGTGCTGTGGGTAGACACGTGTCTGGCCAGTGAGCAGGCGCCTGGACCAGTGGGCAGGAGCTGGCGTGCCACGGGCGTGTGCCTGAGCACTGGGTGCACGTGCCTGGGGCTGGCATCGATGCCTCTTCTCTACAGCAGGACTGACTTGATGAACAGGCAGCTAGAAAAGGAGTTTGAGAATCTTGGCTTTGGTAAAACATCCAAATTTGGCCATTCATCTTTCAACATAAAAGTATTTTATTGTTCTGTAGGAAAACTCTGTCAGGCAACTGACTTTATCCTTGGAATTCAGCTGGCATGAAATAACAACGCGTTTATATTTCTCTGCTTTTATTTCTTTGTTTCCAGTTCTGCAAACTGCCCTTACATAGCAAACTACTTGAGAAAAGGCCTCTTACAGCCCTTCATCAGGACAGAGATGCTGGTGTCCAGTACGGCCACGGTGAGATTTGTGTGCCTGTACCTTGTGCAATTAGAGAAGCTGCATCCTTAAAAGAGACTGGTTCTACCAGTGGGAAGGAGGAATAACTGTGTCAATACCAGGAGCAGCTGCCAGCATCGCTGTTGGGGTCACACACCCCAAATCTGCCAGCACGGATTTGTCTGTGGGAAGCTGGAGCAGGCATTTCCCACTGACTGCCCCCTGTCAGGGAAGGCACACAGGAAGCAGCTCGCCCTCTTCCCCGGGAGAAATGGACTTAAGAATATGTACAGTGCTTGTCTCAATTACGGTCTCTGTGCTTAAATATATATAAATGAGCAGGTTAACAAGGGAAAACAAGGGAATTTGCATTCTGCAGCCCTCAGCAAGGGCTTTAGCTATGTCTTTAAATTCAAGGTGCTATCCCTAGAACAGCAGCATTTTTCTTCCTTGATTGCACCTACCTGGTGTTCCTGCAGGCAGTTTCTGAGTACTAGACATTGCAATTTGCATATCTAACTCTTTTAAATTTTGCCTTCACAACAATGCGATGACAGTATTTGTCATTTCAAATGACATTCTGTTTCTAGGGGGTCAGTGCTTTCTGATTTTTGTCTGAAATAGCACAAGAGTTACAGCTAAGGGCAGGAGATGAAAAATGACCACCAGGTACCTCCACAAAGGAAAACCAGCAACAACAGCAAACACGTTCATCTGTGAACTCTGTAGGATATCATTAAACATTGCTTTCATATGACCTTAAATAAGTACTTAATATTCTGGTTTCAGTTAAGCAAAACCAACATTTAGGAATCACAGTGCTCCAGCGGATCAGTATAAGTTTGTCTAATAGATTATTATGTCCCTGACAGCAACCAATACCGGCTGTTTCAGAAGAAGGTACAAGAAACACATTAATGATCAATTATGGAGGAATCTGCTTTTTGGGCAGCAATTCACAGGCTTTAAATGCTAGTCACTCTTAGCTAAAATGTTACAGAGTGTACCATGCCACTACATGCAGATATGAATAATGGGACTTCTGCCTTCCCTTATGAACACCCTTTGAACAGTCTAATGGTTGCAGAGTCGAGATGGTCCATGACTAAAAGCAGGATTAGTTGTGGGTTTTGTGCTTTTCATGGGGTGGTGAGGTGAAGGGGGCTTCACGGCTATTGAGTAAATGATATTTCAAAGTTCCCTTCCTGTATCTAGGGAGAGCCTGAAGCAATCATTATGGCATTATATTGTTTAGGACCCTGAAGAACAACTCAGAAACGTGTGTCTTACTCTACTCTTCACCAGCCTCTGTTCGTTTGCAGAAAGCTGTGCTCCTCTCTGTAAGAAATCTTGCAAAATGAGATGCTTCTTTCAGACTCAGAACTCTGTATTTTGTGGGTTAGTATCCCTGCATTGCCCACGATTAAACAGAACTCTGAAGTTGCAAAGATATGAGTTAATACTTCTTGATAATTTCTATGATGGCCATTTGTTCAAAACTAGCAAACCTTCCCTAGTTCTGTTCAATTATTTCTTTAAGTCTAAAATGTCTTACCTGAGTTGCTATCCTCATAAGTTCTTTAGGTGAATTATATGAGGTTTGTTGTGCGCTTTTAGCTAAGCGTTTTACAGCAATTTTTTGTTCAAAGTGTTTAAGCTTTGCTTAATTGAAAGGAAGAGCTTTATTTAAGTCATCTGCCATTAAGAATAAATGGACAGAACTCCTGAATACTCTCATGTACTATACTTTTACTCAGTAAGTACACAAGGTAATTTGACTTATGAAAAGCTGCTACCCTGATTTCTGTCCTCTACTCCAGCATGTTAGTGTTTTCATATTTGTCTTTCTCTTACGCTTTGTCATTGACAATTCCTCACATTAGTTTCCTTCCTGTTTACAAAAGCAGAAAGCGAGACCAAAATACAAATAGAGATGGTCTCTTTGAAAGTCTCAGAGGGCCGTTTCATGTCCCCTCTGGAAAGATATCACAAAGGGCATTTGTTTTATTTACTGGGTGGCTAACTGAAAATATAAATACTTGGGCAATGTTTTGGTTTGGAGGAATTTTTATCACTCCTGATAAATCCTGATTTATCCTGATAATCATGCTAAGATTAGGGTAATTTTTAACCTTCTGAATAAAAGCCTATATATGCTTTTATTTTGCAGAGTTTTTTAAATTCTATATTTTTAGATTTTCAATCTGACTCAGATTGATTTTGTGGGAATGGTAAAGACCTCATGTAGTAAACTTTTCAGACTTAAAGAAGTGTTAAGATGGAATGAATCTAGAAGAAATGGTGTTTTCCAATAGTTTTCATATGTCTCTCTCTGGAGTATTTGTTGAGAAATAACTAGTAGCTCAGTTCCTCTAAGGGGTTTTGCCCCTCTGAGCTCCTTTCCCTGGAGCTTGACAGGGAAGGGAAAGAAGAGGACTAGAGAGATTCGTGTTACATCCCAGTGACTTTCCATCCTCTAGGCATAGTGTCTGGCATGAGTTAGACCTACTTAAGTTTTAGATCAAATAATCTTTACTCATTTGCTTCTTGTTTTGGGATATTTTTTATCGTTATATGGCCTTAGTGCTGAACCTTTGTGTTGAAAAACCTGTTTTCTGAGTCATTGCCTCCCCTACTGGAATTTGAACCAAAAAAAGGTCCCATTCAATTGCTAAATTCAGCCCACTGCAGCTGGGGACAGGGCTGTGAGTCAGGGATCATAGAATCATTTGGGTTGGAAGGGACCTTAGAGATCATCGAGTTCCAACCCCCCCTGCCATGGGCAAGGACACCTCCACTAGAGCAGGTTGCTCAAAGCCCCATCCAGCCTGGCTTTGAACCGCTCCAGAGATCTGCAGGTCAGAGAGGATGGAGCAATTGGCTGCCACTCAGGGAGGCACGTGCAAGACAGGGAGGAACTGAGGAAGGATCTATGTGCAGCTAATCCAGTAACCGTGACAGCACCGAAAAAGCAAATCTGATTATTATAATCTTTCTGTCTTTTCTGAATAATATCCTAGTTGCTAGTCTAGATAGAAAAAAGCGAAATGCCATGCAAGCCCCCTGTGTATTGTTCTTTTCCCTGTTGTGCTTAATGACTGATCAGTTATATAAAATACGTACAACTCTTTGATAATGCTTATGTAAGTACCTTTTTAGTAATCCTCTGAACGTCACATTTTAACTGCTGGAATTTATTAACTTAATTTAAATTTATTTATATTACTGCCAAGCTGAGAGGCATCAGCTAGGTTGTAGCTGTGTTGCGCTAGGTGCTGGAAAAAGAGAGACTGTCAGCCTGCCACGTGAATCTGTGCTCCATATATTTATTTTATGAAAAATATCCTCTATATTTCCATTAATGGGATGTGACAGAACACTGCAAAATTGACCGGCGATTTACAGCCTTTTTATTTTTTAATTAAAAACATAAATATGCTTCTGTGTAGCAAAAGAGAAGTTTGCTAAAATGAATTCAGAATTACTTAATACGCTTCCTTCCTTCCACCCATAGCTATAGAAGAATTTTCCACAAAGATGTAGAAATAATTTGGCTTTTAAAGAATATCAAGGAATGAATGAAAAAATAACCACAAGCTTTTATCATTTTAGGATAATATAGCAGTAGGTGAAAAGTTAATTTTCAGTGATACATAAATAATGACTACAAACTCACAAATAATGCCTTTGTCAGTTATCAAGGAATAAAACATTTTTTTAAAAACCAAAAGTAGGCTAAATCCTTGGGACTATCATCTGCTCACTATCCTATGGGAATAGGAAAAAAATGTGGCTTATTTCTTCCTACTTATCAGAACGAGCATGATAGCACACTAGTACATTTCTTTGCAAGTTTTGTGTTTAAGTACTTTCATTTTAACCTAGCCTCAATCCAAGGATGGGCACATAAGTAACCCAGAGTGGGTGGTGAGGCTAGAGAGGGAATGAAGCACACATTTCTAATAATTATACTAATTTTTTTATGTTAGACCAGTTTCTAGGAGTCCTTAGCAATTATACATTAAAGGTAGATTAAATCTTACAAACAGTTAAGTATATTAAGACTTTGATATAAACTTGACATAAATAAAATAATTGTTCTTGCAAGCTAGAATGTTTTACAAAATTTAGCATTTCCTTTATCTGTCCCATAAAATAAAAACCCTAATATTTGATCAAACATGTAAGCAAGATATGTCTCAAATTTTTGTCCTTAATTAAAAACTTCTTTATGGTTAACACTTCCAAATGTTCCAGATTATAATTGTAGGCTGTATAAACTTAAGCCTTTGCAATAAGGCTACCATTTCAGTGCCAGCATAATGAAAAACTAATATTTTGTCTGTAATCCGATAAAGAAACCATCTCGTAATGATGGAAGGGATTCCCAGTGACAGTGGCCAAATTTAACGCTATATTAACAAGAAACCCTAGATGGTGCAATCCCTGAGACATCTTTGGAATCCACCACACAACCCATAGGTTCAGCCACATTTGGAAGGCGAATAGAACTGTCAAATATAATAGGTGACTGGATAAAACTGAAGAGCCCTATTATTGTTCCCAATCTACAACATGAGTTCAGTACCTATTAAATATAATAAAATAATCATGGGATCATAACATCGGGCTCCACAAAGGGAAAGGAGACAAGGACTCAGTAGTACTGCTGCTCTTGGAACTAGTTACCAATGAGGATTAAATTGAAGTTACTATATGTGTGGTGGGAGCAAAATTCAAAGAGCTGATTTCGCTCGGTGGTCTGAAAGAGCTGATACACAGTCAGAAGTGGGATTGTTCGTTATCCAGCCTGTAAAAGATTTTTAAGAAGGGTACGATTGTATGAAGGGTTTGAAGAATAGCAAATGTTGCCCTTACATTTAGGCAGACAGAACGAGCGATCTAACAGAGACAGGCAATTTTGTCTGAGTTCAAGGAAGGAAAAACTGAAGACATGGAGGTGAATAGAAGGTAAAGAGGCAGAAAGGTTTACTAAAGACAAATTTGGCCAGACCAATCTGCTGTCTATCCCTGACAAAGCAGCTTATTTTTAGACACAGAAAACACAGTTGATCTAATCTACCCCACTTCCCCTGAAGGACTCCTTGATACAGCCTGGTGTTGATGCTTGAGGTTTAGGTAAATTTCATAAAGCAGTCAGAAAAATTCACTGAAGAAAAGTCCCTTCAAGGCTATTAAATATATAGACACCTATTCTGATTAGGAAGTCTCTGAGCCATGCACCTATGGAGGTAAGGAGGTACTTTGGAGGAACTAAAGCTGTATACTTACCTCATTTTTATTCTCTTTCATAGACATTTGCTATTGACGGATGGACCTTATCAGTATGACCATTCTCATCCTACTGCGTTTTTATCTAAACTGCATGGAATTATATGAGAAGATATGGAAATAACTCCAGAATTTTAATATGGATAAAGCGGGGGCTGTATAAGGAATCACAGCGGTGACAATTTCCCTCTCCTCACCATTGATGAGGCCATAGCTGGAGTACAGTGCCCCGTTCTGGGATCCCCAGTACAAAAGAGATATAAAGCTCTTTGCAGAGAGTCCAATGAAGGATCACAAAGACGACTAAGGGACAGGAGCACCTCACACATGAGAAAAGGCTGAGAGGACTGGGGCTGTTTAATCTAGAGAAGAAAAGGCTCAGGGGCCTTGTTCATGTATATAAAAACCTGAAGGGAAGGTGCAAAGAGGGCAAAACAAGCCTCTCTTCAGTGGTGCCCAGTGACAGGACCAGACGGACACAAACTGTTGGGCACAAACTGAAACACAAGATGTGCCATTTGAACATCAGGAAACACGTTCTTATTGTGGGGGTGAATGAGCACTCGCACAGGTTGCACAGAGGCTACGGAGTCTCCATCCTTGGAGATATTAAAATGCTGTCTAGACACTGTCAAGGACAACCAGCTCTAAGTGACCCTGCTTGAGCAGGGCGGTTGGACCAGGTGACCTCAAGAGGTCCCTTCCAACTTCAGCCATCCTGTGATTCTCTGACTGCAGCGAATGGAGGCTGGTGATAGCTACCTCAAAGGTAGCTTCTAGGTCATATATTATTTTCCCAGTGCCCTGTAGTACCTCAAAATACAAAACTGGGGAACACATTAAATTCGCTGATTAAATAAAGCTGGGTATCAGTGTCAGTGAAAGGGAAGACTGGAGTCAGGTACAGAGGAATTAGAAAAGCCCACAGACAGGAAAAATAGAAACAGAAAACAATTAAAGCAAAGGAGCAGGTTCTGCTTGTCAACTGGAGGAACAGAGGAAAGAGACTTGGAGTGCTAGGTAGTTATGCGCTTAAGATCAAAGCTGTATACTTTTGGGTCCCTATGAGTACCTTTGCTTTAATATATTTCCAACCTTAACTGTAAAACACAAGCCGTCTAAATGAGGTTCTTCTTCCGCACTTCATGGCACTTCCCCACAAGGAAAGGGTGCAGCATGAACTGACAAGTTTTCTGGATCGTGTGCTGTGCAGTGAGTTGCACAGAGATTGCTTTGCAGAGCCAGCACTAGTGTGGAGCCCGAACCTTGCACCTCTGTCCACTTGGGACCCAGGCCACTCCACCAGCCACTTCCCCTTTGTTCAATTTTCCCCTTTTCATGGGATAAAATTAGCACAATCTTGTACCGACAGACATTTTTTTATGCTTGGACCTTTTTATGCTGAGGAAGTTGTGACATAGTGAAAGCAAGGCTGTAGGAGTTGGGGCTTCAGGCAGTGGTCGGATGCAGTGCCTGGCTCAGAAACCAAGGAGTGAGCACATTCAGAGGAAGTGGACAGAGATTCACCCTCTTCCATTTCGATTATTTTACTTTATTTTTTTAAATTCAGGAATTATGCAGCATAAAATGTATAAATTGACCCTTAGGGCTTCTTCAAAGTTCTGTCAGGATGGTCCCTATTGGAAATCACAGCCTATGACCATGGCACAACTGGTTCCTCTCGGGACCCTTGAAAAGGGTTCAGATCTGCTCCCATCAGGGCTTGTTGCCCTTAGGTCAGAGACAGTGTTACTGGGAATGCTTCCCACTGGGAGAAAGTAAGCCCAAGCAGAACCATCATGGACCCCTACCTTAGCATTTAAGTAGTGTTTTCAACAAGCCTTTTGGGTAGATTTGAACTTTGGCAGTACCTAAATGAAGTAGCTATTTTGATTGAATTGCTGGTCACAAGTCCTGAGGCTGACTGCCTCTGAAATTGATAGTCGAACCAAACAATTCCCAGAGGAGCTGAGTATTTATTACCTTTCTCCAATTTGAAAATAATTAAACAAAAATTTTATTTTAAGTGCAAAGGTTAAAAGAATTCAACTATTTAGACTCGTTGGTTTTGTTGAGAATGTTCTTCCCAAATCTAAAAGGAGGAGGAAGATAGGAAGGACACCTTGAGTATTATTGATACTGCTGCTTCCCTTTAATGGTTGTATGGTGACACGACTTCGCGCAAGATTACTGTCACCGGCGCGGAGGGGATAGGAGATTGGTTGCCTTGAGGAATGAGATAAGGCGATAAAGGAAAGAGAATGTTACCTCTGCGGCATCGGGCTCCGTCTCTCCATTTTCTTTGCATGTGTTCTGTGAGGAGCCAAGGTGAGGTTTGAGGCAGTTTCTTCCCTTTGCGCACCTGCCATCGTTCAGCGATAGCAAAGAGAGTTCGAGCGGGCTTAGCAGGCAAATGCGATAAAGCCAAAAGTTATGCAGATCACCAAAGGTGCAGGATACAGTGACAGAGTGATGCAAAAAATTGACTCGTGCTGTATTATTCTTTGGTAAGCACCGACGTAATTATTTTACTTAAGTGCCCATATTGCAGTGAACATGGTTTTCGGAGTGCTGCATTTCTGCTTAACTGGAATGAATCTCCTGAATTTCTTAACTGCATTTTTCTTTGTGCAGCAAAGGCTGAAGTTTTCTCCATGGAAATCAAGTTCCGGCATACTGACCCCTTTGGACTGCAGCAGGTAGAGCTAATCTGGGCCATTTTTGATTCATATGCATCAAAAGTATCACAATTAAGACTGTTTGTCATGATCGGAGAGAAAAATCATAAAAGGAAGAGGAAGCCCAACAGCCGATTGAGGAGAAGAAAAGCTTTCGCTGACCACTTACTAGAGAGAGTTTTCCTCTGAAGGCAGGGGCACGTGGGTGGGTCTCAAGCTTGTCCCTGTCATCAAACAGGCAGGGGCTCTGCCAGTGGTTTTACCTTTGCACTCTCCAAAGCTGTGTCTATCCCATATAATTTAAGTAAAAATATTATCCCTTAAATATCTCAGTACTGAGAGATTTCATTTTTCTATTGAAAGTTTCCTGTGATAGTCTTTCTATTATTTGATGTCTGTTCCTTTCAGGGAGGGGTAATTAAGAGCCAGAAGGGAAAAAAGTATCTCACCTTTCTGGCATGTTTTCAAAGGATTCAATTAGGGAACACAAAACAAAATTCCTTTAAAAATATGATTGATGTGGGAGCTTTAACTCGGTGCTGTCATTTCATACAGGGGTGTTTTATTAATGTATATTGCATGACAGAAATGTGGGGGACGGGATGCCAGGCTGTTGACAGTGTTTGTGTGTGGTATATGTGTAACATGAATAGAAGGGCTGTGGAGAGGTGGATTATGTTTCTTCTTTCACTGGTTCATTTCTTTATTCTGAACGGAAACTGAAAGATCTTACTGTGAGGTAAGGAGTTTTGAGTGAAAAGTGCTGTTAAGGAAAACTACCTTGAAGGGGAATATTTTACATGGAAATCCATTCATGACCATTTGATGTTCTTGACTTTCTGCATATATATATAGATGCATATATATACACATATGTATGTACATATTTCATATACATATATTCAACTGTACTCATATACATATAGATGATATGTCAATATGTCAATAAACTGTGAAACCCTTATTATTTTTGAAAATGCGTTTCAGAAAGTGAATGGTAAATTTTTTTTTACAGACATTTAATTTGCCTTTAAATAGACTAAATGATATTCTGCTTTCCTCTTTTTTACAAAAGAAAAGTTTAATTAACAGTGATGAATTGCCTATGTACAGTGCAACCCTGATGAAATGAAAAGTTTGACATCTTTTATTGAGAGATTATGGTGGATCATCTTACATACAGATGCCAGTAGCTCTGGGGAAACATAAGGTGGTCTTGCAGAGTGTTGGATAAAGCTAAAATGTCAGTACCAGTCAGCAGTTTAAAACATATTCTGGAAATATGTACAATGAGAGTTTTCAGCAGCTTTCTAAGGAAGATTCAAGCAGCAGTTTGAGGCTTAAAACACGTAAACCTTAAAATCCAGAAATTATGTTCATGAAGCAGGTTAGAAAATAATTTAATAAATTGTTTATGGGTTTTTAGCCAAAGAGAAGTTTGTGTATTTTTTGCTTTTTTCTTAAGATCTTTCCGGTTTTTACTTAGAACTGCAGATAAGCATACATTCACCAAGAATGGGATTTGAAATTGCAAACACTTATGTATATGAATAATTCTACTGAGATTTATGCTTGACCAAGAAGGTACATATGATTTTTCCCTTCACCACGACTTAATCTTTTGCTCGTATCAAGGAGCTGGCCAAGGCACCAGCATTATTTGAGATGGTTTCCTGCAGACCTCAACGCAGATACCCTTCTTTGTCATGCTTTTGCAAACAGCATTGAACACAGTCTGAGCAGCAAGTCCATTCACAAAAAAATTGCACCTGGAAAATAATTCTTTCAAAACTGCCTGTGAGATTGCTTTGCTACAGCACTAGCTACTTAAAGCACTTAAGAATTGTCCAGTAAATAAAAGATATTTTTAGAAACTGCTAATAAATTTTCCACCCAGCAACAAATTTCAAAAGAGCGGGCTTTTGATAGAAATGACACGACTTTAGCACAAGTAGGAAAATTATCCAAGGGGTAGAAGATGAAAGGTTCAAAAAAATCTAACTTTTTATATAGTGGCACACTCAGCTCCATTTCCTGTAGGCCTAAATTGAAAATTGCCATTTAAGAATAGAGTTTTCGAACAAAAGGCAGAGTTGGCAGAAAGAACCATAGGACCTTGGATTTTGGAGAAAATACGTTAACAAGAACATACAGTGTACGTATTGCCAAGAGTAAAGAGAAAAGGGCAATTAGGTAAAACATTTGTCTGAATATATGTCTCAAGACCTACACTCAAACAATGGAGCTTTTTTATCCATTGTATCAAAGCCATTAGATGAGCTCAGTAAATTTACTGTTTGAAGATATCAAGGTAAAATATAACAATTTTTTAAATGGACGATCTGTTCAGATTAGAGCCATTGTAGGGTATGAAAAAAAATGTGTTCAGGACAAAATATCTAAAAAGGAAGAGACTGAGCAACATTGTTAAGAAACAACAAATATTCTATTGAAGAATCTCCTTAAATTGGCCAAACGCCTTTGCAGCAAATAATGAGCTATATTTCCTGAATACTGAGTCTGAGAAACTCTTAATTGGTCATAAATCCATGTATTGGGAAGTTTGGAACATTTAATGAGTTGGCAACAGACTTCAAAGAAAAGGAATTCATGCAGACTGAATTAGTAGAAACTAGTGGACAACTGGTAAGGACTGCAGCTGAAGTGTTGGATCTTTGGGACAAACCAACACATACAATTTGGAGATTAAATCTTTCCCTTACGGTCAAGGATATCTATCTGTCTTCTACAATGATGATGCCTTTTACATATAGTTTGAGGCATGAAGTTCAAACAATAATACGTATCTTGCCTTATTGCAAAATGATCTTGGACTGTTCATTTTCCTCATGGGTGTTTTTAGTTATTTGAAACAGATGGAGTGCTGTAAGCTGGTTTTGTGTCTCTGTTCTTTGAGTGAGAGTTTGATGAGTCCAGACTTGTTCGTGAGGATAAAAACCTGTAAAGAAATCTGGCTTTTGGCCTTGTGTCTTGCATCTGAGTTCCTGAAATGAATGTTTTGATTCGGATCCCAGTTGCACATCTCAGCACCTTGTACTGATACCCCTCAGTGAACTTCCAACTTGACATCAGTTCTACAACTGGTTGCCTTCATGTGGCACTAATGACCAGGCAGATTCAGCCAGCTCTACACATGCCTTGTTAACACCGATACTTCTTTGACATGGCTCCTTTCACCGACGGTGGACAGATGGCATCCACAGGCAACCTCAAGTTTGAGACTGCAGATTTTGTAGGAATCTGAATGTCTATATTTGGTATCTTTTAAATTATGTGAGCTATTAGAATTGCTCCAAAGGCATATTGAGATTTCTGATAATTTCTAATTATATTGCCTCTTTTGGATTTTGCCAACTTTCAGAAGGGAAATGTTATTTTGTAAGTTTTCTGTGGACTAATCTCAGAGAAGCATTTAATTAGTCTGTGCTCTAAACAAAGCTATTTTTGTGTCTGGGCTTTTTGAATTCTATGTGTGGTCCATGGTGTTCAGGAGCTCCTCCTTCAATGCTCAGTTCATAGTTATGAACCTTATATTTCAAAGCTAACATGAAAGTTAGGACATTGCAGAAAAAAGCTTACAAGAATCAGATAAATAAGAACAGCAGTAAACAGATATGTGAATAAAAACACATATTGTGGTGTCTTATATTAACTTTGATAAAAATATTGAAAAAAATATATCTGTAGACAGGTTATAATATGTGAAATTACTCTACCAAACTACGTAAATGAATTTTTCCAATTCAAGTTGTGCTGTCCCAGAAGTTATTGGATAACGTCCTGATGAATGGACTGTAAGAAGTCCTTAACAAAGTCCAATTATTCCTTAACTGGAATAAACCCGGTGCATTATGAATGACTACATAAACACACTAGATGAAGCATACCTTGTGTAATTTTCATTTTCTGTAGATGTTTAGAAAATATGAAGTCATTCTAGAAAACTCAAAACTATCACAGTAACTAACTTAGAATGATTACATACCAAAAATATAAGGTCCTGAAAATCTGTTTGCCAGGAGTTTTTAAAAATATCTATAAAGCAGTTAATTTTTGATTTTGCTGCAAAGTAACAAATTTGTCTCAAGGACTGGAAGTGTTTTTCAGACTGCAGAAACAGCAGAACGGGCATCTGATTGTGTCTTTTCTATTTCTCATTGCTTAAAGGACACCCTACACCAGACCTGCCTTTAGTATAAATTATTTACCTTTTTGTGGAGACAGAGGTCTGCCTAAAGGGAGAAAAAAAACTAGAACCAAAGCTTTACCAGCTCTTCATGCTTGTTCTGTCCCCTCCTTCTCAGCAGAAGATGCAGTCGCCTTCAGTCAGGTTATGGTGTCACAAAGCAAGAGTACCGGGTGTTTAAAGCCTTCCTCCCTGGCTCAAAAGGGCTCACTAGTTAAGCAGGATCTCTGCTGAAACAATTCTCTTTATCACGTGGACCACAACTGCAAAAGTCAAGATAAAACAAAGCCTTTTCCAAACCGGCTGGCCACAACCCTATTCAGCACTTTCCATCAGTCTAGAAGTTTTGTCTCCTTTCTTGGGGGACTCTGACACGATGCATTTACAAAGTAAAAGGTGACGTCTGCTGTGAAAGAAATGAAGATTATTAGTGTGTCCAACTTCAAATACTTTTCAATCTTTCCGTGATTATGGATGCTTCCTATCACATATGTCCAAGATGCTGTAATTTTTATATGGGTTTCTGGAAAAAGATAAACCTTGGAAGGTGCTGAACTGTAAAATAGCAGTACACTATGACACTGGCAAACCTTTAAAAGATAAATCTTGGCTGCCACTGGACTATACAATATTAGCACGCTCTGACAGCATTGGATCTCCGAAACTCCAGAGAAGGATTGTAGAAGAGATTTTTCTCATGTAAAAATGATGAAGAAGACTGTCTAACCTCAGAAATCCATCTGGCTTAATTTAATTTATTACTATGCTGTGTAAGTGAATATATATTTAGTGAACTCCTTGTAGGAAAACAAAAATGGCAATTAGTTGGTTTATATCGGTTTATTTACTGTAATGATAGCTCCAAAACAAATCTTGGCAATTCCAGTTGTCAGAACAACGGCTTATCTGTAAAAAACAAGCTTCTAAAATAGTCAATAATTTTAACGACGATTAAAAAAATAGTTTTGCCATATCCAAGCTTTTGAAAACAATGAGCTTTATCCCCCATATTTGTGGCTGCTTAAAATCACTAGGTGCTTCTTATTTTATATCTAAATCAAAATTTGCTTTATCCCTTTTTCTTTCCTTTTCAACATCAGTGAGAAACTCCAGTTTCCTTCTTTATTCCACCTTCCCTTCCCTGTCTGTGGCATTTTTACAGGTTTTAAGTTTATCCTTAAGAACCCCTGCAGAAATGCAACCTCTCAGCTCACTGACACAAGAGACTCCATCTACTAGGAACCTCTGAGACTCAGATATCACTTTTCCTGCTGGGGAACAGCCACCTGCTTGAATTTTCTTTGTGTGTTTTTGCATAGCTCCCGTGCCGCAGCATCTGCTCGTCCTCCATACTTCCTCCTTTTCTCACCATATCCGACTTGGCATTTCCCTCCGCTCTCTTACAGCACATTCGCGTGCACTCTGACTCCGTGTCCTCATCTTCACGCTTGTCTGCCACTCCTCTGCATCTCTCCTGGTCCCTACATTAGTCTCACTCAATTTGCTGTCCCGTTTCCCAACGCATTTTCCCTCCCCGCTGCTCCCACCGTCTCCGGCATGTCCATATTCTCCTGTCCCCTGCCTGGCCCTCACGGAGCAGCTAAGGGACCATTAGCTTCCCTGATGGCATCCTGTCTTCTGCCCGATTACAGGTAACAAGGACTGGCATCCATCTTCACTGGCTTACCCTCGCTTTCACCCAGAAACTTTAAATGGATCTGGCAACCAGCCTTCTGAGATCAGGTTTGGCCTGGTCCCAGTGTTGACAAAGGGAGATGGAAGGCATTTTAATTACAGATGAATTTTCACAATCTTGTAAATAAATAAATTTTAAAAGTTATTAATAATTATCACAGCCTAAAATAATTAATAAAATATTAATCAAAACCATGTACCTAACATATTCTATGAAAGTGAGTGAAAGTATGAAAGCTGGTGAGGCTGTTGACAGAGGTCCCCTACTGCAGTTACAGAGGTGTGAGATGAAGGAGGACTGAGAATGGGGCTTTCTCTCCAGTATTGGTGGGACTGTGCTCTACTGAAACCCTTACAAAATGCTAACATCACTTACTGAACTCAAATCCTAAATAAATGAACCTTGCTCACCTCTCTGTGGAAAGCTGAGACAATACAGCAAGAATAATTGCAAGTTGGTTGCACAGTTCAACAATTTGACCCAAGATAGTGCTTCAGAGCAGATGAGTTGTGCTCTTTGTTAGGACTTCATTGTAAAATATGGTGTGCCTATAATAAGCAATGCCATGTTCTCATAAAGAAAGACAACCCGGAAATAGTGTATCGTAATCAAAAAAGCAGTATAATAACCCAAGACCTCTTTCCCAGTAAATAATTTCCTGCTACATTTTTGGTATTTATACTGATAGAGGAGAACATAGTAATTCAGTAATTTTATAACTGTTTCCTATTGATATGTATAATTCAGTAGCTCTCAGTCACTCACCCTGCAGCCTTGCAGAGGTCATTTGGCAGTTCCATAGATTTTTAAGCCACCAGGGACCATTAGATCATCTTGTCTGATCTTCCTGCATAAAGCAGGTCAAAAAATTTCATCTAGTTACACCTGTATTGACTGGAGCAACTCGTATTTGACTAAAGCTTGTCTTTATGTTGCACAGTTTACCTTTTTTTTCTTTTTAAATGGGGGATATTACTTCCTATTTAGTACATAAGCTGTGAAGATGCATTAATGTTTCCGAATAATCAGAGATACTGGGATTTAATGTGCTATAAAAGCGGACAGTAGAAATATTTCCAATGATGATCTAAACAGGATTTTTTTAATCAATGTGATGAATTGGATACTGGGACAAATTAATCAGTGCTGTCTCCAGCAGGAAGGAGGTTTGACCAATTCAGGCCAAGATTTTTTGTCATAATTGTTACTGACAATTTGAAGAAGAAAAGATATACATTACAAAAAATGACGTTTTTTAAAATGTTAAAAGTAAAATGTTAAACAGAAAGTAACTTAAAATATTTAATGTCGTTAAATCTAATCAATGAAACTTTCTTTAGGTTTCACATTAAAACCTCACCCAGACTCTCATTCCTTTTATGTCCATTAGCCCATGTATGTGTTATTAATTATTTGTTAGCTATTTCCATAAACATTTCATGGTATTAGTGATGCAAATGTAAACCCAAATGTATGCTTGTGCTGCTTGTCCTGCTTCCCATGTCTGCCAGAGAGTCTCCCTTTGGGGGCCTTCAGTTGTGCAGGAGCTGCTGCCCAGCCTGTCTCAGGCTGCACAGCTCCCTGCCTGCTCCATCACCTTTGCTTTTGCAGCAGGCAAAAATAATTTTTCCACAAAGGGTGGGAACCTTCTCTGAGAGAACACGACTAGGTAATCAAAGACGTGTTTACTGTCTTCAGTAAATATGACTTTAGTAGGACCTAACCAGGCTTTCTATCAATTGCTTACAGTGGTAGCAAAGTTTTAGAAAGATATCTGCTTTCACTGGTTTTTCTTTGTCTTTGCCTTTCTAATAGTATCATTTTTAAATTTGCTGCGCTGAGCATATTCCTCTTGCTGCAGTGAGTCTTCTCTTGAACCCTCCCAGTGCTTTTAGAAGTTCCTCTTCAAACAGCATTTGTGAAGTTTCTCTGTGGTCAGAATGTCAATTTACAAGAAATCTCCTCCAGAAGAGGGTGCAGTCAAGGTTGTTCTGGTCTGTTATGTGTAGTCTCTACTTAAATTTACCTATAGTCTGTGTATATTCAGTCTATTTGAAAAACACACACAGATGTATTTGCTGAGCAAACTAACTGCTGTCCCAAAGTTACATTTAGAGTGGGCAGAGGAAAACTTTTAAGAACTCACATGGAGTTAACTAATAAACAGGGAACACTAAAACTGGTGATAATTATTCTAAATCTCTCTGCCTCATCCAAACCTTCATTTTTTAACAAATTAAAGCACCTTTGTTTAGAGATATTAAAAATTCTGTCTTGTGATTTTACCCCTGAGCAGTTAATATGGCAATGGAAATAAACACTTATTATATTTTAAGAATTGAAAGAAAGTTGATTCAATCCATTCATGGTTTACAGATAATGTAATTTAAGCTTTTGGTAACCAGAAAAATTACTGACACTTTTGAGAACAAATCCTCTTTTACACAAAATATTTGAAGCTGGAGGACCTTCTAGTCTACTTACAGTAGAAGAATAATGACTTTTTTGAAAATTGCTGCTTGAAAGGAAATGCAGGTAACAAAATCACCACCATGTCTTGAAAGATGCAACTGTATTTAGCTTAACAGGCAGGTAATCCAGGAGATGCTGCTGCTCTTGTTTCAGGACTTTTAACTGTTCCCCTTCACATAACAAGCACAACTGAAAAGAATTCAGTGACGAACAGTAGAGTCACTTATTCACTTAGAATCAGCAGAATCCAAAGAAAGGAAATTAATAGTTTAGGATCCTTGCAAACCTTGAAGTTTACAGGCATGCAGAACTCCTACATTCTTCTTACCAAGAACAAGCAAACACATATTTCATCACAACGGTCTTAACTCTGACCTGTGCATTGTGGCTTTTATCTATTATTTGTATTATATTGAGTTAGAGTAGAATTCATCTTCACTACGTTTAGTCACCTAAAGTTAAGGGTTTCATCTAAGCTATTCGTTCAGGTTCCCCTTGTAGTAAATGGAGAACGATAGGTTCCTCCAAATGGCAATCCATCCCATTTCGATAGGTGTCTGAGACAGACTGGATGAATTGCTCTCTCTGCCAATCTCGCTCCATTGCTTGCAGAGGAACTTAAATGACTATCTTAGGTTAAGCACCAAACTTTCAGATGGCTAAAAATTAGGGAGATGAAGCCCTTCCAAATATTTTACTATAAGGGTGCATTTAACTGAGGAGTATCTGGTAGTCAGTTTTCCTTGTGTTATTTCACTAAAATTTGGTAAGTGATACTTCTTTGGAATCATATACCTTGTGTTTAATGAATAACTATAATGTCAAATAATAGTAAAATTACATATGACTAGGCAGTTGATCAATACATAACATTAATGTGCACATAAATCTTTCTCACATTCTCTTTCAAAGAAGTACATTCATTTAGACTGCTGGTAGAAAATAAAGCTTGTTTTTTTCTGAAACACAAATTATGAAGATTTCCTTTTGAAATATTACAGAGCTGCAAGATCCAAGTACTTTTGAAAAATCAGGCTGGTAATACTGATTTAAGGTCAGAGTAAGGGAGGAGTTATAGTGTTGTTTCTGTTTGATAGAAATTGTGTGTTCAGATTTTATTATGTGGGAGTATGAGATTTTTTAATACCCTCAAATATTAATTTCTTTGAGTTTAAGTGTCTTGTTTTGGAAATGATGCAATAGATAACATCACTATTGTCTCTTAGCAACTTCAATTAGTTTTTGAAACAAAGGAGGGTTTGCAAGCTTGGACTTTTTCCCATGTTTCTACAAACTTGTTCTTGTGTGTGTGTCTGTGTCTGTGTGAACACATTATTAACAGTTTTTGAAATGGGGGATACAAGCCTTCAGCTTATTAAATTACAGGAACAAGTGGTGCAGGGGAAGAAAAGAATGTCTCTTGTGGAGTCCTGCCTCCTTCACTGAGCAACTGACAAGATATGCATATCCCCTAGGTGGCTAAGTTAGCCATGCATGTGTGCACATCACAGCATGCCTGCCTTCCAAATGCTGGTAGAAAGGGCTAGAAAGTCACTGCAAATTATGCACTGGCAGCAGTGTAGGCAGCAAGCTGCTACCAGACCTCTAATTCCTTTCATGTCAACAAATTGCCCTCTGACCTGGAAGAATATGTCTAGAGTGAGAAATTATTTGCCCTAAATCCAAACTTGTTCTGGGACTTGTTCAATTAAAACCAGGTTTGAATGGATTTTAGTACCTTCAGCTCAATGTTTGCACTGGTTTCGTTAACCAGCTCCAGAAATTGCAATATTTTCAATGTCTATGGAATGTGGCCTATGGAAGTACAAGGTTCCTACTGATTGATAGGAAGATTTCACCAATAAAAAAATTCATTTTGGTTTCTTTTATTTTCCCTCACTAATTATAAGTCTATCCTCTGACCACATTTTGTGTAATATTTCTTCCATCACTAAAATTTGACACTTACATGTTCAAAAATAAATCACATTCTTCCTTCACAAGAACTCAGTATGAATAAATTTGCATTCAAAATGAGTTGGTGGGGACAGAAGAGTGAGTCTGGTATTGTAATGACAGAACTGTATTACATCATTTCATGACACTTCATGTTATAAGCACATCAAGCCTTGATGCCACTCACTTTCCAGCAATCCTGGAAGATTATGCAGATTCTTCCTCATGCTTTGCTCTGCCTCACCCTTCCCCTCCTGTGCCTTCTGCTGAACTAAAACTTTTTGAGAAAAAAGGTAGAGGAAACCAGTGTTCCTGTCACCATGTATGATCTCTGACATTTGGCTTTTTCTACAGGAGTCTCACATTTCTGCTGCAGTGTTATTACCTGGCAGAGAAAAGAAGCAGAAGCTCTTTGCGAGGTGCACAACCAGAAAAACTCATGGCTAATACTCTGGTAAGATGCTATGGTTTCCTAGAAGCAGGACGCCCATAGCAAAAGATCACCAGCAGGTCTTTTGCTGCATTTATGGTTGTGTCTTTTGCCATTGAAATCCTTCCAGTTCAAATGGCAGAAGTAGCAGTTTCTATCTAATACAAATGGACATACAATTTTTTTTTCCTATAAAGCTGAGAAAAAACTTCAGGAGCAAAAATCTATAGCTGACAACTATTTGCTGTTCTGATAAATGAGGACCCACAAATCCTTAGATTGATTACGTATTCTGATTTTGTATACTCACAGTTTGATTCCTACAGGAAACCTGTAGGAAATAACTTTAAAAAAATCCCTTAAAATACCACTAAAAATAAATTATTTAATCCTCAAACTGGCACATATTTATCACTAGTGAAATAGTGAAATAATTATAAATCACCAGATGACTATGCACTAACACTATGCACTTATACTTTTTTTTCTTTGAAGTGAAGACACCAAATATACAACTATAAGATCCTAGTGGAAATAAATGATAGATAGATAAGTATATAGTTACAAACAGGTTGGAAAGACTAAGCACAGGAATAACAAGAGTTCCCAAGAAGAACCAAAAGATTTGCCAAGAGTGCTACAGCCATGACAAGAAGAAACCTCGAGGATTTGGATCTGTTATGAATGTGACAGAAATGTCATTTGTTCTTGGTCTGATCAGCATGAGGGTAGCTGGTCTGCTGCAAATGCCTCTCCATGTTTTGCCTTCTCAAGGGATGACTTTTGTCCCTCAGCTGGTTAGACGCATACATAGAGAACACAGGTGAGGGTCATCATGGTGGTAGGACTGCCTTGCTGCTGGTGGAACTAAAAGGTTGGCCATGGCAATGGCAGTCCAAGTTACACCATAATATAGTCTATTTCTTCTTAAGGCTTTGTAGACCCCAGCTATGCTGAGGCTGAGGGTTGTCAAAGCTGAGCACACTCACAGGCAGAGAACCTGGAAGAGCACATGGGTTAGCTCCATATGGACACACTTCAACAGGAACCACAGGCCTTTTACCTGTACTGTGAGGGAGAAGAAGGTAACGAGACAGTTTTTCTCAAGCCTTGGGCAAGCCCCAGCTGCTAATCGCACCCTTGCTGCTGTGATGGAGGACTAGGAGCAGGGAAAAGTTTGCCAGGGCTGTCTCTTGCCAAATACCACATCCGATGTCAGTAGTTGTATGTGTCCAATTTGGGTCTCTGCAAGCCGTGTCCGCACAGGAGGTCCGTGTCTAGAAATCTGGGATGGCACCACCTGCAACAAGAATATGGTAGAACTGGCAGATCCTATGTTAAACAGAAACCCCAGACAAATATATGAGAGGGCAAACCCCATGGGATGTAGCTTTATATGTGGTCATCCACCTGGAAACCTCTGCATATGAACTATCATATTGAATCCTCAGAGCTGATGACAAGTGGAGAGAGGAAGGACATGGGGACATTAAAAGGCTCTGAGATGATATGCTTTGTCCTTTTCAAATCTTGTAACTTTCTGAAGTCAACAGTTGCTGGCTAAGAACTTTCCTATTTTTGGCCTGAAGATTTAAGTGTTGTGTGTGAAGTTTTAAGTTATCTGTAGTTACTTTAGTGGTTTCCTTTATTGTTCTTTCCTTTGGCAAATATGAATGTCATTAGACTGCTAAAAAGTTTCCCTCTGGATCTGATGCAAGCTTTATTTACTGGAACTGTATAAATCTCAACAAAAGGCTTTTATATAAACTGAAGGAAATAATTTGGCAATTGAAGGCAAATGCCTATGATGACCTAACAGACTTTTTCCTTTTTTTTCATCACTAACTTCTTCTGTGATTCTGTCAATGTTTCAAATGAGATTTCCAAGTGCCAGTGAAATAGCTTCATGTTAGGGAGTTATTTTTATAATTCAGTGCATCCAAACTTCATGAAAAATATGCAAATCACCTTCATTATAACCATATCTTGTCGCAACATGCAGCATGCATAGTGCCAAAAATGAATGCATTCATGGCATCTTTTGGGTCCTAATATCCAATTATGTCTTTTGTTGTTCCTTTTCGGCTTTCTGTGTCAGCTGCATGCTCTGTAAAGTTACTGATTACTGACCTGTTGGCAACTTTACAAATCAGCTTTGAAATGCAAGCTGTCAGTAGTTCTTGAGTACCCCAGTCCCAGGTTACCAAGGCCATGAAATGCTGCATTGAATTTTTAATCTGTTTTCCCTCTGCTTCTGCCTAGCTTTTTCCAGGTTAAGGTCAATTTTTAAACCAGCTGAATTCTTTAATAATCACGGTCTTTGCAGTCCTCACTGGGTTCAAAAGGAAGAACAATTTTTTCATTGCATTAATATTAATTTTTTTACTGTGGGGGCTTAGTACAGTGGCATATTTTCTGTTTAAGTATTCATTGTTAGATCACAAAGTGCGCTACAGTCTAGCCAAAGTATTGCCTCATGGAGATCCGAGAGAACTGCCGTTAACCCAAAAAATTTCACTGCCCCCAATTTTAGAATGAAGCAGGGCTACTGCTGTAACCCATGCTACGTTCTTTCCCTGCAGCCGTACTACTCGGAGGAGAAATCTTGCCATCTCAGATGCACGTCCTTTGGCTCACCTTTCTAAACGTGACAACTGCAGTTTATTTAGTAATTCTACCGTCAAGCTTTGATCCCTTTTTTTAAAAAGGTGCAGCTTTTTGTCCAAGCAGGCAAGACTAGAATAAGTTTTAATCAGAGTGCTGGAAATTCAGACCTAAATGTAAAATGAAATGAAACGCAACAGTCATCTTCACTTCTTCTTCAATTTTACCCCAGATGCATTTATTGTTTAGGAATTTGTTTTGATTTAGTGAGTAGGTGCTTATTTGATTGCAGCAGTGAATAATCCAGGAATGATTTCTTTTCTAAGAGCCTAGTAATGCTTTACTCTACTGGATAACCTAGAAATTATGTTTATTTGCAGGTTCCTGTGCCATGGTGCCACACTTAATCAGATAGTTCTCACTTGTTTCACCGCAGCTCTTTGCATGTTCTTATGGAATCTCACAATAACGTGATTTTTTTTTTTTTTTACCCTGTAATGAAAAGATAGTTATAATTACCTATAACTACCAAGGAAAGCAGGTCAGTAAGAGGTATTGTGGTATCATTTTTGGTTCAATAACTTATCATGAAAAGATTCCAATATTTGCTGCTTCTTCTCTTTGAGGCTAAAGTCAGAGTGACTGGGATTTCCAGGCAGTGGTAGCAGTCCTACTATATGTATTGATTCTTGGGGCTGTTTTTAAAGATTTTTTTCCCCCATATTACTATGAATCTTTAGGCATTTACTACAGACCAGTTACCCAGGGGCACTCCAGGTTATTTAGATTCTGGAGTCCCCTGAAGCCATGTTTAATTATGGCTGGAAACAATGCTTTGTACTAAGTATAAGCACGTTATAGAGAGATTTGATGAAGGAGTTATTCTACACTTGCCTCAAAACAAGCAGAAAACTGGAGGTAGCCAGGGTTAGAAACTTACTAATGATGCACACCGAATACCAAAAGAAAACTAATGATGCATGGATAATCTGCAATTGTAGAACCTATATAATGAGCCACAAAGGTCACCTGTAAAGCCTGGTTTCTGGTGGCTTTGTGTAAGGTAAGTCCTTGTCTCTTTTTCAGCTCCAGTCAAACTTCTCCTGCTACTGCGATTTAATAAGCAGGCCCTCCTCACACTATTTCTCGTACAAGTTGGTTGGTTTGTAGCTTCGTCTTTATAGATGATGAGGAAGAAGAAATAACATGGTCAGTCTCTTCTATCTGGTGCCAAGCTCATTTTTTTAAGTCATATAGAAGTTTAATAATAATTGAGAACTTCCCTCTTCCAACCTTATCAGTGGAAGCTGGTCAATAGTGAAAATGTTTTGAGATGCCACAATGACCAGTGCACAGAAGGATGCACATACTGAATATGCCTCTTTAACAAAGAAAATCAGGATAAAGCAAATGAATTGCTGGTTTAAAAAAAAAAAAAGCCTTGAAAAACTGAAGAAACCCCCCAGATTTTCTGTTAGGATGTTCACCTTGCATTCCGTCACTTATGGACATTTTGTGGTGCTGTGGGAGATCTTCTGCCTTCTGGGTGATTCCTATTGCGGCTCGTGTTCCAGTTTTAACAAAATAGGTATTAACTGTCTCCACAGAGAAGATAAAGAACATCTGAGCAGGTCCCAAACTGTTCAGAGTTTTATGGATGCAGGAGCCCATGGTGCTAAGCCTCTCTCAATTTGAAATATCAGAGCTGATGGATCCTTCATAGATTTCATATGAGCAGGCTGCTATGACTATGTGGTTACTCGTCTCACAGGTTACTTGGGACTTACTTTACCACATAGGAGAAAAGCTTTCAATGGGAACCCAATATTCCGGTATTATTTGTATTAATTTTATTATACCTATTTTTAAAAGTACAGTCCAGCACACCTTATTGACAGACTTGAGAACAAGAGGTGCATTTTTTACAGATGTGGCTAGAAAAACAGGACAGCATGAGAGAAAGCAGTTATTCAAGGCTTTATAAAAGGAAAAAGCAGATGATAAGATTGAGAAGAGCACTGATAAACGAAAAAGAGTGGCTAAAACTGAGCCTGAACAAGAAGAGCAGTAAATAGGCAAACTGAGGCAACTTCATTTTACCAGAAAACTCTTGAACCAAAAATAGGTGCTGATGACTAATAACTAGTAAGAGCTTTTTCATTTTGATAGCACTAATAATGAGATTATTGATGGGCAAACGCTTTTTCCAGATATTATCCTACCACGCAAGATTTTTTTCGATTTTAACTTGGGATTCTTGGCCATCACTTCGGGTTAATCACAATGGAAACTCGTCAGATGATAATGGTTTTCGTTGATTAGATTGATAAGTGACCTGTAAAGCTGACCAGGAACTTAAATTTCAGTACATTCCGCATCCCTACCCACACAGTGCATAACTGCATATAGAAAGCACAGGACAGTAATTATCGTTTCCCAACACAAACTAAAGCCCTCTACCTTGGTAATGCAAAAAGAAAAAGCAGCTCAGGAAGAAAGTTGGCTTAAAACTGTAACAGTTGTGAGGAAGTTACACAAGCTGAAGTGTGATGTTAGGGCACTGCAAGGACTGGTATTCCTCATGGGTAATCACATCCCTTCTCACATACCAATACAATGTCAGATTGCCATACCATGTAGTGGTTCGTCTTCAGAAGCAAACCACCAGCCCAGTGAATTTTAAACACAACATTTCTAGTCAACCCCAGCAAGAGGAACACCACAGGGAAGGCCTCAGACAGGCAGCTCCACAGCTCTACTGGGAGAGAAGGTGCTACCACGTCCTCTGATGTAGGCATGCAATGAGTTTAGAGATGAAAGCATGCAGCAGAAAATTGTGAGGATACAGTAAACTTCTTTTACTTTCTGATACTGTAAGACCAAATTGGCACAGCTTGTTCTTAACAGAACTGTGACCAAGGATAAAAAGCAGAGTTTGAAGTCTACCACTGCGTCTCTGGAGTTTGTGTATAAACAAAAATTCAGCCTATTTTTTTTGTTTCCTTGGATTTTAGTTGTTGGTTTTGTTTTTTTTTCAGTCGTGCATGAAGGAACGAAAAGAGATCACAGGAAACCCCATCTCTTTGCTCATTATGCTTCCTGCTGTTTGGCGTACAGCGACTCACATAGGGTATGTTTTTGCACACAGCTTTTCCCTTGCTTTGCCTATGACTAACCAGAGAGAGAGGAGCTCCAAAGAGACTCGTTAAATTTATGAAAGCTGCCACAGTTTGTCACATGTTGCTCTGCACACCTAAGCAGGGTGTTGCTTTTATAGTGTGCTGCAAGTCTCCCCTTCTCCAACAACAGTAACTCATGTCACTGCTTTAGTCTCAAGAGAAGCTACTATTAAATGGTAGATGTTAGTTTAATATTAATAATTGTCTTAACATCATACATCTACAGGTTTTCATCTAGTAAAAGGGAGCTATTCATTTTTCCTCATAAAAACAACATTTCTCTGAAGGGAATTCAACAGATGTAAGAGGGTTGTTGGCAGGTGCAGCATAATGAAAGCAAGACACTTTGAACTGTCAGTGGCTCTCTAACTGCTCTTCGTATTACCCTGGCAGAGGGGTGCTGCTCCAGTTCAAAACAGCTGCTCTCTCACAAGTGTACTCCTGGCTCCCATTCACCACCCTGCAAGGAAAAGCAGGCCTGCAGAAAGAGAGAAAATGTAGGAAAAAAAATATCTAGACCAGGTGTAAAACATCTGCCTGCGCATCAGTATAGTTTAGAGCAGTCAAGAGAGCCCATAATGTTATATAGAACTTGAATATTGTCATTTTTAAGGTGGAAGGCTCAGAAAATGAAGATTCATTAAAACCGTAGCACTGGATGGCTGGAGAACTCCTCTTTCATCATCCAGCACACCACCATGGGAACACTGCTCTTCTGCAGAGTGCTCTCCCTTTTTCTCCACTTAGTTTTAAATTGGTGCTAGGGCTAGGAGCTAGAAATGTTAATAGGTCTTAGCAGTAAGAAATGTTTCTTGATAGCTGAACTACAGATAGCCTTTCTCTAATTTTATTTCATTATAATTATGTTGCTAGTTTGTGATGTGTTAAGATTTTTCTATTTGTTCTTTTTTTTTTTTTTAAACATTCATCACCTTCTTGTCATCTCATCTGCATGACACAGAGTTAACTATTTTAATCTTTCTCCACATATTATTCGTTTGACCATTTAATCAATTTTGTGCCTTTTTTTTTCTTTATAATTCTCTCATCTCTATCCTTATCTTTCTGGCTGAGACTCTCAGAACTGTCTGCAGTATTAATAAGGAATGCATGATGCTCTAGTAAAAAAGTTGGTTGGCATGGTTTTGGAGTGACCTGTGAAACTCTTGTGGTAAAGTCATAAAGTAAGCTATCCAGCTTACCTGAAATTGTTACTGAACCTTCATATGAAGGTTGCAAGATAGATAATTCTAAGACTGGCACAAAGCTGTGTTTCTAATACTATTAGTTCAAGTTTATTTCCCTTTCATGTTCAGTTTCTCTTAGTCACTCAAGCAGAGGGTTTTCCAGGAGGAATTGATATCTTATGACAATGCATATAGAAGCTTTTCTGTAGGACTGCATATAGAAGCCCTGACATATTCTTTTTTATATATGTGATTACAGACTGAATGGGACTGCCTTTTCCTAGGCAGTCACTGGGGCTTCTAGACCGTAGTCGGAAGAAACAGGAACTGCTGAAGACAAAACTATAAGCACTGTATACCGTTGTGTATGCAATAATCTGCTGTAGTCTCCTTCTAGTTGGCATGGGAATACCTGGGAGGATGCACTCGCTATAGTTGAATCTACTTTACAATTGCTTTAAGATTTAAAGGCAAAACCCAAACGTTCTCAGTGACTCAGTCACCTCTCAGGCTGTCTAGGGAGGTGGTGGAGTCTCCTTCTCTGGAGACATTCCAAACCCACCTGGACAATTTCCCATGCAACCTGCTCTAGGTAGACACGCTCTGGTGGGGGGGTTGGACTAGATGATCTCCAGAGGTCCCTTCCAACCCCATATGATTCTATGATTCTATGACTACACAACGTTGTTTCAATTCCTATTGACAAATTTCCTATTGATCAGGAGGAAAGTTAGGACCACTGAACTTTGGAAGACATGCTGTGTCTTTAAACAATCAATTGAAAAAATACCAGCCACACAGTATATACTCGTATTATTCATATATGATCGTAATCAGAGATCTGCTCCTAGCTGTGTTCCAATGGCTGAGGTAGCTCATTCCCATGAGATCTTAATTGAGAAAGGGGCATCTGCCATCAAGCACACTGCTTTTAATCAATTACTGGTTTTCAATATCTTGCAGAACAGTGTTTTACCCTACTGATTTAACTTTTGCATTGTATATATTTGGAAATACATATTTGACTACCTTTTGTATGAAGTAATAGACCATACTACATAAGATAATTGATATGCTTCATTCCAGACATGGTTGCCCCAACTCAATAAAGCACTTAAGAATGTGCTTAAAATTAAATATGTGCTTGAATATACTACTGAAAATCCACCTGCTGATGGGCTTTCCTGAATAAAGGTGGCATTAGATATACGTCTGAGTAGTCTGCTGAACTGCAGCTTCTTTTATATTGAGGATTGAATGGAGTCACTCAAAATGTATAAAATCAAGCACGTTTATGACATGTTTATGATTTTGCAGGATCAGGACTTAATCCATATCTTGGAGCACATATTCACATGAGGAGCTCTTTATTAATGAAGAGAATCAGGACTGGTCTTTTTAAAGTGGCAGTTTTAATAAAACCTTAATAAAAAGTGTAAAAGTAATGATGTTAGTTCAGTTCCCTAAGGCAAGCCTTACATCATTGTGTTTGTATAGAGTAAATAAGCCTACAGAGAAAAAAATCCAGGCCAATAAATGGATTATAATAGCAGGTTTGGTAATACAACTTTACACATTGACACGTTTGCCAGTGAAGGTGATATGTGTGTGGCTGAAACACTGTTAAAAATAAAGGTTCTCCTGACTGCCTAATATTTCCCTGGCATTTGAAATGTTCATTTACATACATACGTATTCTTATGGCTCCCTTGAAGGAGGAATTTATTACTGACATGCAGAAGATGCACACATTGGCACTCAAAAAATCTTTTCCACAACATGGGGGGAAATTCTGGAAATCAAGTCACCAGCAAAACAATAAGGCAGGTCAAGGTGAGATGACTATTCATACTTTGTTTTAAGGCATGAAAAGGCTGATGGCTCTGAAAATTTAAGTTTCTGTTTTAAAAATCTTGAGATCTTACTCATACAATGACTTCCACCCATATGAAGCATGCTACAGGATTGGGGCGTGAAATAATACAGCACATATTTAGATCAATCATCTGCTTTTATGAATCTTCTCCTCTTCATCTAACTGCAGAGCGGATTTAAGCTGTTCTTGCTTGATACAAAATTCAGTGCATCTAGCAGAGCAGAGGAAATCTAGATAAAACTGACATACTGAAAGAAGCTGCTCCCATCACCAGCCACAGGCTTTGACTTGAATACCTGTACTGCCCTGGCTTGTCTCCAAGCAGTCGGTGCTTCTCTGTGAAGAGCAGCAAGTACCAAAAAGCAGCAAAGGTGAAGACTGAGGCAACTGCTGTACCAGCCAACAAACTGCTCAGCCAGGCTTTTAGGAAACATCCACACAGACAAGGAAACTACGCTGCAGACTTCAGGCCTGAGGTCAAAGACGCATCATTAGACACATCATTTCCTGATATTAGAGGCTCCAAATCATTAGTCTTTTAACACATAATATCAATAGCTATAATGAAAAATGCGGGTAGGATGTAGAGTGTCCCCTGAATCTTAATATACTCTCTGCCGTTGGAAGCATAATGCAGTATCTGTGTCAGCCGGGCTGGAGAAAATCAAGGGGTCAAATGGGGAACATAAAGAGGAAGGCAGCGGCGAAACCTCTGATTCTTGCGTGTGAATGCAAATCGCCTCTGTTCTCGGGGTCAGCCCAAGCTGCGCCTCTGGAAGCGTGCTGAAATGGAGTGTGAGTGGGATTTCTGCAGAATGCATGACTGTTCTGGCTCCTGCACAGTGAGACGTTTCACACTGTGCACAGCAGATGGGAGCTGGGAAGTTCGGCCTAGGCACTGAAGTTTGCATACATATGTATAAAAAAAATTTTATATATATGTACTGTGTGTGTATGTGTATGTAGACCCTGGCAGAGCTGCTGCTGGTAGCCTCTCACTAGGATCCACGCACACTTAAGCATCCTTGCATGTCCCTGGCACACCGCCCGGGCACAGCGGCTCTGACGGCAAGTGGATGCTCTCGGCCAAGCGACCTAAAACCTCCAGGAGCATTGCTGGAGCGCTTTCTCTGCAGACTCTTCAGCAGCCCAAACCCACCCTTTCCCAGGGCACGGATATCGTGGGCACACTGAATTTAAAAGTAATTTGCCAAGGAGCCCCAGACATTGAAAGCAAGTAAAAACTTTAGCTGGGTTAAAAAAAATCAGTTGCCTTTTAGAATTTTAGCAGGAGACAAAGCTGTGAATAACAACAGCATAATAAAACCCTGTACCCTTTTTTGTGCTTCAGTTTCTTCTCTGCTTTTATAAATTCTCAACAGGGTACGTGGATGAGTCTTCAAGAGAGACAGCGATCCTCTTCTTGTCTCAGGTTTTCCAAATCACAAATCCATCACATTCAAAGACACAACATTAGCACCATATTAGTTTCTTCAACCTTTTGAGCTTCTATATTGCCCAGTCCAAAGTCTTGGGAAAGCTGGTTATGCACTTCAATTAAATCCAGCAATGCTTAACCCCTCTCCATTATCCACAATCAAGAACTGTGTTTCCTCAACATTTTTTTAACTGCAAGGTGCACTTCACCTTTTTTGAAAAAATTCCACTGATCATGTTGTGCAGCATTGCTGCAGTGATTTCCATTTAGAATAAAAAAAAAAGGCTGAATTAAATTTCATATATTACTTTTATTTCCTCCTCTCCTTTCCACATTTCTGTTTGTCTGCTCAAGTGTTGAGTTTGTGTAAATTTTTTAATGTAAATATATTTTTGCAGGTTTTTTTCAGGCAACATTTAATTTGTACAGCATTGGTGTGGGAGATAAATAGCTTGGTTGATTTCATTAGGTTAGTCAGAATCTCTAAGTTGTAAACCAACAGAAACCCTGAATGTGTACCTGCACACAAAAAACTATGTTAAATTTCATTGAGAGGCTGGTTTCTGGAAAGTTAGCCATGAATGCATGGATAAAAAGTGCTTTTTGAACCAATCTTGTTGAAAGTTATTTCTGCCCAGATGCCCGTGAGAATCTGAAATATAGTGACACATATGTATTTGCTTCATCTCTTCCTTCTCTAGAAGTCTAGTGTGAGAAATGTTGTAGTTTCAGGGAAGGCTTTAGATATTCCTATTTTTCACTGCAAGAGGCATTACTACAGATCGTGTAATATGGGCTGAGATTTCCCAACTCATTCCTAGCCCAGTTTAGCAGGCATGCAACGTTTGGATAATTGGGGCAAGTTCTGGACTTCTTGTCTGAAGGAAACTGGAGCTCCCTGAGCCATGAGAGGCGTCTCCCTGGCCACAGCAGTTACCTCGGCCTTGGCCCCAGGCAGGAAACTACATCCAGCATTTAAGTGTTGCTCACAGATTTGTGAAGCATAATGGAGCTTTAGGCGTTTGAGGGGAGGATGGGGAGGGCTTGGAGGAGAAGGTCAGAGATTCCTGAATTAAGGCTTTTCATTTTATTCTTGAGAAATGAAGAGTGAGAGGCACCACTAGAAGGTAATTCAGACCTCAAGAGGCTAGAAGCATCTCCTGGAGGTGCTTCTCCCACTCTTCATTCACTGCTGAAAGAGCCCAAGGTGACGAGGCTCCTGTTTGGGCACCTGAGATGAGTGCTTAAAATAAGGTAGGCTGATGCCTCTCCTTTATGCCATCACAAATTCCCTGTTTTGCCCTTTGGTACAGCTTGCACAGAGCTGTATATTAATACAATATTGATGTTCTGTGACAAGTTAAAAGGCCAATGAGTAGTGCTCAATGTGAATTCTTTCACCTGTTTGATACCTGCTTTTTCCTTAACTCTCTTAATGGCACAGTGTGTTTTCCTACCTCAGTGACACTCAGTTGCAAGTATTGTTAATTTTTGCTTTGCAGCTTGCATCTAGACTACCATTTGCGTGTCCCCAAAGTGGTATCAGTTGCCTGACACCTTGATTCCTCAGTGTTGTGTGGCTTGCATAAATGTCATCTGGTCCAAGGGAGCGGTTTTTAGAGAAACGGAGCTGATCTGACATTCTTCAAAGGGAAGCCTAGGAGACTCATCCCTGCACCTGGGTTTGTTATATACACTGAGCAATGGGAAGAGTGCTATGAATGCTGTCACTCGAGCAGTGAAGAGGGACAGGCAGCTATGTCAAAAATGACAACGTTTCTTTTACTAGTCTTGCAAAAGATGTCTGCAGTGCTGTGACTGCAGATGACATCAAACAACATAAGTGGCTGGTTTCTGCTGTAGATTGAAATTCATCCAGTTCCCTGTGTTCACTGTGATGACTTTCAATGCTAATTCTCAGTGAGTGAGGCATGAAATATAGTCACAGGCTATACACAGTTAGGACACTTTTAAGTTATTTGAGGTATCTGTGATGTAAACATCTGTGCCTCCTGCTTTCGCGCATTTTTTCCTGCATTTCAATTATGCAGTCAAAGAAACATTGGAAAAGGGGAGGACGAGTTTGCTGATCTAGTTCTTTTTCTTTTTTTGAAAGGAATGAGTGCCTCATTGTCTGAGCAGAGGGAAACATAAGATAGAAGCACACTTTCATCTTCTCCAACAAGGAAGCGATCAACTGAATTGATGCAAATGAGGTGTTTTTGAAAGTGATCACCAAAGCTTTCCGTATTCCCTGAACAAAATTGTGAGTTGCTTAAAATTTCATTTGGAAATCTAAATAATGTGAGGTGGTGTAAAAGATTGGGTTTTACTGTGTGACTGTAAAGCTCTTTGAAGCTGAAACTAAATCCAGCACTTGGCACATCCAGTGTCCTGCAGCTGCAGGAGCATGTGTGCTTCACTGTATTTTGAGAGGATGCTTCTCAGTCCTGACTTCAGATGACACTCTGTGCTCTTCTCAGGATTACCTGGAAGAAAGAGGCTACAAAATGCAGGGGGAAAGGAGGGAAAAGCCTCCTGTGCATGTGTGGAATCTGGTGACAGGAACTACTCCCCGGGATCTGCGCAGTAGGAGACCTGGGAGAACAGTCTAATTGTCAGTACATCAGGTCCAACTAACCCAAGGTAAGTGGGGTTATGGTGGTATAAATAAGAAAGGGATTTCTTGTTCTACAAACTGATACTAAGCCTTTTTTTCTATCACAAATCACTTCTTCCTTTTTCATGCATATCTGCATTTTATGTTAACTCCTTTGCTACACACTGTCTGCTTTTACAGTCAGCAAGGAAGAAAGAGAGACATATTCCTGTTGTGACTTTTGGATTTCAGTCTCTGTTCTAATGGCTTTTTCACATAAAAGACATAAATATCTCTAGGAGCAAGGAGCTTGCACTCCTGTGCTTTCCCAAGGAGAAGGCCACAGAGTAATGCACAGCCTCTCTTCCTCACTGCTCACTTTGAATTCTGTTTTTTGTACAATGGAATAGATTTTATAGGATAGGGTGAGAATGCCTTCACCTTAGAATAGATTGCTAGATGGCTGTAAAGATGAGAAAAAATAATTTAAATAAGGAAGAGAAAGAAGAAAACCCAGGACTCGTGCAATATGCCCCGTCCTGCCAGCAGAGACTGCAGGTGGGGTGGCGTGTCAGCTCCTCGGCTCCTTCACGAGGTGATCTGTTAGACTGGTGGCAGTTCAGCCTTGCACCCTGGGCTGCGACCTGAGGTACCCAAGCAGACAGGAAAGCTCAGCGGGGAGCACCCAAAGGACCTGCCAAGGCTGGTGAAGCAGTGTTGGACTGCTGAACCACCTGGTGGTCTAGGGCTCCTCCACCGAGATAGTCTAGCAGAGGGATGTGGGTCAAGATTTTGCAGAGAAGCCAATCACAGCTGGGAAGGCTGTGACAAAACCTGCTGGACGGAGCCTCTCAGGTAAAAGCAATGAGTCAGCTCTGGATCCTGCTTGGTGCAAGCACACAAGAGGTGTTTTCTTCCATCAAGGCCGAGATGCCTCTGGGTGCAGAAGGAAGCAGAATTGCAGACATTTGGGTTGGGACTCATGTCATCTACCTTTAGACGTTTTTCCTGTGAATGTTTATATATGAGCTGGTTACACCAGGCTCCCACTGACAAGAAATAGGTCCTGTAGGGATGTGAACCGTCAGATTGATGATTTCAGCATCTTAGGAGCTCTTTAAAATTTTACTATGAGCCTCTTCTATGTTGGTATGTTTATTGGTGATACCTAATTATTGTCGTCTTCTGATAAAGCTGCAGTAAGATAACTGTCCTCCCTTTTAAAAAATTAATTACTCCAGACATCAGATTCATAAAAGAGTTGTAAGGAGAAAAAAGATTTAGTGTTTCTCTCCTACGAAATGCCAGGAAATAAGGGAGGGAAGTAAAGCTGAATTTAGATGGATCCATAGACTCTATATATTTGTGGCCTGACACACCAGCCATTTGCTCATTATAGCTCTTCAGCATTTAATAAAGCAGAATAAAGGCTTTTATTTTATTAAATATTAATTCATCTTTTCATATTTTTAGGGAAGGCTATAGGAATAAAGCACTGATGGAAGAAGATAACCGAAGGGATAACAGTAAATGAGACACAATTTTCCTGATTTCCAGCAAAAACTGTCCTGGCTTTATGCTACCAATTCATCTAATTATATCTGATTTTTTTCAACAACAAAACATACAGAGAAAGAAAAAGAGAAGAAAGCACAAACAGCTTGGCTCTTTGGAAAAAAAAATTGACGCTGAAAGCAATTTTTTCTCCTCTTTGTTTATTGGTGAAGGTGAAGCGGTAACTCAACATGCAGGTACAGACGTGATAATTTACTTGTCAGTTATGTGGTAGAAAAATCACTCTTAATGATAATTGTTGTATTAAGGGTTGTTTTTTTTTTTTTTTTAAATCATGAAGGCAGCTGACTATTCTTTTTCAACAGTGCACTCTACTGTTTCTTATTCCTGGCCCCTATCATCCTACATGTATTTTTTTCACCCTTCACAGAGAGGGTTCTATTGTGTTTTACCATTCAGCAAAAAGGCTATTTGTGGTCCTGAGTCTGATCTTTATCCACTTGGCAATGTTGTTCACTGTTACTAAGGATGTGCAGATAGAAAATGTACCTATGATTTGGTATAATTCACTTGTTGACAGAATCAACCCTTACATTTCTTTAGATGCCCTGCTTCTCAAGTATAGTAGATCATAATCTTGAGCAGTGACTTTATATTAATTTTTTAGCACATCTGGTATACACAGTGCATTTAGGTGATTTAATGTGTTTTAAGCATCCAAAATGAAAGGGAAGGGGAGTTACTTCTTTGGAGAGATGGTGGTTACTTAGTTCAACTTATTAGAGGAAACATATTTTCCTTTTTGTTTGTTTGCTGTTTTCCAATGATGGAGATGGGGATGGTGTGTAGTTGACACAAATGGAAATCAAGTATATTACGTTGTTTAGAAAACCTTCACCCTGAAATGGCAGATGAAGCAGCACTAGGATGAGGTACAAATGGACAGGAATGCAAGCAAAGATTACAGCTGTCATAACCAGTAGAAGCTGTACATATTAAAATTGTACTTTCATCAGGAGAAACACACTCAGTTACAACAAGGGTGAATTTCTCTTCACTTCTAATTAAGCAAATAAACTAAAATAGTTTATTTTAGTTTAGAAGCCTCCTCAATTGGCTTCTTTCCATAACTTTGACCAATAAAGCATACGTCCATGAAGAGTTCGAGTCCCAAACAAGCCTTCTCATTAAAAGATCTGGAAAGAACAGGACTTGATGTTTAAGGACCATTAGCAAGGGAGATGCCACCATGGATGAGATACTTGTCATGCACGCCCAAGTGCCCATCATGACCACAAACTGCCTAGCAGTTCTCAATGGTTTTAAATGTTGATGTTCTGTCTAGCTCTGTAGTTACTCTTGTCTTTGATAGCTCCTCTACTATCCGTCACCTGAGTGCATGTGAAGTTGCAATCCAACTATCCACCTCTACCTACTGCATTCCCAGTCCAGATGAAACATGCAAATCAATTATTACTGAGTACAAGCAGTAGGATTTATACCAGGAGATAAAAGTAGTAGGAAGAGATATGTCACAGGAAAGGAGAGGGGAGAGATGAAGCTGGAGATCAGAATATCTTGCTCCTACTTCCATCAGTGAGTTGGGCAGCACAAGTTCTGAGCTTGCTGCACTCCAAAGGGGTTTACCCCATTCTCCACTCCTACAGCAACAGCTGCCACCCCAGAAACACTGATGGTTCCAGAAAAAAACAAAAAACAAAACCAAAAAATCCCATCCAAACAAACAAAAAAACCCAACAAACCAATACCACAAAAAGCCTGGTTCTTCATAGCTGTAGCTCAGTAGGTATGGGAGGGTCATGACTATTTCATCAACCTCAGCAATTTGCTATCTTATTTAACCAGACCCCTTGGCCCCAGCCATGACCACACTATAAGCTTCTGCTCAAAATGAACAGCTTGTTTGATCCTGCTTAGGGATATCACCATCCAGTCAAATTTTAATGATGCAGCTTTAATAAGGCTGGATTTTCCTCTTTGCTTCTATCTTCCTTCTGACATAGCAGAGCCCTTCTGAATGTATTAGCCCTCACAGCAAGACCTCCACAGAAAGAAAAGCGAAACCAATTTCCAAATTTTGGCAGTACTTGAAATAATATGTGGTAAGGATTCCTTTTCCTTTTTACTGCCAAAAAAAATATTAAAAGAATTACAAAGCAAGTAGCCTATGTGGATTCAGACGTGGTTAACATCATTTTTCCTTTTCCACCAACAGAGGGAGTAAAGTCATCTTTCCCCTCCAAAGCTTCTGGCTATAAGGCTTAGTTATTTGAGACCAGTAACTTTGCTATAGGTTTTGCACATGTTAGGGTAGAGGTCAACTGTGTCTTGCTTTGCAACCTTTAGAAAATTATGGTGCAGTATAAGCTAGAACACACTGCGGGAGATTAAATCAGAGTAGCCAATGGGTAAGGGGCTGAATGGATGTTGTGCCAATTATGAGATGCATATCAAAATATTTGCAATGTGGTACACTCCGTTAAGGACTAGTGATGAGACCTGTTAATTGCATTATATTATCTACTGGTAACGGCATCATTAAAGCATGTCAGCACCACTCCTGACAGAACTGGCTGGAGGGGCTTTTACTGCTGTAGGCAAACTGGAAAGTGTGTGCGGCTCGTAGCCACATTTACTTCGACAGTAAACAGCCAAAACAGTCAGTTGTATCTAGGTCTCAATTTTAAATTATACACCAGTGACTTATTTAAGTAATTAGGGCCATCTTATCCACCCCAACAGCCAAAAAATGTTTTATGAAGAGGAGTCTTCGTAAGAGTAATTACATTTCTTTCCGGTTCTCTCCTAGACCAAGAAGTACTTGTGAGTTTGCACTGCTTAGTGAGGGCTGGGCAAATGCGAAAAGAGCCAGGCTGGAAACAGAGATATTTGTTGCCCAAGGCCACATGCTCTCTGTGGCATCAAACCCTGACTAACCTGAAGGGAAATTCCTGAAAAAGTTAACATTGCGTATGTCAGTGCTCTCTACCCTGAATTCTTCTCTGTCTCATTTTGTGTATTGTGTTACTCCCTAATTACTATTAGATGTCCCCAAATACCTTATATCTAATCAAAATTATACTTCTATTATACTATTATCCTTCATCGCAAATTTTCAACTTCTTTGCCAGCGTTTTGATTGGAAACTGCAATTTCCCCTAAAGAAGCAGCCTCTCCTCTCTTGCACAAAGCTGTCTCGTGATGATAACTCGTGTGGACAATGCACTCATCTCAGCTGGGCGGCTGGACTTCACAGTCTTGGTCTCGCTGTTACACTTGCTGCTCTACCCTTCTGGCTGTACAGGATAGATCCTCTGGGTTCCTAGGAGCTGAAGGTGACCGTAAGGTTCTTTTTGCACAAAGGAATGCAGATTTGTTGGCTCCATGCACGTAAGCTTTACACCCTGCTGATTTTCCCTGTGGATGTTAAGCTGTGGGTGAGAGGAGGTGGATGTCCCCTCATCGTCTGTCCTGCCCTCAGTTCTGTCACTTGCTACGTGAGGGAGGTGGGGGAGATGAGATACAGGTGGAGGAAATATCCTCTGGTACGTTAAAAATCAGAATCCCCATACATGGAGTGATAATTTGTTTTACACAATCCTCTGATGAGGAGCATTCTGTGTATATCTGAGTAGGAATTAGATTATTTAATACAACTAAGGCCCTGCTCCAGGAATTTCTATTTTTCCCCTCTGCAGTCAAAATATCTAAATTTATTATGAATCAGAAAGTTTGTAAATCAGTTCTTTAAATAATGCAATACTTTCTGTAGTACTTTAATTGAAATTAATTATTTCTGTAGTCCTGGGTTGAAATATTTCTTCCCAGTGCACTGAATCAAGTTGAAACATTTGATGCTCAGCTGATGTATAATAACTCTTCAGTTTCCAAATAAAAGCTTTATTGACATTGTACTTTGCTTGTCTTATTTTACCCTGCTTTCTGGGAAAGGCTAATTGGCTGTAGTATATTTACCATCAGCCTTGCAAACCATGTGACTGAGAGTATCCTACGTGGCTTCATCACAGGGGAATATACAGAGCATCAGTGAATATATTGCCAGCCCAGGAAGTCCATAAGAAATCACCAAGTTATGTAGCATCTGCATCACAGTTCCAGTGGGACTCCCATGAGGTGCTGAGCAGATGCAACTTGACATCAGTATGATTCAGATGAAACATTTCTGCTCAGTAAACCAAAGCATTTTGATTCGGTGGGACCACCCTGGAACAAATAACTTTCTTTTTATTTTCTCAGCTTTGGCAGATTAATTTTTTCCAGCACAGTTAGCATAAATGATTTAACAAAAAATTTCCCTGAAAATTCTGGTATTTGCACTGCAAAAGTGCGTGTACACATGCATGTGTGCAAATGCAAATACATATATATCTATATATGTATAAATTGAACAAAGCTCACGTTTCTGTTTACCTGGGATGCTTAGCGGCATTTTAGAAATGAAAGAGAGACATGACCCCAGAAATGCCATTTGCTGTATCAGGCAAAAGGGTTACTGTAGTTATGAGCAATGACTTTTTTTTTCTTCTTTTCTTTTTTAAAACTGTGACTATGTCACCTTGAAAAGTGAGTTGATTATGTGGTGCAAAATATGCATCCAAAGGTGCTTGGACTGAAGGACTGGATGGCTCAAGGGACCAGTAATGTAATGTGGGATCTTTCACCCCTTAGTCACCAGCCTGACTCCAGTATAGGTGAGTAATAAAAACACAAATCTCTCTGCATCTGGCAGCCATTTGGATGCGTAAATAAATTGAGCTGATAATATCAATATAATTTGGTGGGAAAAAAAAATCCCACATCTGTGCAATAACTAGTATGCTTTTTTGGGGTATCTCAGCAAACAGGCCAAAACCTGAAAGGGCACAGGGATTGAAAATAACAGTGAGTTGTGTTTCTGTAATATTTCCCATCCTGAATTATCCCAAAGCATTTTATAATTTATTGTCATATTCCAGTGTATATCTCCCTGCAAATGCCATAAACCAGGGTCTGCCTAAATCCGATCAACTACTTGACTTGATAAGGGCACCGTGAAGACTAAATATGTTTGTATTCAGAATTTCCTAAAGAGGGAGTTCTGGGGCTCTGCTTGAAAAAACAGGTATGCAGGGGAGCAAGGCGCTGAACTGGCTCCAGGACTCCCTTCCCACAGTTACTTGGCAACATGGCCCTGGCTCTCCCTCCTCGCCACGGTCCCCAGGACCTGCTTTTGGTTGGGGTTAATTAGATGTTACTTGGTGCATTCCCCGGCCAAGGCTAGAGTCTTCTGGGAGCTTTCTTGTGGCCTAAGGCTGAACTCACAATAGCTATGCTAATGAATTAAAGGGAACCAACAGGAAAAGGGTGAATTAGAGAAAAAATATCTGTCTTTTTAACCCCTGTGTGAGCCTGTGTTAATGTAGGGCTGGCAAACACTGAAGCCAGGCTGGACATGATCTGGCTTCCCACGGAGCTGCTTGGATGTATCCGCATCGCACTCCCCGGCATCTTGGTTCCAGCAACACGATGTGGAGGCACCCGAGCACTGGCTCTGGAAGCCGTACAAAACTATTTATGCAGAGCTTAAGCTAATAAGGTCTGCCAGACCTGGGCTAGCCTGCACAGAGCCAGCACGGATGTCTCTGCAATTGTGGCAAACTGGATAATCTGCCAGGGGGATAATGGAGAGCTGACTGTATATTGAATGTTTGTTTGCACTGAAAATTACGTGTTAGGGTTTTGACTCTAAAGCATCAGTGGA
Source organism: Gallinago jamesoni (assembly GCA_025769975.1). Lineage (NCBI taxonomy): Eukaryota > Metazoa > Chordata > Aves > Charadriiformes > Scolopacidae > Gallinago > Gallinago jamesoni. Next base: position 96,946,514 of record JAOQGH010000023.1, on the reverse strand, counting down.
TTAGAGTCAGACAGCTGACAAGATTTCTGCTCCTATCTGGCTGCTGGCCTCCTTCTCAGAGGTTGCTGTCCCTGTGACAGGGATGGCTTAAAAGCTCATGAAGCAGCTTCTGAGTAGTTTATAACATGTTGTGGTTGGATTTTTTTCTGGAATGATGGAAGTGATAAATAGTATTCATGGTAGAAATTTCAATAAACCAGGAGACCGATTCAGACGCCTTGGACCTTTTCCATTCTGTTTTCTGCAGGTGTGTCAGTTTTTTTTATTGAGTTATTATAGAGGGAAACCTTGTCGTTCTCCTGGCTGCATTCACTCTAAATGCCCAATTGTGTTTGCAGAAAGGATGATGAACATCCTCCTCCATCCACCCCAAACTTTTGGAGCTCTCTGGATGAAGGCATCACAGGCTTGACATTCATGATCCGGTGAGCCAAGAGGAGTAACCATCAAAATATGAGCAGAACTTTGGGAGTCATAATCCAGACACAACAAAGATATAATAGCTGCACGGATAAGAGAGGATACTGGAAAGACCAGCTTCAAATGTTCTGTCTTGGATGTTTTAAAGTAATAGATATGACTGAGAGCAAGTGCATGTGTTCATATACATATGGTTGCATAAGCAGCTCTAGAAGGACCAGAAAAAGTAATATTTAAATTCAGTAATAAAAGAAACATGTTGGAATTGCAATATATCTCGGCATTCCCTATTGGTATGATATGGCAATCAGGGAAGATGAGACATTTAAATGTAGGGGAAGAAATTAGTGGACAATAAGTACAAAAATTAACAATTATAATTTTATTCTATTTACATTTATACATATATATGGAGCTAGCAGAACCAAATTAAGTACACCATAATTTTGTCACATCAGTTCTCAGGCCCTTTGTGTGGAACAGTCTTTGCACAACCTTTGCCAGGTGATACCTTTTTGTGACTGCCAGTCATGCACAAAAAGATTAGGTACAAATTTTTGTCACAGAATATTTTGTGCTACAGTCTGTCTCCACACCACGTACAAGGTTTTGCACCTATTTTTCAGTGAAGATGCATATTAAGCTGTAATGTTTTATTCCATTATGCATTGAAAGGAATGCTGATTTTTCCCCTAGCTTTGAGTTAGCAAGCACTGATGCTTACAGAAGGGTCCCAGTCCTGCCCAGGCTTCCTGAACTAAGCAGAAATCCATGCACCCCTCTGGCACGCGGATGCTCCTTGCTGTTATGGTCATGGTGTCTGTCTTTCTACCTCTGCATGCATTACACTGCACAATTAACTTGTATCTTCATCTGTGAAAGCTCTAATTCTAAGTATGTATTTTCTATTTCCCTTTTTAATAACACAATCTGTGATAGAAGACATTAAAAGGGAAATTGCTTTTAGAAAATCTTTTGGTATACATGTCATGTTCATCATGTGACTGAAGATTTTGTCTGTTTACAGCTTTCACATTTATAAGAAATTTCAACATTAAGGATACAATTCTTGCATAGACCAATGCCCTTTTGGAGTGCCCTGATACCCACCCATTTTACAGTCCCTTCACAGCGAAGAAAGTTTTAGTCTCATAATAAATGAAAATATGGCTCATAGAATCACAGCATTATAGACTCATTGAATTGTTTTTGTTGGAAGAGACCTTTAAGATCATCAAGTTCAACCATTAACCTGGCACTGCTAAGTTACCACTAAACCACGTCCCTCAGCACCACTTCTACACATCTTTAAAATACCTCCAGAGATGCTTCTCTGGGCAGCCAGTTATCTTTTAAAGTCATTGAAGAGACACAGAATTGGCTTAATAGCTGCATTTGCTTCAAGGTAGCAACAAAGGATATATAAAATTCAACGGACGTATAAAAATATGGCAGCCACAGCAGAAGCCTGGTACCTAAAGGTCTTCTCCATAGCACTCTGGACTACTCCACACTGCAGCAGTATCCTCTTAGAAGGTGCTCTAAGGGATCACCTTAAGCTTACACACAGAAACAACCTTTGTCTTGGTCTTAGGCCAACCCCAAGGACAGTCTTGCTGGCATTTAACATAGATAGAAAGTGTCTTCCGACTCCAGGACTTCCTGCATGGTAATATAGACAAAGTCGATATATTTTACAGGATCCGAGCATTTATTAAGTGCTGCTGTGGCCCAAATATTGTTCTAATGCAACAGTTAAACAAAACAAATCAATGGAAAAAGTCCGTTGGCTTCGGTGAAGACTGTTTCAGTCTCCTGAGGTTTTATTGTAAATGCAGATGTGTTCAAGCCTATTGCTATGAAGTGAAACACTCTGTGCCTTACTTGACTGAAGCAATCTATGATTACTCTGGCATCATTGCTCTTCAGAATCTCGTCTTCAAAGCTGGGTACAAGGACAGTTGTGCAAGTCTTCTGCACTTCAGAGCCACTGAACTCATCACTTAACAAATGGAATAGTTTGAATTTTGTACGTAGATTTTTATTTCATTATTCTACAGAAATTACAAAATGGAGAGTCTGACATTTTGGTATGAGACAATAATCAAATCTGTGCTACCCAAAGCACTTTTAGATTTTTCAAAAAGCATGGGATTTGCTCAAAGGAAGACCCATGAGTTCTGCACAGGAAAAATGTGTGTAAAGTGAGGACATCCCATGTTACAGCTACAGAGCAAACAGAAACCCTCCAGTACCAATGTCTTTGATGTTTGAAAAGCAAACATTGAGATTCAGGTATGAAGTTGTTAATCTAAAAAAAGTGAAAAAAAGTCATAGAATCATAGAATCATCTGGGCCGGAAGGGACCTTCAAAGGTCATCTAGTCCGGCCCCCCTGCAGTCACAGG
>JAOQGH010000023.1:96884948-96943587 GCA_025769975.1 Gallinago jamesoni | reverse complement strand
CAGACCTGCACACAGTACTCCAGATGAGGTCTCACCAGAGCAGAGTAAAGTGGGAGAATCACTTCTCTGGACCTGCTTTGAATTTTTATTTTTTTTTAAAAAATTGTAATTTAATATTCTGGGATAAGAAAGGTGCATTGCAAAAAAATTTGAACCTATCTTTGAAAATCTACAGTGGCTAATTACTGTTTGATTTTAAACAAGTGCTTTTATCAATCCAAATGTTCAAAGATGCCAAGTACCAAACTGTCCCCCAAAATGTCATTTGGGGTGTTGTAGGGCTGAATCCAAAATCTAGAGCCACGATGCTAAAGGTGAAATGCTTAAAACCAGTCAGAAAAATATTGCACAGTCCTATCTACACTTTCATTTTACTGCACTATGGAACAGGAATATTGGGGGAAAATTCCAAATCTGTGTTCAATTGTCAGGTGGAAATTTTACATTAAAGTCACTACCATATGATAATTCACAAAAGTACTTAGATAAGAGACTATTAAGAACCCGTGCGAGATGAGTGAAAAATACGGAGAAACATTCCTTCCTTCCTTCTTGTAAGAGTGACTTCTTAATATTTTATATCTATTCTAGGCTACGGTTAATGAAGAATACTTTAAGTAAGAAAGGAATAATGCTAAACTGTAGTTCTGTTGCAATGTAATTTAAACTAAAATATGTTTTTATAATAGTTTGTCCATGCATTTATTCAAATGTATGAAAATATATGCAAACTTACATCCTATTGTTTTGTGGTTAGGTGTACTACGAGGGATGTTTCAGACTGTGTAGCTTCGCTAGTTAACAGCTCTCACTGACTTCTGTTGTGATAGGATTCAAACAACTGATCTTGAAATCTGAAACTAAAGAGAGCAAGAAAAGGTGAGGTAATACTATCCAGGAAATTAAAAGAAAATGGAAGTACTATCCATTCCTACAGGTGTTTTATATAACAAAAAAACCCCATTAGTCATTTATTAGTTTTTTGTGACGACACAGTTAGGCATGTAATTACCTGTTTACCATGTAACAGCCTAGACATTCAGCACTCAATAAATTGGTGATTGCATTCAGATGAAATTCAAGAGAATTATTACTAGCCTAAATAATACTTACATTTATTGCAAATCCTAAATGACCCTTTTTAAAAATTGTCAGTCTCTGAAGTACGTCCTTTCCCCTAAAGGACACAATAAATCGCTTAAGCACCCCTCCAGCTCTACTGAAGAGGCATCTGATTAACAGACTTTTTCTAATAGAGGTAAGAACCTGGGAGGGTCAGAGAAGAAATCTAAATGTCTCTTTTCAGAGCTATTTGGGAGAGAAATCTGTGTAGTAGTTTGATCTGTATCTGCACTTGGATTGAGCAATTGTATTCAGGCAGAGAATTGCCTGGCATTATCTTATGACTCACTTGACAGAGCTTACCCCTACTTTTCATTACCTGAGAAGAGATCATTACAAAACATACAAGTAGTATAATTTTATAGCAATCTATTTTGAACTAGCAAATTAAATGGGAAGAAGAGAGGAAATGGAATGCAGCAAGCATAATGCTTTTAAGATGTTTTTAAAGAAATAGGAGCCTAGCAGAAGTGTGGGAGAAGGTCCAGGTTAGGGAGCAGTTGCCCTTTCACTGTCTTGTGTCATGGCAGGATTAACTGCACAAATCTGATTCGTGCCGGAGAACCCAATCACTGAAAAAAAGGGTAAATATACATGGATGTCATAGGTGAAAAAATATCTTAAATTTTGAAGGGTAATAGGTGGCAGATAATTATGTGTATTTGTGTGTGTGTTTCAGCAAATGTCCAAAATTGCAGTTTTGAAGTTTCAAGCTGAAGCCTGCTACTTGCTGGCTGCAACCCATACAGGATGGTTGTAAATTTTCATAACACTTGGACTAAAGAGCAGTGAAATGTCCTGAATCCTCCGATTAATAAAGAGACACATGACACGACCAACAATTAAGATGCTAATCATGCTTCTGTATATAAACTGGATTGGGAAAACCCTGGGTTTGGGGGACCCATAAGGAAAAGGAGCGCAAAAGAGAAGGGTTCCTAAAAAAGAAAAAGTGGTCTTGGAGAGAAAAGGACCAGGAAAGAAGACGGTGAGCATCCTGACTGGGGAAAGGTGCCGGTGGTCAGAGAGATGCACAGAGGGCAGGCCCAGAAACCTTCACCAGTGATGGTCCAGAAGGATAACTGGGAGCAGCAGTGCAGCAGGAAACAACAGGAGTTTCTGTCCAACTTTCCCACATGAGCAGCAACCTCCCTGCTGGGGTAGAAGGGGAGGGCTAGGGAACATAGTGCTGGGGTTGGGGAGAGAGGGAGTGTGAAATGGCCAAGTAGGCCAAAAGCTCTAATCTTGCTGGTTTTTAAGAAAAGCCCAGTATCCAGCTCCACTGGATTATTATCTTACTGTTATCTTATTATCTTACTGTTTATTCTGCCTCTCCCATGACAGTTGGGAGGAGGACAAGGTGACCAGCAGAAAGGCTTGGAAGTCAGGTTCCCCAGGAGTTTGAAAGACTGAATTGTTATTAAAGTGTGTGAGGAACTGCAAAACCGAATAGTACCACCCTCCTCTACATTCACATCTGAAGTAAATCCCCAAATAACATTTATTGGGAGAGGAATTAATTAGAGGGAGAAGAAGTATGCAGGCAAGATCTTCACATTCAGGTGATCTGGAGAGCTAACGTTGATGAAGTGCAAGGCTGTACCTGAAAGGAGAACCTCCCCACTCTCCTGGCTTTCCTGTAGAACCATCTCACCTCTTGGCCCCCTTGCTTGCTACAAAGAAGTGTCAACGTAACTGCAAGTCCCAAATGTGAAATACGGCCAATTTTATAGGATGCTTCTGAAACACATTTAATAGTCAATGTGGTTGAAGCATCCCCAAGACTTAGAGAAAACCTAAAATTAATTGAGGAATAGTAACACAAGATGCTGCAGGGACAGGCATTCAGTCTAAAGTTTTAATGCCAAAACTCTTAAACTGACTTACCAGCATGACAGTCAAAGCTGCCTGCAAGAAACTTAGCCACAAGGTATTTTCAGGCTCATGTGTGGGGAAGGCATTTTTACAGATAAGAAATTTTTTAGGCAAAACCAAAAGATGCCTCAGAATGCTCCACAGACCAGAAGGCATTTTTTTTTTGGCATTTTGGTAACTCTTAGCTCAAAGCTAGCTGAATGCCTTTGAATGGATGTGTCTTTCAGAGGTGCAGCAACCTTCCCAACAGCACCTTTGCTCCCTAGGAAGTTTTTTTCCTTCCTTCATTCCCATGACCTGCCGGTCGGCTCCTGATGCTGCCAGCATCCTCTCTGCTGGAGCCATGGGCTGCCAGCTCCTTGCCATAGCTATAATGCAGGAGGATTGATCCTCCTCCAGTGGGAGGGTTTTGACCACCCATCTTCCCCCAAGCCTTCACTGGTGCCTTCCTGCTGCAGGTTTGGAAATGCGAATTTAAACAAAGTGAAATGAGTGGTGAAGCCAGGTGTGACCACAGCTGTCTCATCTGTTTAAATTCATGTTGTAGTCCACTCAGAAGTAGTGGTTGGATGGTTTTGCTGGAGCTAAAGAAGGAATGGGAAGGAAATGAGCCTGCTTGGAGAGGGACAGGGTGGCAGAGGTGGTGGGGCGCAGCAGCGGAAAGCCAAATCAGGGATCCAAGGAGCTGCCGGGAGAAGATGGGTTATGTAGGGGCAAGTGGCACTCGCTTGACTTCGCAGAGGTAATCATAAGCAAGGGGACTGCAGGCCAGGGGAAGAATTGTGCAGAAACCTTTCTGCTTTATTCTGTTTGCACCTTACCTACAGAAGCTGTCTGTCATTGCTAGCTGTTTTTCTAAGAAAAGATTACTTTCCTGAAATCCTTTTGGGGAGCATACTATAAAAAGAGACCTAAGCAGATCCGCCACAAACCTCTGGCCTGTTCAGTGTCTCAATGTACCTTGATATCTAGATGAGTCCACCAAGCACAAGGAACTAACCACAAGATTTAAAGTGATTGCAATTCATTCTTGTGATCCTGCTGGGATACAGGACAAGAACTCAGACAAGTCAGGTCCTGTCTACCTCTTAGTATGGCACTTGCATGAGTCTGTTGCTAATCTGCTCAAAATGAAGAAGCTTATTGTTTGTTTATAACAAACATGTAGGTTTCTTGAGAGCTTTCAGGTAAAACATGGGAGCATTTAATGGGTTTAGTGTTCCCTAGGGTAAGGCAGGGAACTGATATGCAGTGTCCATTTAAAATGTGTCCACCCACGTCCTGTTTAAAATGTGTAATCTTTCTCATCTGTCCACAGTAAATTGTTCTCAAGCACAAAAGGAGAGCATTGACTCCATGGAAGTAAACACTTGTTTTGGAAACATTTGGTTTTCATTTTAACCAAAATGTGTTTCTGATCTAGAGAAGGTGAACTTGCAGATGCAGAGAACTGAAAATTGCTCCTACCTGTAAGCTTGGACAAGAACTTAATCCCTCTGATCTTCAGGTTTTCCCTCTAAAAAAGGTGCATTAGTACTGTTAGCTGTGAGTAACAGGGTCTTAAACTTGAGGCACTTCTAATTGATCTGAGTTCTTAACACTGGAGATGCTAAAGATAACTGAGCCAATATCTCAGTTACACGGCTCTTGTTCACTTTAGCTAACAATACCAATAACATTCTTTTCAGTTCCTTTCATCATGTTTTGTCTATTCTTTTTTGTTAAAGCCAATTAGAAAATTTTCTAGCTGCAGTGTATTATCTCTGATATAATTACTAGTAAGTTATGAATACCAGTCATATGAGTGCTAATGAAAAGTTGTTCTGTTTCTTAAATTAGTTATCTTAATATTTTCTGCAGTAAATTCTCTTTTTTATTTTCCAAATCAAGTTTATAAAAGTGCAATAGAACAGTAATGGGACAGCAGTGCTATAAAAAAAGTCTTAGTGAATGGAGTAATTGTAGCACTTACAACAGATGAGATGTTTGCAATTAATTTTACGGTTACCACTCAAGACTGCATTTTGGGAAATAAAATATTTTACTAACTTAAATTAACACTGTTTGTAGATATTTCATGTTGAAAAGTATTGGCCCAAAATTTACTCTTCTGTTTTCCATAGATGACTAAAAGATCCATGTTACTGCCACCTCATTATGCTGGTTTCAGCTCTGTGACTTTACCTCCAGTAGTTTCCTAGACCTTTGTTTATATTTTTAATAAAGTTTGATGTTAAGGTAAGCAAATCAAATGATAACCAAGGTGAAAGTTTTATCTCTACACATGTAGCAAAATATCTCAGATAGTCATACTTTCGGTATGAGAATATCTGCCGAGATTCATGTTGTTATATGTCTGTAGTAAAGAAAGGGTATGATGCAGCCACTGAGTATGGGAGGTTTTTTTTTTTTTTTTTGGAGTAGTGGCTTTTCTGTGAAATTTTAAAATGTTGTCATTTTACAGGCAGACAAAACGGCTGCATGCCCATGGGTGTGGTTATACCACAAGGGCTGCAGCAGGGAGGCTCACAGGGCACTACCTAAGAACTAGAGAGCAAAGGAGACGAGGCGTCTCATCTACCCAACATGTCATTAGGCCAAAGACACATACTTGTTAAAGTTTCACTTAGTCTATGCCATTCATTTTAAAAAAAATCAAGTCTCTGGAATCCCTTTCCTAGAAACAGAAATGTTTCGAGAACTTGCGTGTTTCCCACAGTCTGTAGAGCCAGCCCTTGTCCTCCAGGCTACTGTGGCCCCCAGGATGGCTGCATAGAAGCAGCAGCAGCTATTTATCTTCACTACTCTGGAGCTGAAGGATATCAGAGGACTCCCAGCTTTATGAGAAATCAAGTGATGAGAACAGACCAATTTATGTTATCTGAGACAATAGACATCCAACAAATTTTTATAGGTTTTTATATTTTTCTTATAAAGACGATTTCTGAAGGAAACACATCTTACTGTGATTTTACCAGGTATGATTTAAAATCTTGTACCTTTCTATGAAAAGTTAGCAGCACTGAAAGCCAAGCTTCACTACCCAAGTATTATGTATGAAGACTGCAGCCCTATTAAGATAAAAGTTCCAAGGAATGAGGGTGGTTGAGCCTATTGCCTAAAGCAATCCCATCAGGCCTTCTGCTGAAGGTATATCTTCTACTTAAGAAAAAACACTATATGTGCTTTCTGCTTTGTAGCACTGCTTTTTATTTTAATCTAGCTGTATTTGTTCCTGTGCTTTTATTCCAAGCAAACAAAAATGAATTCTTAGCAATCTGGGAATATATTTCCTAATGCCCAGTAGCAAATACACTTTTTTGAGCCATCCAGGCTACTGCAGAGGGAAAACGAACCCTTTATGCAGTAAGAAAAAACAATTCAAAAATGGAAAAGTGCAAAAGACATTTTTTGACCAAGAATAATTACAGTGAATACGAGTATTTTCTATTCACAGAGCAGGCAAACCTAACTCACTCCTTCAGGTTTGATCTAAAGCAGGAGTTGCAGCATGTGATCTCCATGGAACTGAAGTGTGAGAAGGTCACTCACTGACCTGGCCTTAAGAAGAAGAAACAAGCTTTTGAAACTTGTTTACTGACCCACTCTCTGTGTGGGACATATATATTTTTTAATGGCTCCATGTGGAAATGTGCGTTAGCAGTATATATACTACAGTTGTAGAAGCAGCAAGTAAATCTTCATCAAAATATTATAGGCTGTAGCACTAGCATATATCCTGCAAGCCCAACCATTAATGCAAAAGCCTACGTTAACAATAATGGAGTTTTATTTGTCTGAGAAGGTGGTGTATGCAACTGGCATGAGGTGATTTTTGGTGTTGTGCTTCATAGTCTAATGCACATAAAACACAAAATGCCATGGGGCTGGGGGGTGGGAATGGGGAACGTGCTGCCTTGATTAACCATTTCTGATACTTCATGACTGCCAGGTTAACGCTCCTCCCCAGGCCGCATCCCTCTGACCAGCTGTGTCAAGTGTGACTGTATACAGATTCCTATATCCAGTAAGGGATTTACAATGCTTCAAGACAGGCACTGCAACACCTTTTGGACACTGCTGTGGTGTTCAGATTAGGCTGTCTATAGGTAGGCATGTGGCCTTGTGTACATCAAATCAGTTAGACTGTGCTATTTTTGCAGGAGCTTTGCCTTTGAGGAACAATTCCGAGTGTCCTCAGTAAGCTTTATTTTTAGATAAGTGAAGAACACAATCCGTGTTTCTCATATTACGGTTCAGTGGCTGGAACATCTGCCCAGGAGGTGGAAAACTCCTTTGGAGCCCAATGCCATCGAACTGAAATAGCTGAAATCCATTTCCCTGCCCTAACCCAGCAGCCTGCAGCACAGGCAGGAAGATGAGGGCTTTCCTCAGTGCCTCTCACGGTGGTTGTGTCACTTCAGAAAAGCAAGAAGTCACAAGAGCACAGAAACTTGGAGCAGAAATTAAAAGGGGTTTTAAGGCTTGGAAGTAGGTCTGTCAGCAAGAGTAGGAAGAAGGAGAAGGAAAAGGGAAGGGAAGGGAAGGGAAGGGAAGGGAAGGGAAGGGAAGGGAAGGGAAGGGAAGGGAAGAATGGATTTCAGTTGGAAAGGACTGACAATGATAATCTGGTCCTACTGCCTGACCAATTCATCTAAAGCATGGTAAAGCTTCCCTTGGTGCAGCTTTGGAACATTCCCACATGTATCACTAGATACCAGGGAGAAGAGATAATCAGCTCCCTCTCCACTTCACCTCCTCAGGAAGCTGTAGACAGCAATGATGTTATCCTTCAGACTCTTTTCCTCCAAACTATACAAGCTCAAAGTCCCTAGCCTCTCCTCATAGAACATTCCTTCCAGCCCTTTCACTTTTTTGGTGTTGTCTGCAAACATACTGAGAGTGCCTTCTATTCCCTCACCCAGATCATTGATAAAGATATTAAACAGAACTGGTTCCATACGGAGCCCTGGGGAACACCGCTTGTGACCGACTGCCAACTGGGTTCAGCACAACTCTTTGGGCGTAGCCCTGCAGCCAGTTTTTAACCCAAGAAAGAGTACACCCATCCAGGCCATGAGCAGTCAGTTTCTTCAGGAGAATGCTGTGGGAAAGTGTCAAATTTTTACTAAAGCCTAGTTAAAAAAAATCCATAGCTTTTCACTCATCCACTAAGTGGGTCAACTTGTCATAGAAGGAGACCTGATTAGTCAAGCAGGACCTGCCTATCATAAACCCATGCTGACTGGGCCTGATCACCTGATTTTCCTGTACATGGCATTTGATGGCACTCAAGATGTTCTGCTCTGCAATCTTGCCAGGCCTGTAGTTCTCTGAATCCTCCTTCCAGCCCTTTTTGTAGAGGAAGTCACTTTTGCTAACCTCCAGTCAACCAGTACCTCCCCAGTTTGCCAGGATTGCTGACAAATGATGGAAAGTGGCTTGGTGAGCACTTCTGCCAGCTCCTTCAGTACCCTTGAGTGGATCCCATCTGGCCCCATAGACTTGTGTACATCTAAGTGGTATAGTAGGTCACTAACCATTTCCCCTTGGATTATGAGGCCTTCATTCCACTCCCCATCCCTGTCTTCTAGTGCAGTACTTTTTCTTCATCGCTGTTAGTCAGATGACCATCTTCAACAGGTCCAATGAGTTCCCTGCTCAGCCAAGCTAGTCTTCAGACCTGCTTGCTTGACCTACAACACAGTGGAATTGCCTGCTCCTGAACTTCTAAAAGGTAGTTCTTAAAGACTGACCAGCATTTGTGGACTCCTAAGTCTTCAAAAGCAGATTTCTGGGGTACTCTGCTAAATAGCTCCCCAAATAGCTTCAAGTTTACTTTCCTGAAGTAGAAACTCTGTTGTCCTTTTTTTCTCAATACACTGAAATTTTTAAACTCAACTATTTCATGGTCACTGTGCCAAGACATCTGCCTACCATCACATCTCCCACAAATCCTTCTCTAGTCACAAAGACTAATCTAGGAGGGCGTCTTTCCTAGTTGGCTCATTGAGTACTTGTGACACGAAGTTATCTCCTACAAACTTAAAGGGTTTTCAAGACCTGCTTGTCACGGCAGTATGGTATTCCCTGTTGAAGTCTGCAAAGTTGAAATCTCCCGTAAGGACAAGGAATCCAGATATTTCTCCTAATTGCCTATAGAATAACTCATCAATGCTTACATCCTGGCTGAGCGATTGGTAGTAAACAACCAGTACAACATCTCCTTTGTTTTCCATCCCTCTAATCCTTACCCAGAGTCTCTCAACCACGTTGTCACTAACTGTAAGGGCTGTACAATCAAACCTCTCACTTAAATATAGTGTAACCCCTCCACCTTGCCTGCTCTGCCTATCCCTCCTGAACAGCCTATAGCCCTCCGTCCCAGCACTCCAATCATAGGACTCATTCCACCAAGTCTCACTAATACCGATGATATTGTAGCCCTGGGCTCTTGGCTCTTCCATTCTGCTTAATTCACAACCCACAGGCAAAGCACGTGAAATAGTCCTGTGGACTCCAGGAAATGAAGTAATCTCTTTAAAGCTTGGTCACACCCTACTGCATGTGCTAGAGGATAAGAATTGCGGAGTTCACTTCATTAGGTTCACCCCAGTTTGCAGCTTAGGGTGGAAAACTGGGGGTGGAGGTGGGGGTGGTGGTGTTTGCTCCCACCCCTTGCTGGTGAGCAGATGCCTTTCCCCTGTCTGACTGTATGGTATTTATTGCACAGCCACTCCCACTGACAATATTCCTTAAAATCAATGTTTATTGTGAACACAGTGCCTTATCTGACTGTTCCTGAAGTGCTGGCAGAAACTGTGAATTGTTATGAACTAGACTCAACTCCTGTATTTTTGTTTATACAAATAAAAGAGTAAGAAAATCCCAGATTTCTTTTACTTAAAGGTAGTATAAAAGCCCTTGTACTTTATAAATAAAGAAATTCTGAAAATTGTTTAGACCTCTGCTGTTACTTTATCTTCTTTACAGTTCTTAAATGTGACTACGTAATTACAGACATAGAAGACTATTACATACTCTTGATATGAGAGATTCTGTAATCTCTGACGTTGGACAGTTATTTGACAAAAGGTAATGCTGATCTGCCTGTGTCAGATATACATATACTGGAGCCTGGTACAAGTTATAGTGTTCGATTGAAATGAATAGAACTTTTTTACCATCTGATTTTCTAGTACATGACAAATATATGTGACTCCTGTATTACCATAAGGACACTGTTCATTTTCACAAAGTTTGGGCAGGAAAGGGATTCATTTAGAGAAAGTTCACATCACAGTTAAGGCTTTTCTTTTTCTTCCACTGTTTTTCATTTTTATTTTTATGTTTATTTTTATTGAAGCTTATATTGCTATTTTCATTTCTGTTATGACAGTCCCTCTAAATAAAGAGGAAATAAAATGTGATAAAACACCAGTCAGTCATTTTCTGATAATTTCTTTGAACACTAGAGAACCTGACCTACATCATTTAGGTGCAAGGTAAGGTGCAGTAAAATATAACTGCTCTCCAGGATGCTGGAGACGACTGTGACAGTTGTGCTACTGAGCATCTTTGTCCGATCCTTTATGTGTTCAGACATATGGTTCATTTCTCTATTTCTCATTTGAACTGGGCATAAGCGAATGTGGACTGCTTTTGCTCATCCATGTAAATCCAGAAGAGCTTTACTGACAACTGGGTTTAAATAATTTAGATTGAAGCTCTACCTTAGGAAGACCTGTGACTGTTGGAATCTAGGGGAGGGTTAGTGTCGTGTCCTGCCTGTTGCAGTGTTTGCTGACATGTCTCTCCTCTTCTCTCTCATCTCCCTGAGACATGCATTTTGAAGGCTTTGCACTGTTTGTGTTCAAAGTTGCATGTTCTGAAGCTGTACAACGATGCGCCGAAAATGAATAATTTTGGTTTTGCTTTGTAGATTGATGTCTACTCAAAATTCTGGCTGAAGCAGGACTACCTCTTCCTTGTCACGTATGGTGTGGCTATTCAAATATATTTTTTTTCCTGCAACTTGTTCATTTTCACTGAAATTACCAGTTACATCTACAGCATGGCAAATAATAAATATCTGTTTAAAAGCACTCTTAATTACATTCCTATGGTCTTCTTCATGACTTGATAAATGTTAAACATTTTAACCAAAAGTCCGCATTTACATTACACTTCAAATTCACAGTTGAGTTGAATTTGTACAGGGAACTTTCAGTACCACAGTCAGTAATGTGCTGTGGTTTTTGGGTATTGAGTATGTGTTTGAAGGATTTTGTGTTTCTGGAGTACTCTGTGTACTGCATATACTCTTCTCTGTAACTGATTCATATCGTGTTTGTTGTTGGCCGTGAACTCTGGAGATATAGTCAATTGTACCATTGACTATGCCATATACATGAGATTTTACTGAGTCAAGGAATCCTTTAATCAAAATGTTCTACTTAAAAGAAGAACAATTATTGAAAGAATTGAAAATTAGCTATAAACCAGTTCTGTAAATTGGTTTAAAATACCGGCTTTGAATGGTGGCTTTGTTTGGATGCAAATAAACTTTTATGAGGTTGTTATTCTTACAGTCTAGCTGGGAGCAAATCCAAGATTTTAATTCGCACTAATGTATATTTATACTAGTAAACTTGGTGCAAGAACTGTGGCCCACGCATTATTCTTGACTCCCTAAGAAATCACATTTTCCTGAGGCAGGAGCACAGGACTGTCTCTGAGTCCTAGAAGCCTCTCGATTTTCTGGCATGAAGGAGGAACATGAGGAGCTCAGTGGGCTCAGGCTACAGAAACCACGGGGTGGGCTGTCCACATCACGATGTCATACTATTGTAGTGTTCATCAGCGTGAAAGGGAAAACCAGCCCCAGCTGAAATTTTTTAGTGAAGAAAATGCAGTAAACTGAGAATTACATCAATCCACTTGCAGAAGAATACATATGACATTTGCAAATCCAAAATAACTCTGCAATGTCACAGTTGCTGGTGTAAGCAGGATTAGAGTCAAGTCTACGACACGTGCTAACAATTGCATACTAAGTGCCTGTCTGGTGCCCAAGAGGCATGGCTGAACTTTGCTAGCCTTGGGGCTGAGTTGGGGGAGCCCACAAGGGGGACGTATAAGGGAGGGCCTGAGGCAGGAGCTGGTGCCAGCTGGGGAAAGGAGCCGTTCCTGTGCAACTGTCCCAGCAGAGAGGTGGCAAAACTGGGGCTACTGGAGGCTGCTTTGAAAAGTCAGTTTGGGAATCCCCTGTGATTTTAGCAGGTGGCTTTACCATATTCCCATATAAAATCGCAGTGAAGGTGTTAGAACGGGCCATTTTTTATGTTTGTTTTCTTAAATTATAAAAAATTCCACCTATAGAACAGATTTTTAGTGACTGTACCATCAGTTAGTAACTGTGCTACTGTCTGAGACACTATTCCTTTAGCACAGTCAGTGCTGCTCACATTACCTCTATACGAAGAGGACTAGGTATGACTCTTAATAATTACAAAAGAACATCCTGACACCTTGCTGTCACCACAGTGGCTTTGCTGTGTTCATACCTGTGGTAGAAATGAAATGCATTCCTCTTTTAAACATGCCCTCACACTGGATACATGAGCAGCAGCAACAACTTGCTTGAAATCTCTAGGAAATACATGAGTTCTCTAACTGAAAAGTTGAGGCTGTGTGCAGTCATCATAGCATCTGAGTGTCTTCTAGACTACACAGGACCAGTGGCCAGGGACATCCCCCAGACCCCACTGAGGCTCTGGTACTTCTCTGTGCCAGTGGTGATATGCAGTTCTTGAGCTAGACAGCGATTCCTAACGCCTGCTGTCCTCATCATAACACACAAAGCAAGAAATGAAACTGCCTGCTGTTTACTATCATTTCCAATTTTGAATGAGTGTTCCCTGGCAAATATCCACTGGATTTTTACGCCGACGGTGTGTCAGTGTTGGTTTCTCGAGCATGAAACGTGATGCAGGCGCTGCACTATTGATTACATACCTTTTCTCAAGTGGTACAGCCTTTTGCTAGGCAACAATTAAAGTAAATACTCTGCTGCTGTGGTTAACTACATTTTCTTTAAGGCAAACATTTAAGCCATTTTTGTTGGGCTTGAGTCAGTTCCCTCCAGAGTTACATATCCCTGCCAAGGGCACGCACAGCATGTAAGGTTTACTGATACTGATCTTCTGAGGCTTCTGGTTTGGCTTTAGGATGGAGAAAAGAGAGTGCAGGAGGCACAATGCTTGGCTCAAATTTAGCTTTGCTTTTGCCTCTGGAGAATAAGACCACAGCAGATAGATACAAACACAACCAAATGTGCACTAAACCAACTGAAACCCTCTCCACGCCTGTTCCTTTAAAACAGAAGAGTAAGTGCTGCACTGAAGAAGTCCCACAGGACGCTCTCCCCTGTAGCAAACATCGTCTGCAACCTCCTATTGATTCCTTCCCAGAGGAACTGCAAACACACACAGTCCCCAGCACAAAAGGAAAGGTCGGAGGCAGGATCCCTGGAGAGCAGTAAGCTGACACTGAAATGAGGAACCATCCTAAAGATACAGGATGGTTCCAGACTATTACAGTGATTTCAAGCATTATGCATCTTTTACTTCTGTGCAATGTCCTTCATACTGTGTTGAGGTTACTTGTTTAGTTTAAACCAGGAATAGTGGGTTAGAAAATTCGTGCATGTAGTCCTATGTTAGCAGCAAGATTTGCTCCTGCACATTATTAAAATTCTCTAGACAGTCAGGGAATCTCAGGTAAAGTTAAAATGTCTGCAGGCAGAGCCTTAGAAGCAATGAAGAGATCTGATAAAAAATGTAAAATAATGTTTTATTTATTTTATTTGAAAATGAGTTTTTTGAGATACCAACTGTTACTACATATGCACACACACCTGTATGTGTGTGTAATATATGTGTATATATATGTGTGTGTGAATACATACATATATATATATATATATGTAGTATGCATTTATCAAGTAGGTTCTATGTTGGCTTACTAAAAAACAGTAAATTGATGAAATCTCCACTTTAGTGGAGTCAATGGTTCCCAGTGACGGGACAAGGGGCAACAAGCACCAGCTGTAACATAGGAAATTCCTTTCAAATATGACGAAGACCTTCTTTCTGGTGAGGGTGCCAGAGCCCTGGAAGAGGCTGCCCAGGGAGGTTGTATAGTCCCCTTCTCTGGAGATTTTCAAGACTGGCTTGGATGCAGTCCTGAGTGATGTGCTCTGGGCAATCCTGCTTTGGCAGGGGAGTTGGACTAGATGATCTCTAGAAGGTCCCTTCCAACTCCAACAATTCCATGACTCCATGAAATAGCCTGAGAACACGAAAACCTTTCAGAGGCAGGGCGTGATGTACAGAGTAGGCCAGGGTCTGCCGATGCGTTAAAGTGCTGTTTCCTCTTGTCCTCGTGCTCTCTGAGCAGTTCTGTACACGGTATGGAGCATCCACACAACATAACTTTAGGTGCCTTGATGCCCTGCACTTCCTGGAGGCTGAAGTAGTTTCTCCTTGACAGTAAGGCATGGCTCTGCAGTGCACGTTACAGACTTGATCTCGGGTCCTAATCTTCTTGAGGTGAGGAGTCCTCGTATGGGCACGGTGCTCCTGCTTTTGTGGGTCCCCACGCATCTCAGGGGAACTTGGGTGTACGGGCAGACTCTGTGCGCAGGTCTGTCTCCAAGCCTGGATGTGGCCAGGGTGTAGGTGGGGACCAGGGCTGCATGATGTGCTGCAGACTGCAGCTCCCATGCACTGCAGAGGCAGTTCCTGCAAAGAGGGGAGGTGCCTCTATGGGCACTCGTGATTCTGGGCATCACAACAGGAGTTAATTCCTAGTTGAAGAGCACTTAGTATTTACCAAAATATTTTACATTTTAATTATATAAGAACCTACATTCCTAAGCTAGCCTTTTTCATTTAGATAACCAACCTTCCCTTCTCCATCCAGTGAGGAAGGAAAGCAGAATCTGGTTAAAAATCACAGTTATGTGGGATGAGGTCAGCATTAGCAACATTAGAACACAAAAAAAATCTCAAGCATTTGTCTTGTTGGCATTTATATTGAAGTTTGTTTGCTATTTGCATTTCTTTGTATTTCACTGTGAGTTCTAGGATTAAAATGCACACTGAAACCCAGCTGAATCCATAAAGCATCAACTATAAAAATTCATGCGCAGTCAGAAACTTTGCAAAATTTTAATGAAGCCATAACTAAATTCAAAGTTGAGTTAGCTGCGCTTTGCTGTTTTGTAATGAGAGTTGTGCACAGCACTTCTCAAATGGGGAGGACTGCTCCTGCCCCTGTGATCAGTAAACACTGAGCCAAACACTGAGCCAAACACTGAGCCAAACGCCTCCCTGCAGCACCCTCACTGAAGTCAAAGTCACCCCAGGGATGAATTTGACCTGTTGAACTCAGTGTTTTTAGAACATAGTGTAATTTCTTCAATATACAGCGAGAAGGACAAGGACTTCTGATTTGGAGGTGGAATGTTATGAATCTGTTTAGCACTGGGAAGAAAAGGCGTGGAAAACCTGCCCCAAACTTCAAGTTTGATTTTCTGAAACATCAGCTAAAAAACCTGCATGGTACCTCCCTAATCTGAGCTAGATTCAGAGCACAAGACCAGGAGATCAGTGTATGCATGAACCATCAAAACTTCCATGAATCCTATCCTGAATTTTTACTTGCTTTTTTGTTTGTTTGTTTGGGTTTGGGTTTTGTTTTGTTTCTTTTTTTTTTTTTTTATTACAAGGTCTCAAAATCAAATGGTTTTGAGTTTGTGGAACACTTTTCTCTTACAAAAAAATTATTTATTTTTTGTTTTGATGACAACCCACCCCTGTTTCCATGCTTTTAAGTCAGTTTAAGTGGAGCCAGTTATTCTTCTCTCCATCTCAATTTTTTCAGTTTAACAGCTAAACCAATATAATTGATAATTCACATGAGCTAGACTATACATCATTGTTTTGGGGTTTTTTTCAGTGCAAATGACTGTATTTTGAAATCCATCCCACTTTGAATTATTATCAATAGGACTTTTCATTTTATATATCACCAGTAGTTCTCCTGTGGGTTTTCTTCTACAGCAGAATATGAGAATTTTTCATCCTACGCTTGCCAGTCTTTAAATACACATATGGCAAATGAAATTAGAGGCTTTTCTTTCGAAGCAAAATTTTGCTGAATCCAAATGGAATGTGCATTTGGAATAACTGGCAGCAATGAAGGTGAATTCTTTGAAAATGTTATCGATTAAATACAACCATGGCCTTGAAAAAAATTAGTTATTCAAAAAAATTAATTAAAAAAAATCCCACATACAAAACACAAATCAAAAATGAAAAAGCTAGGAAAGTCTTAAACAGGTCCCAGAAATAATACATTTCTGTATTTTTCAGACATCAACTCTCCCACCAAGGTTACCTAAAGTTCATGCACCCAAGACTTACTAATTTTCATCTTTTGAGTGACATTGCTAAGAATAAATGGCCTGATTTTTCAGAGGTGTTAATATTAGACATAGTCATCGAAAACAGGTGCTTTTCTTGAAGTGCCAGTCATGAGAATAAAGCCTGAGATTGGAATTAGTATACAGGGGTGTCTCTTTTAAGCTCATACTACAGATTCTTCAAAACTGTTTCTGAACAGTGTTCCATGAATACAGGGATGGAGAACTTTGGAATGTTAGTGCTGAGTAAGGAAACTTGACCAGAATGAGCAAAAACTTCAGGACAAAGTAGATAAAGCTGTTCAGTAAATGCTTGCATCTGGAGACAAAGAGAAACAAGAGCAATTAAAATAGGCATGACTGAGCAAGCATCCTTGAAAGGATGACCTTGAATTTCCTTCTCATGTTCACTAGAAATTATTGGCCAGACAAAGTGAAAGAATAAAACAGTGTGTGTTATTTTGATGGTATCCTGGAAAAAAACGCACATGTGATCCACCATAACTATCTGGCAAGAATAGATCAACCAGCCATTGTTAATGTGTAGGATGGTCAAATGGCATAAATAACGTCTGCCTACTTACAGGATTTACCCCTTTACTGTATATGGGATAACCATATCAATATCTTCCTTCCCAGTCCCATTAATTGTTTGTACTGCATCTCTTCTGGAGATGACCTCCATTGATCTGCATGTACCCATCAGGTCACATGAGTGCCATTTTCCAGTTCTTGTATTGGATGGACCACTGCACCTGATTATTGAAGAAGACATTGAATGCTGCCCAGCTCTCAAGGTTACTTGAACAGGATGTATCAGTTTTATAAAGCATAATCCATGGCTAAATCAGTAGTGTGAGACTTACTAATGACCATGTATGATAAAATGGAAATAAAATATAACATACATGTAGTTTCTGTGTATATAGTCAAAAGTTTAGGAAATATAATACATTCACTTTCAGAAGCAAATTAATGAGAGGGGAAGATTGGTTGGGTTTTTAAGACCTTTCTAGCATATTTGCATTGTTTTTAAACCACCAAAATGGTGCAGAAGAGAAAAAAATAATGTGATTTTACAAAGGGACACATAATCATAGTGTTATTTATGAAACTATATTACATTGTAATCAACGGAAGACCTAGCAGGTTTTAACGCTGAGTGTGTTTTCTTATGATAAACACTTGTCAATATAACACTATCTTGTGCCTGCTATATCTTGTTTCCACCATGACCTTTCAAACCACATGCATGTTCTTTTCTCTCCCTCTGAGAAAACCTTAACAACATTCTAATCATCATGAAGAGCAATTAACTGTCTTCAACCAGCTGTGCTACTCAGCTCATCTGGGAATGGGATAAAACCTGCTCCTTAGTGCAGATCTGCCTACCCAGGCATGGCAAACAAGGCTAGCACAGAAGGGTTTTTAAATATGAAAAATTGGCACTTTCGCAAAGTTTGGAAGCTTTAGGTGACGTGCAGGGGTATCTCTTCTAGTAAGGAGAAGCTGCATTCCTGCTTGCTCTACAGTATCTGTAAGATAATGTATTAGTTTTAATAATGCTCTTTTTAAAGGTCAACATTTGAAGAACAGCACTTATTTGTTGACACCACTGCAGAAAGCAGCCTTGCCCTCACTGAGCAAAACTTTGTGGCAGTGGTGTTCTCCGACTGCTCAAGGAAGAGAAATAGCTTCTTGAACGTTCAGTTGCTGAAAGGGCACTGCAGAGACTTTCAGAAACAGTAGTTGGAAATTAATTGTGTGAATTAGTATTTGGCTTCTCTGTTTTTACAAATCTGTGGCTAAACTGTGTTATGCCTCTATTCACTTAACAAAGCTCTTGCAGTTTTTTGTCTGTTAGCAAATGAAATAATAGTAAACACAGAGCAAGTAAAATTAATCTATATCCATAATGTTTTAATAAATAAAAAGATGGACACAAGAACTAGTACAGAGTAGTGTTAACTGTTACTTGAGCTGAAAAAAAATCAAACTGATAGTATGCTCTTAGTTTCGTGAAATCATCAGGATTTTTTGCTACATATGATTGGAAGTATGCATGAAAGAGGTGTTCCTTCATCTTTAACCTATGTGTACATTGAACAACACAAGTATTTATTATTTTGGTTCTACATGGTCATTTTTGCTCTGAACTGCCTTTGCAGATTGTTCAGAAACATAATCTAGTTAAATAAAATATCTATGATACACATAGTAAAAATGGAAATATAATCAACTTACAGTGGGGTTGATCCTACAGAAATTGTTTTGACTTCTGGGAATAAAAACAATGCTATTTAGATGTTTGTATATAAGCTGCCTGGAAAAAAATGCTGTGATTAATACAATTTACACAAATATGTGAATTATGATTTTGTGAACTGAAATTAATTAGTTGATCAGAAGCATTGACTTCTTTTTGTCTAGTTTGAACCATAGTCAAATTACAAATGGCTGAATTTCTTTCCCCATATCTTTGGGTGGCCTCATGCTATATGTTTTCTAAATAATATGACTTATGTACACTGACATTTTCTGAGAAATAAACTACACATTATGATCAATGCTAATGCTAATGTAGGTACCTATTAATTAGTCCTTGCAAGCCTCAAGACACTTTTATTTAGCAGCCTAGCTATGGGTTTAAAAACAGTCAAGTCGTTCTGAGTTGTGGTGTGGGTTTTTTTTGTTTTTTTTTTTGGGGTTGTGTTTTTTTTTTTTTTCTCATTGGTTGCACTAGATGATCTTAAAAGGTCCCTTCCAACCTAGGTGATTCTGTGATTCTGAGTTCACCCGACCCTTTGTGTGCATGCATTACAGTAGGGAGCCAGGTGCAAAGCATCCACTGGGTGTTAGAAGTACAGTCTTTACACAGTACACCTTCCATTAACAACTGAAGTTCAAAACTCATGTGAACCAAGTTAAGGATAACATTAGCACTAGGTAAGATGAAAATAAAAATCAATTGCTACACCTTCCAGTGAAATTGCAATTTAGGAGATCTCCAAAGAAACAGTTTAAAAAAACTGGGGGAAAAAAAGAAAAAAAAAAAGCATATTAAAAAAATTAGTGAGGTATATTTTAATATGAAATTGCAGGAAGACCCACAGCATATTATACTTGGTGCAGAGAGAAAATCTGGTTTTATTATGCAGGCAACAAAGAGTAACTGTTAGTATTGAAGCCCTTCAGTAATTTAAAAAAGGATGGGGGGTGTCAGATGCTTGTAATTTTGCCAAATTCAAATAATTGCTGCTGATTTTGGGGGGGATTTGGGCAGGGGGTGTGGTGTTCTTTTGTCAAAATAGTAGAGATATTTCTGAGACAAATCAGGCTGCTGATTCCAGGAGATACCAGGACACTTGAACTGTATAGAGTCAACAGGATGAAGGACCTATTGATAGCCAGAAGATGAGCTCTCTGTCTCCTGGAACAAATGGAACATATTCCACTTAGCAAGATTTAGGAGGCTTGAGTAGAAAGCAGCATATCCCCTGCTTTCTGTGGGGAACAGCTCTACATCTCAGTGAATAAAGTGTAACAGCCATCTGCTTGGCCAACCGAACTGATGGCCTGTAGAGTAAATTGCTCAAGTTAGAGAGTCATAGTTATATGCCTGTGAGCTACAACAACTCATATCCTGCATGGGGCAAGGACGTGCTCACTGCTGAGCTATATGAAGATAGCTGGAGATGGGATGAAGCCCATGGACAGTCAGCTGCACAAAATCCACCAGCTGCTGCTTTTCATTTCTGCAAGGTATTGCTAGAAATGAAGTGCTTCTTGGATGCACGTATCTAACATGCCAGCTCCAGGAGAGTGGCAGATAAAAACCTGAGATTCCTTTATTTTTTGAGACCCTTATATGAAAGAGACTATATCTTTATTCCCCTCATGGATATGCAAGTCTCAGTCTGCCTTTCAGGTTACTGGGGAAATGGGATTTGACTGCATGAAGGAGGCTGCACTAGATCACCTGGGTACGAAGAGAAACATGCCCTGTTGATGCTTCTGAATCCCTTATCACACTTCAGAATGTCATTCTACATATCAGCCCATCACATTAAGACACAGCCAAAGAGCAACTGGTTTCTCTGCAGCCCTATGCACTGAGCTGCTTTTTTTACCACAAAAGTGTCCCTTTGTGACCTGAAATAGTAACAGATCTGAAAAATCTGAAACTGAGATAGAATGACTGAAGGACTAATGCCAGTGCTTGCCAAATGGCAGTGTGCTTCTGCCCTTACAGAGCCTGGGTAATTACTGACTTTGGATATGAGCTCATGGTTCAGGATATTAGAGGAATCTGTAAAATAAAGGTGGAATAAATTGTTTCTCTGTCAATTCAGAAAAGTGAATATCATGTCTTTGGACCAGTTGTGAAAGAACCGATTCCATGGTTAGAAAACACATCACAAAACAGCATTGGATAGTCCCTGGATGATGACCTGTTTAATTTCCAAAGGACGTTTTTTGGGCCTGGATGATCACCTTTCAGAAATTTATGGATTGCATTCTGTCTCAGGATACCAGTCCATGAACAGCCGCCTCCTTAGACAAGGATGCAATCTATAGCTAAAATGACGAGCACCACTTGTAATGGCAGTAAGCATATAACTGCTGCCTGTGAAGGACAGCTCTCACTGTCAACATGATTAATGTGCTGCCCTTCTTTGTGAGATAGCTCTTTTCTCACTCTGTTGCTGACTTATCTCATCATGCAATCCTGAGAACAAAACAGCAGGTAGTTTTCTTTCTGGACATTGTGAAACTAATTTAGACAGATTATTTGAAAAGTTTGCACCCTAGCCACTCTGCCAATAAGCTTCATTAGGATCATGAAGACAACAGTTTAGAGGGTGGCCCGAGCATAAACTTTTAGGACACTCAAAGAGTGCCTACACCTCTACACAGTGAGGTGTTCGAATGGCCATACACAAAAGAGAAGTGTCAGAAATATCAATAAGCACCATTCATGCTGCTTGGAAGAGTACTTAACCCACAATTGTTACAGCATGAGGAGAAAGCCATTGAGAAAGCCTAGCAGGAAAATGGCCTATTTAGTTACTGAAATGCAAGTAGCATCTACTGAATGATTACTTTGTTCATTCATCACGGATCATGCATTGCTTTAGAGATTTGCATTCAGCAAAGAGCACAAATGGCAGATTTCTGAAATGTGACCTGTTGTCCTTAAGATATGTCTCAGCATGGTCTGCAAGGTGCCTTTTGCAGCAGGCTGACAAAATGCATGTAGGGATGCATGGCACCGTGCTGATGGGTCCTAAGTTCTCGCATCCTCAGGCAGATTCAGGTATAGGATACAATGCACATTGCTTGGAAGATATGACCAAAAGACGTCCACAGGGTAACTGCCTGTGAGAACTCTCACTGAAGTTAGAGCAGGCACTTGACCTGGATGAAATCTTAGCCTGTGGCTCCCTAGGACACAGTGTAAAGCTTGGTCCAACTGAAAGCAAACAGAATGGCAAACCTCTCTTTTATGAACTGCATCATTCCATGGTTCATTTTTGGTCCAAATTTTGGCGGACAAATATCTGTAAGTAGGAATGAGAAGAAACATGCTTGAGGCAAGGCTGATCATGTATGAAAGAAAATCCCAACAGCATGGAAACAATAGAAGACTTAATTTTCACTTTGAAAGCTACCATCTCTATAGGGTACTTTGTATGGATTAGCTTGTGTTTGGGAAACTAAGGATGCAGATGTTCTGCATTTATTTTGTTTATTTTAAAAAGGTATCTAGCTTGTATCACCTTGGGGTTTTGCTCATTGATTGGTGAGATTTGATTATGAGGAACAAAAAACTGGAATAAAAAGTGACTGCAAGCACAAAAAAAGAAGACTGTACACAGTGTGCAAAAAAGTGCTAAAGCAGAACAGTATGGCTAAGTGAGGACAACAGAAAAGGGATAGAAAAAAATAAATCAGCTGAGAATGGTGTTATTTGGTGGTACCTTTGCTCTAAAGGACTTTTTAGTTTAGCAGTTGAGGTAGGACCATGGATATGACCACTTTGTACCTAAATAAATGTACAGAGATGATTTGTAATAGAATCTGCTTATGCAAAAAGCATGATGGGCCTTCATTGCACTTGAGGCCTAACAAAAGAGATATTTATATGAGATAATTTAACCAACGTTTCCTTCCAGCTGACATCTGGTTTGCTTTCCCTTGAGGCTATGGAACACTGCTTTTTTACTTCTCTTGAGTCTTGACAAAAAAAAAAACCCTACACCTTGCTTGTACTATCACTGAAGCAATCCCTTTCTTTTTCATTCTTTTCTTCTCTCCAGTGGGAAACTACAAGCAACAACACCCTTCCATAGGAATAAAAACAAGACTATGAATCATTGAAAGCTTTTAAATAAACTCATTTCTTACTTCAACAGCGACTTACCTTTAGAAGCTCTGCTAACATAATTTTTAAAGCCTCTGAGAGAGATGCAGCTGACCTGTTTCTGAAGCAGTATCAGCCATGGGACGTCTGTGTTAATGTACAGGAGGCAAAGCTGAAACTGGGCTTACTTTGTCATCACCTTCATCAACAACGGGGGCAGGTGGACACAATCAGTGGGTTCCTCAACACATTTTCTGAGCACTGGAAAACAAAATAAAACAAAACGCAGCTCATTTCACAGTGCATTTGTGAAATAACTAGTTCTGTCACAGACTCTTGGGGCTACATACAAGCATCCTCAAAAATACCCAATGAATGAATTAATACAGTGCTTGTCAGGCAGGAGCACTCCTATTTCATTTTCACTCCTGGGATTAAAGACCTTTAAAATGTAGTCTAAGCACCGAGAAAGAAGATAACATCAACAAAATAGAAAAAAAGAAAGAAAAAAAAACAACAAACCCTCAGTAGTAAATGTTTTTCAATATGTAAAACAAGAAAAGTAGCTTCACTAATGAGATCTTTGGCATTTGCTTCTCTTTTTTTTTTCCTCTTTAAATAATTAAAAACATTTCATTTGGAATTCCCTCTATTTAAATTAATATTTTTTGCAGATGTCAAATGAAGTTCTCCAGTCTTAGTTCTGCAAAAAAAAGTAATGCCATTAACACTTCTGGTTTTTATATATAATTTGGTTCCAACAGGTTTGGTTTTATTATCCAGTGCTTTCTTCCTCTTCTTTTTCTTTCCAGTCACCTTCCACGAGGGAATCTGCTCCTACTAATTTGAAAAATTCATGTCTATGGTGCTGATAAACCTCATAACTAATTTCTGAAGTTTCTTTTTTCTTTTACTGGCAGTGCTACGGCCTTGTTGGCACTAACTGAGGAGAATGTTCATTTTAGCACCAGTTTTCAAGTGTTGACATCTCCTGTCTTACAGCACACGCTAAATCCAATTTAATTGAAAAAATAAAAAATACCTCAATTCAGAGTATTAAAACAAAAAATCCATAAACATTACTTTATATATGGGCACCCAGGTTTTCTTTTATAACTGTCATGATTTGACTATATTTTATGGGATTTTGTAGTCTACTTTATAGTTTAGGCACTCTTAATGAGGAGCTTATGAAGAGAAAAGCATGCAAAGTATATGATATTTTTCTGTAGACGTTCAGCACTTCACTGCTGATAGTCCTTTGTGATGATGGTTGCTCTACTCAGGTATTTTTATTTAACAAAACTGAATTAAAATTAAGTTTTTCTTAACTTCCATTTGGTGGAGAAAGGAAATGATTGCTTTTTAAAATAACTTGTTGCAAGGCAATATGAGAAGTGTCTCTATCAAACAGGCAGTATTTATATGTAATTCAGAGTTTTAAAAGATGATCTGAAAAGCATTCATACTTGCTCAGAAAAGAGATATATCTGATTTGGAGAATGTAAATTGATTGAGACACTGTGGTATAGTTGTCCCTGTTGTTCCAACTCAGTTCTGGAAGTTTGTTTTTCCTATGGTTTAAGAAGTAAACTCATACTTGTCAAACTGTTACTTGACTGTAAAGGATGCCATACAAGTATGGCCCACAATAAAATAAAGATTATATCTTTATTAATAATAAATTAATAAAAGGGGTGGGTTAACCAGGTAATCTGTTCCAAAATCTTGATTCTACTAAGAGGCATAATTTGGAGTTTGCAGCAATGTTGAACATGGCTGTTCCTTGAGATTTCCAGTTAATGTATTTCAACTGAGTACAAATCACGTTGTTGAGTGCTTATTAACCTATTTCTGTTCAAAATAATGAAACAGGTTAATTAATCCATCATTGAAAGTGTTTGACCTAACTTGTCTGACTTTGCTCTGTGAGAGTATAGGATCATTTAAGGAGTCGGATATCTCTGGAAAATGCTTTGTTGTGTATTATCTCTCCGCCGCTAATTTTCGGTTCTCAGTACTAAATTCCTGTGCTGTTACCACCCTTCCCAGAGGTGTCATCCAAAAGGTATTCCTTATCTGTTGGCCCTTGTTACATTTGCAAGGGCAAGAAGAAAGCTTGACTCTGTGAACTGAAAACCGCGTAAGGCTCAGACCCCCACATCCACGTAGGCACACGCAGAAGAGCAGGCACACCAGCATCTCGCCGTGTTCAGCTTCGCTTACCAGCTGTGGCTTTGGGTCTCGCACCTTGAATCAGGTAGAGGAGGGAGGGAGAGCTTGCCCCTTGCCTGAGAGGACCCAAGCTTTGGAAGGACAGAGAACAGGCAGAGAGTGTGGAAGGCCAGGACGTTCACAGGGAGCGGAGACAGACCCACAGACAGGTTCAGAAGTCACAGCTAACTCAGATGAAGCTCTACAGTGAAGATGTTGAAAGTCCATTAAGGTAAACGCCATCACCAGTGGTAGTTATTAACAGTGGAGGCAAGAAGATACTGCTTAAGAAAAATGTCAGCAGACTGTGAAGCCTACCATTTAAGAAGGTGTAGATGTTTTGGGCTTGATAGAGGAATTGCATTTTCACTACAAGCAGGGTCAGCCTAAATTATTGTATAAGCCTCTTCTGTATTTGAAGCATGTGGGTTAATGTAGTCTCCACTGAAGTAATTTCTACCCTATCTTATCTAGGGCCAGAATTTCATCCTAGAAGTCTATAATTTGCTGTTTCTGCACTTGAGATATACTGCTTAGTATGGCTTTATCCAGAATGTTATGCTAAATTCTATGTGGGGAAAAACAGTTTCTTCACAGATATTCACAGAATGTGACAGAAATCTTTAGCTTTCACAGCACTTCCAATAACCTATCAATAATAGAACTTAATCTGTCATTTAAACTGCCATCTTAATACACAAATGTCTCTTGAGCCATGGCTTTATTCCACTGAAATGTCACCCATTTATTTCACCACCAAATTTATTTTTAAAAAAAAAAAAGGAAGAAAAAACTAAATTTCTCTGGCAGGTGTCTTTAAATGTACATTCAATTTCTGTTCAAATTCCTAAAGATACCATAAGACCGATTCTTTAAGGAGCATACAGACCTTTTCAGGGTATATGACTTGAGAACTCTTAAAACATCATCATAAAATTGAGTTACGCAGTCAATAAGGTTTCTGTAAAAACAAAACGCGTTATGCTCCTGGTCTGGATTGAATGTGACACTAATTGCAGACACTATTGCTTCTGGCCCATTGCCTCAGGGTGCCATTGTTTTAAAAGTGATCTCAAAAGACAATAGTGTCTTCAGACTAGGGGAACTGGGATTTGAATTCGTGGTAGAAAAGTGACTATCCTTTGGCTTTTTCTTATTCTAAAGAGGAACAGAAGATGTCTCTAAGTAATCTTAAAAGCAGACCACAGTTATTAGCGTCTCAACAATCTCAAAAGAAATTGAAAAAATTAGTCGCAAAAATGTCAGAAATTTTCAGAGCTATCATAAAAAAGTAAAACTGTCAATGATAGATTTGTTATAGAAACCTGAAACTAGATTTTAGCATAAAACTGACAGTTTCCTATTAAAAAAACACCTCTATCATCTTTTCAAACTTTATAATAATGCTTTTGACTTATACTGAGCTTTCCAGTTGAGGCTTTCCAATTTCTTCACAGACATCACTCATTGTTATTTATAGGACGGCGTGTTATGTGACTGTTTACATATGTACATATATGTTAATGCATTTATATAGAGAGAGAGATGTACAGTTATATGCATATGTGTAAAACCTGACATACACACAGTTTCCAAACACTCTGGGCCTATAAACTTCCATTAACCCTCAGGATCATCAGGCACCATTGGCACCTGTATTTTACACTTTTAAACAAACCCATCATAAATATTACTGCTTAATAAGGAGTCATGGACTGCTAACCCCTGACCTCACAAAAAAAAAGAGTCCTATGCTCTAGGTTTGACAGCATTGTGATATTACTGAGTCAGAATTAATAATTTATTTACAATTACAAGAAAATTCAGAAAGTTGGTGTCATTTAGCAGCTTAACTGGGGGACTAAATTTAGGAGATACATGCTCTGTTCTGTGCAAAACCAGAGTTTGGACAAATCACTTCCTTGTCTTTTCTTTGATAATGATTTTGGTCCCTTTTGAAAAGTGTTTTGAAATCTACTAAACACTGAATAAGCATTATTTAGAGATAAATTGGGACACAGATGTTTTAAAAAATCATAGAGAGGCTGGTTGCATAACAGAGAAGATAACTGCCTCCTTTTTTCCTTCCGAGTCTTCCTTTTTAAACATGTTTGTGGTTTCCCCTCAAAAGATCAGAAAAGAGTCTTAATTTGCCAGATCAAGTTTTATGAGGTGCAAACACTTAAAATTAGGTAGATTAAGCATGCTCTAAAAGGTGTTTTTTAGCATGAGAGTTCAAAATGAATTCCTGAACTTCCCACTGTAACGTTGACTGTAGTTGAATAAGAACCCTTGAGAAGCACAAAGGCATGAATAACTTGGGAGACTAAGCCTCGCTGAAACATGAAAAAAACACATATTTTCAATTAAAATTTGGCATAATAAATTAAAAATAGTATTATTTCAAAAAATATTACAACTGCTTTGAAAAGCAGTTGTAAAATTGTTGCGTTTTCAAGGACATCTCTTCCTCCTTCTCCCAGGCCAGAAGTATTTTAAAGAAGATGAGATTTAGTTCTTCAAGGTTTTTATCCAAACATATTTTTACAAAAATTTGTTTCAAGTTCTTTCAACTAAGAACAATGAACAGAAACATTTCAAACATCTCAATATGTGTATATTGTTTTTGTACAGTAATTGTTGGCCATTGAGGACTTTGTTATCATTCACTATTCTAGCAAATTATAGATACTCATCTTCAAAAATGAAAGGGTCAATAAATGGACAGTAATTATAATGCCAAACTAAATGACCATATTGCAATTAGACAAAAATGTAGTTCTAATTTTTCTATCTCTGTGATTATATTTACTTACAAGAAATCCTTAAAAAAAAAAAGGATTTAAAACAATGAATGGTAATTTTAAGTTACAGAAGCAGCAACCATAACAACTTTGATCTAATAATAATTGTTCATCAATAAAACCTAAGGGAAAAAAGTTCAAAGGTGCAAAAGGCAACAAGACTGGCAGTCACTGAGATCTGGACACCTATTTCCACCCTTCCCTTGAAAAACTCTCCCATTAACAGAAGAACATAAAAGGCAGGATATAAACACAAAATAAAAGGCTAGTTAACATAAAACAGCTGTACTGGGTGAGAACAAATGTCCGTCTTGGCCAGTTTCTGACAGTGACTGCTAATGGAAGTGTAGGGATGCACCGCAAGACAGAAGGTATAGTTCCACTAACATCTTCCCTCTTTCCAAGAATGAGTCACTTAGGGGTGCTAAAAACTGTATACACAGTTCTCCATTTAACAACCTTTTAAGCAGCCTTCATCCATATGTGTCTGATTTCTGTTTAATATTTTTGGCACACAGTAGCCGATCAGTTATAACCATAAGTTCCAGATCGTAGACATGCCCTCAGTGAAAAGGTCTTTTCTGCTTATTCTACAAGCTTTGGCTGGTATTTTTATTGTTTGCTCCTAGTCCTTCTTATGAGTACCAGCCAATCATTTTTTCATGATCTGCCTGGAGATGACCAGGAACTTACAGGCCTTCACCATACCCTTCCTTAGGAACCTCTCTTTGAAGATGTAGCAGTCCTAAGCTGTTCAACTGGGCTCAGGCTGCGTTACTGGAGGGGTGCACCATCACGCTGTGAGATGCACTGAGCAGCACCAGTATGTCCTGTGACAGATTACGTGCCTTCCTCAGCCATGTGTTGCTCGTCTTTTCCTGCTTGGGATCCTAAAGCAATGCTCGACGAATAAATACGTCACCTTCCAGTCTTGTTTAAGAAAGCCTTTGAGAATAATTTTGATATAAAAGGAATTGAAGTTTTGTGCCTCTTGTCTCTTGTGACCTCATTTTCTCTGTACCTTTGGCAATATATGAACGCTGTAATAATAATAAATCTACTCTCCTCAAAGGGCTCCCACATTGCATTTTCATCCTGATCTCAGTATTTGACTGCTTCTGGTTGACACCTCAGTGTTCTCTTCTCTAAAGTATAACGTTTTTTGTATTGCTTTTCCTTCTACCTTGCCAAGTCCTTAATACCTGCATTGTTAAGCTTTTAATGTAATCTAATTTGAATTCAAAACTTAGATATTTAGCTGCATCAATTTTTTAAAAGCTTGGCGCTCCACAGATACAGTAAGAAGTAGTGTTTTCTGTAAACTGCTTCTGATATGAGAAAAATCAGGGTCGGTGTGCTCTTTTTTTCCATCTATAATGTTTCCTTAGTGTTCAACACCGTTCTCACTGAGTTCTGCTGAACAAATTCGTTAACCCTTACAACTTGACTTTCTTCCAAAACCTTCAAAATTAAAGTAAAAGAAAGCATGTGAGCTTGGGTGATTTGTGTCTGGAATTCTCATCTACGGTGTAGTCCTCAGTGATCCTGCATTTTCCACTGACAAACAGTGACATGAGAAAATTATTCAATCTTTTCTTTTTTCTTTTTTTTTTCCTAATAGGCTCAAAGGGGTATCTGCCTCCCAAGTATAAATTTACAACTATTCTGCTGCTGAACTGATTATTACTATTTTTGTGTGGAGTTATACATTTGTATCATAAATTAACCTGATTGTGCAGAGGTTGCTGGCTGGAGCGATTTGAATTTGATCCTCCGGAGGAACAATATTAAAAGTTTAGGTGAAGACACATTAACATTGACTTTCACCTAGTTTTGCTGAGAAATACACCAGTAATTAACATCCATTCCTCAACTCTGGCCCCTTTCACAGGAGCATAGAAGCAAATTTTAAAAAATAAAATAAAACCATTTATGTAATGTAAAGTCCACATGAAAAGGGCTGCGGTTTTTTTTTTTTGTCTACTCTTCTTTCTTTTTACCCTACGAATGTAATATTTAAGTACTTTTTATAACATGTCAAATATCTCAAAGCTGGATGTTGTGAAAGGCCTTAAAAAATACTACAAAACCTAGTAGCTTGCATGTAAATAACATTTAATCACACCAGTGAAACAAAAAGAGATTTAAAATAGTATTTATAATGTTGGGGAAAAACATGTAGATATAAACAAAGAATGTGTTTTTGCATATTATGGTGTTAAGTTTACCATCTTTGAAGTAGTGGCCCTCTGGCATTTCAGTAGGCAGCATGACCTTCTTGTAACTTTCCAAGAATTTGATTCCTCCAGATGTCATAAGAGAGTTCATAAATGCTGGTTTACATCGTCCCTGGGGAAGGGGAAAGGAGCTATAGTGCATTTGCTGGAGTTTGAAAAAAAAGCCCAGTGTCTGAGGGACTCAGATGTAAACTGAAGGCTGAAAACACTCTCTCCTAGGGTGTTCAATTTAAATACATAAGGCATAGTCAAATTCAATATGGATTTTTTTAATGGATTTTTTCTATTCTTATACTAATAATTGCCAAATTCAAAATAAACATAAGAAATATATGAACTTTATATGCCAGAGCATTTTAAGTTGTTGGTGGAAAATACTTTCTCATTCTTCCCTAAGTTTGTTCCTTAACTGGTGGGAAGGGACAAAAAACCTGTTTCTAGTTGTCATAAATATTATATCTAAGAGCCAAATAAATGAAAAAAAAAGCTCAGAGCACCTGAAGCATTTTCTTTCCATTTCAGTTTTCAAACTTTAAACTCTAAAATAGTGGTAAATTTACTTCTAGACATGGTATGTTGCTTTAAAACAGAAAATACTTTTTTCTAAAATGTAAAAAAATGAAACATTTAAGCTAATGTTTCACTGAAAAAAATCCAACTGATCTAATCTAATAAGAAAATCTAAAAACAATGTTGAAGATAGAGTGAAATTGTGGTTTTAACATTTACAGGGTGAAGGGATATTTAGGGGAAGAGTCTCCTTTGCATGCTACCTTTAAGTAAGGAATCAGGAAAAACAGTGAAAGTGACAGGTTGCTCGGCTAGAGAGAGGTATGCAGGGAACCGGGATCGAGAGAAAAGATCTAGAATAATGGTTCACGTGTCTCTAAGGTGGATGTGAAAAATAAGTGACAGCCACTGGACTACCATGCAACTTCAGTGGGCTCCAATAGATAGGGGACTTAGGGGTGTGAGAGTACCAAGATGCAATTCATGTTTTGATTTGAATATAACTACTTAAAGTATTAAAATTAAGTTTTTTCCTGATGAGAAGGAATGTAAGCATTGCTGCTGCCTGAAGAGTTTGGTTTGCTGGCAGCCCACAGGCTTGGTGTAGACCCTTGGTCAGCTTTAACAAGTGAGTTTTCACCTATCTGTTTGTCTTTATAAATACACATATGTTTATAGTAACTTTCACTATCTATCTATCTATCTATCTATCTATCTATCTATCACTATTATCACTACTAACACTACCTATCACTACTATCTATCACTTTATTATACATGGCACCAGAACACAGACTGTGACCAAATACAGGCTGCATAGAACTAACGCAATGCAAATAGCAATACAAAGACACACAAAATAATTGATTTTTAATTATTATCAAATTGATGTTAGCTAAACTAGAGAGCATACAAGAAATTGCAGACAAGGATGGACGTTTTACTCTGCTTTACTCAGAGAAAAAAAAAACCCAAACAACAGAAGGCCAAAGCCCAGCTGAAGTTAAAATTGCCCAGTGACACGAGGAGTACCAAGAAGTCATTCTGCCAGTTTGCTCATAGCAAAAGGTTCAGAGCAAAGAGTTCAGAGAAAATGTGGGACTGTTGATGAAAGGGAGGAGGCAGCCCCATGATGGATGACATGGATAAAGCTGAAGTACTTGATGCTTTCCCTGCCTCCTACCTCAGTCCCTATAGGAAAAGCCTGACAGCAGATCACTGCACAAGCCAGTCAAGCTTGGGAAGGAAAGGAGCAGTCAAGAGTGGAATTGTCATAGGTTAGGGGCTACTTGGAGGATCCTGATGTATTCAAATCTATGGGCCCTGGATGAGGGCTTCATCTGAAAGCCTTGAAGAAAACAGCTGAGGTGAGCAACTACCTCAGTGATGAGACAAGAATTTTCAGTACATCTGTGGAAGATATTAAAGTGAAATAAGTAGTTGACACAGTAAATATTAAAACTCCAATTCAGACAGACCTTAAGATGCTGGAGGACTGGGCCAAAAGAATGCCCATGCAGCTTACCCATGAGAAATTCAAAGTTCTGTTTCCTGTGTGGTATAACTCAATACATCTGTGAGCTGAGTGACCATGCAGGTATAGCAAACGCCAAATTGAATCTGAGGCCCCAGCGTCCTCTCACCACATGTGAGGCAAACTGCACACTGGGCTAAGTTAGGAGAATTTTCGGTAACAGATCAGAGGAACTTATTAGGAGCAAGAGGGTCTTTGCTAGCAGAGCTCAATGACAGAGCTTTAAAGTAGGCTTGAGGGGAGAGGGGGTTGCCCATGACAGGTTATTCAGCCTGGGAAAAGAGAGGGCTCTGGGGAGACCTTATTGCGGACTTTCAGTACTTGAAGGGGGCTCATAAGGAAGATGGGGACACACCTTTTAGCAGGGCCTTTTTATAGGACAAGGGCAAGTGGCTTTAAACTAAAAGACAGCAGATTTAGACTAGATATAAGGAAGAAATTTTTTACAATGAGTATGATGATGCAGTGGCACAGGTTGCCCAGAGAGATGGTAATTACCCCATCCCTGGAAGCATTCAAGGTCAGGTTGGACAAGGCTATGAGGAACCTGATCTAGTTGAAGATATCCCTGCTCATTGCAGGCAACTTGGATTAGATGACCTTTAAAAGATCCCTTCCAACCCAAACCATTCTGTTATTCTATGATCATTCACTTCTACTGTGTGAGGCCACACCTGAACTATTGTATCCAGCTTTTGGTCCTCCAAGGACCAAAGGGTGATGGGGAGAAACAGGAGAGAATCTGGCAAAGGGCAATCAAGATGATCAGCAGTCTACAACTTGTAGTATTGTGACGAGAAGCCAAGGTACCTGGACTTGCTGACAGGCAACACCCAGAAGCTGCAGCATGTGAGGTTCAGGCAAAGCATTATGAATACATTTTCAGCATTGGAATGCTGGAAAACGGTAATTAAGCACTAAGATTATGCAGAGGAGTTGTGGAGTGTCCACTCACAGAAGTTTTCAGGACATGATAATTCTATTCAATTTAGTGTTGGCAATAATTCTGCTTGGATTGGAGGTTGGATCAAACAATCTAGAGGTCTTTCCAGTGATTTCCTCATGCTGATTCTAATTTCCTGCTTCTTAATGCACTGGGTTTTTATACTGTTTCCATGTTCTTAAGCATGAAGAAAATGCACTTTGATTTGTATTTATGCAGGCAGTGTTGTTGGTGTGGATGGTGGAAGTCTATGTTTATTTTGAAGAAACAGGAAAAAGGGATGCAGAGTCAGAACTGATTTGCTATTTATCTAAGAAGCAAGGTGATGTCCATTAATGCTAGTAAGAATCTGACACAAGAATTTGGGTAAGAAACTAGTTTTGTGTGTCTGCTTGTTTCAGTTAAGGGATCATCATCACCTTGGCACAATCACCTAGTAACTTTAGGAGCTATGGATGTTCTCATCAGTAAGATCTCAGTAAGTAGAAGCTGTCAAACAGTAGACTGTAGAGAAGTGTTCTATATTACCAGCTACTACAAGAACACTTTGAGTTATAAATATCCATAAGCTTTAATGGAGAAGAGAACTGTGCCTGTCAGCAGAAAAAAAATACTATCAACCTGTGGTGCCCTACACAAATAATGTCAAACTTGGGGCACGATGCAGATTAAGGCGCACTTTAAGCCGTCTACTAAATGGAGTATTAGCTGGAAACTGGATCTTGCCATCAATGAAACATAATTTAATATATCTGAAGACCAGTTATTCGTTCACTTATCTCAGCTACAGTTGCAGAGAAGGCAAAAAAGTCCTTTTGAGTGTAAGAAAGTACTGTCTTTTCTATTATTGAGCAAAATGGTAAGTTTTGTCCTGATTGTGTTCTGTGGCAGCATCTTGAAAGGAAAATATTTTTAGCCTTGAACACAAGAATACTCCCTGCTTCTCTGAGTATAATTTCACTGTATCTCAATGGAGTATGAGCAATGCTTCCATAGCCTGCTATGCTACTGCAGAAAAGAATATATTTAGTTTGATATAAGCAGCTGAGAAGAAATATTAATCTGGGATTGCCTACCCAGGTAGACAATCTGGGTTTACAATATTACTTTCTATACTAATCTAATTTCTGCTTTTAATTTCTCATTTGACCTTTAGCAAGATATGGGATCTTGCTTTACTGTACTGTATCTTATGTTAGGTTTACCCTACCTTAGCACTGTAAAAATTAGGCTAACAATGCTTGCTTACATTTTACAACACCTTGAGAACTTTAGGAACCAAAAATGCTAAGAGTTTTAGCTGGGCAGAAAAGGAAAAAAGGAGGGTAGAGAAGTTTCCTTGATTGCAAGCACTTTCACTTTTTTCTTGTATGTTCACCCTTGACTCAGACATCCAAAGACTCCAAAATTCGAGGTCCAAAAACAGGAATGAAAGAAGAAACTGAAGGGCACATGACTTAAAAGAAACAAGGACAGAGAAACTGCAGAGAAAATTGCCAATAATGAGAGCGGAGTTATGCAGAGTTTGGAAGTCAGGAATGAGGATAATGAAGGTAATGAGAGGTTAATGAATAGGCCATAATAGAGGCTGTCCATAATGTAGATAATTTCTAGACCAGCATTTTGTATGAAATGAATAAAGGAAAAGCAAGGAAGGCCAGTGATGAAGCACACAACTGAAGCAACTGAAGATCAAGTTTAGACAATTTTTTGCACTGATACCAAAGAAAACCAGCTAATTTTAAGAGAGAACATCTGCATTGTGTAAGCTTATGAAAACCAAAGAAGAAAAACAAACAGAGAGTTTGGGAGAACTAGTAAAGTTGTATTATAGCTTGAGTAGCCAGGAGGTCTTATTGTCACTAGGTCCTTATTGTCTAACCAAGTATGTACTGCCTGTTGATTGCACTCTGAAGGAATTTCATGCTTACACAACTAAACCTGATTCATTATTTGGAGAAAACTTACAGAAACGCTGCAGATGGCATTCCAGCCTTATGCTTACAGATTAGCTTCCCAGCTAGCCCACCAAACTCTTAATCTGATTATATTATATTTAATATATATAAAAAGATATGACTTTTTAACTTTCTTAAGATATATAAACACACATTATATATATATGTATGTATATATATATATATAAAACTAACATTTAGGTCATTCTCAGACTTACCTGATTTTTTCATCTGGAGTAAAAGCTCTCCTATTCTATTAGAGAAATCTACACACAGCTAAGGTGAAAGCACAGCCTACATATATCTTAAATATATACATATATTTTATTTCTATATATCATTGAATATATTATATATTATATAGAAATTATATTATGTATACATCAATTAAATTTCATATACATTTAATTATTTATACCTGAAAAAATAAATTTATTGCTTTTCAAAGTGTATGAACACATCTCAGTCATACACAACTCGGAATTCTCTGTCAACCTAAGTTAGGCTCCATTTAAGCTAAATATAGAATCTGCCTTTATACCTATGATTTTAACTGATGTGTCTTTGACTTGAAGACCCTAGGTGAGGCCTTTCAGGTCCATTAAGGCTAGTAGTTCTAGCAAGAAAAGCGGTACTTTGATACTTTCACGAGAATCCTTTTAAGGAAGATGAGGTCTATAACTGCAGTCACCAGTCTAGGCATTTCATATGAGCACAATTCCCTTTAATGTCCCCAGGGACCAAGAAAAGTTCCAAAGAAATGCATTATTCGGATCACATGTTTAACTTGTTTTGGGAATTGTTCAACTACTCAAGACAAGATAACCTAGAGTGGTCTTCAAACTATGGGTAAACTGATTCAGGCATGAGAGATTATTGCTCTTCTTGAAATGGAAGAACTCAGAAACCAAGAATTGGCAGTGTGACTTTCAATAGGGTACAATATCCAAAAACCAGAAACCAAATAGGCAACAGAAGATCTGCTTGCAGGTAGAAATTAAGGACAGTAGAAAGGTAATATTGTGTTTTCTTTTATATCATTACTGTGGCTTCTGATAATTTCCATAAGTAAACTTGAAGTTTTCTTTTTCTTTCTGTTTCATCTGATGAGAAATTTTGGTGTGATCCCTTCAGTTTCAAGAGAGACCACATGAGAGTTCATCTGCCGAGGCAAAAGTTTATTTAACAAAATATGCATGAGATCTTGGCAACTAGTGCCATAATTATTCAAGTGATTACCCTGACAAAAATCAGAGCCCTGTTACAGACAGAGAGAGAGGATATTTTGTTTTATCAGTATGAATTTGTCATCTTTTGAATTCATCAAATATTTCTGTTCTTGTGCTAGGAAACAAAAAATAAAGTCACAATGGGCTTCACAGATACTGGGCAGAATTCCTGCGTTTGGAGCTGACTTAGAGATGAATGTAATAAAAGAAAAAAGTTACAGGCTTTTCTAAAGTTCTCTATTTTCCAATTTAACTTACGGTAACAAAGAGAAAAGGAGTACAAATTATACTGTACCACAACAGAATGATCAGTGACAAATGTCCTCCAGTAAGATTACCACTGCAGATAGAACATGTGAACATACGTTTCAAAATCAGTTTTTCCTTATGCATTCTGTCTTGTCACATAGATGCCGAACTGGATCAACTAAATTTGCAAATAAGCATATTTAATAAAGAAAGAGTGATGGAATTATAACCTTTTTTCTATCTTCTATTAGAACACTTAGTTTAATTTTTCCGTAGAAAAATTAAGCAGTTAATCAAGGTCTGTTACTGGATTCCAGTGGCGACTTTGTATACTGCAAATAAAAAGCAGAAAAGCAGCACAAAAGAAAGGAATATATGGGGCTGTTTGTGGTTTCTTACAAACTTCAAGCAAAGAACAGATTCTTAAAGACTTTTAATACAGGGAAACTTAAAATCACACTGTTTTGTCTTTTCTGTTGTGCCCAAAAGCAAATAAAAATATTGCTGTGCACATAGCACGGTAAGTCCTTCTGCAAGGAAGGGCTTCATACTACCAGAATCAGTACCACAGTGTTACTTGGAAGAGATTGTATTTTCCTATTTTCTACTGTCTCTAATCTATTGAAGTACTATAGAGCTAATTTAAGTTCACAATTTCTTTCATGTTCAGTGAATGGAGCATGCCTATTAGTTTGCACATAGCCCGTGCAAAGGTGTGCTGCTGTGCAATGAATAAACCTCACCGCAATAAGAGTGTCATAAATTTGAGTCCAGAAGACTGTTATTGATGGAAATCAAACTTTAAATATTTATTAATTACCTGGAAATCAATTACATGCTATAGATGTGAAAACTCACAAGGCTGTGTCTATAGAAACACTTTTAGATAAAGCTGCTGAGTTCATATTTGGACATTTACAGGCTGGCATTTTTATGACTTTTTGTGTAACTAATCGTGTTGGCCCTTATTGTGAATTTCCTGGTTTTCTTCTGGTGTAAATTCACTGATTGTAACAGAGGTGCAAGCTCAATGCTGTTAATGGAGGCCTGTCTGACTTGTTTTGCTGTTCATAAAAATAGGATCAATAATATGTGGGTCCTGGAAGTTCTGTAGCACGAAACATTTTACTAAACATCTGATTTCAATATGAGAGGATTTATTTCATAATGCCTTAAATCTAGGTGATTATTTGTCATGATTAACAAGTTGAAAATTCTTTTCTATTTAGACTTTTAGAAGAGTTGTCTTATTGCTCCTCCTTTGGTGGCAATCTGTTTCAGTGAAACGTATTCAAAGTTAAAATTAAATAAATCTGCATTAGAACAACAGGAGGTTATCTACAGGATTGCAAGGATAGATAGAGAGGGGCTTCTTTATGTTCTGGTAGAAGGTGAAGAACTCACTGTGCTTTACTGACCTGGAAAGAGCTTATGCATTTCCTTTCAATTTGATATGGATGGTTAATATTTTTCTTAGAAAAACCTCCCTATTGTTATGAGGGCAGACGATTCCTATTGATTACAGTGTTATCTAATGGTGAGGAAGAAGCTTGCCTCTCCACTGCTAACTTTAGCTGAGAAGTCAATCATGACTGCTACAGTTGAATCTTGAGGAAAACTATGAAGCATTTTACTAACTGAGAAATGGGAACATTTCCCTTTCTCATGGGAAATTAGGAAAGAGGTTATGTTTTACTTGGGAAAATTAGGAAAGGGGTTATGTTTTACTTGGAGTACTACTTGAAAGTAGTACTCAATTTTTATTTAGGAAATGGTCAGTTTCTTAGTATTTCATTACTTGACACAAACTAGTCACATTCCAGCTTTCAGATACAATATGCTGAGTGTCAAGCACATGCACTACTGAGAGATGGGGCCAACTGCTGTGCAAAAAACCCAGTGCTACCATAAATGCAGAATATGTTTCAGTTGTATGCAGACTTTCTGTATGGTTTACTAACTTCAAGCTTGTCACTCACTAGCGTCTAAAGAATAGCCAATGAACTTAACTACTGGTAAAAAATGAAACGAAACCGCTTAAGAAAAGGCACCTCAGCATGAACACAGCTGGATGAGTTTGAGTCACTGCCAGCTATCCACGTATTTGATATCAGGTTGTAGTTTTCTCAAGAATGATGGCAAGAATAAGACAAAAGGCCAAGGAATTATTTGGGAGGTTAATTTAGTGCGTTCGTACTAGTTTTCAGATTTTATTGAGTCTCATGTTTGATTTGAATATTTCACAAACATCTGAATGAGAGGTAGCTCCATTTGAAACACATTAAAGACTGTTACCTTTTGAATCATACCTTGTGTAATGGAATCATAGCCCTGGAAGGGACCTCAAGAGGCCATTTCTTCCATCTCCCAGATCTAATGCAAACTCAACCATGCTTATATCATCCCTGACTGATGTTTGTTCTAAAAATCTCTGGTGAGGGAAGCTTTACAATTTCCCATGCCATTACCTTCCACAGCCTCTCTAGCCTAGCACTGGAATTTGGTTCCTAAGGCCTAACTTTTCTGTAATTTAAGTCCATTACTTCTCAGGCCAATCTACTGATGATACAGAGAACAAATTGCTCCTTTTCTCTTTGTCTCATATTTTCATGTATTTATTATGTATTATCATATCTCACCTTTAAGCATGTACTGAGAACCTTTTGACTTCAAGGGAGACAACAAAACCAGCCAGCTATAAAGGCAGAGAATTTATATAACAGAACAACAGTGTGATCTAGAAAACAAGAGTCTCAGTTAAGTGGTTACCCCTACTGATTAGTCATTCCATTGATTAGATAGCCAGTCTGTTCTTGGAAGATCCAGAATCGTGAACACTTCTTTGTAGTACCCTTCTACCTGCAATATTAGTGAATCTGAATCCTTGTAGCCAATGCTTCTTTATTTATAATCCCTACCACTTGGGAAAGACGCTGTGTTAACTGTGAAATACTTCTCTGTAAGGGAATATTTGTCACTATAGCTAAATATATAGCTATGCATAAGCTACGCTAATCTACCCATAGAACCTAAACAAAAATGAAAGAAGAATACATACTCATTTTCCCATTTTACATCCTACCTTACACCAATAGCCTCTACACTACTTTCTCAATTAATTTTACTGCAAATCTGTTAAATATCTGAGTCTCCTCTGACTAAGTCAGGAGCTTATGATAGTTAGTCTAAGGTTTAGGCCTGTAATCCCCTTCTTACTGGCTGTATGACCTTCTTGCAAGCTGGTACACTAAGCTTATGTATTCATTTTCATAATAAAGCAGAAAGAGCTTCTCACAGCCTTTTTAAAACTGTTTTACAATGAAGCCACTACAGCATCTACTTGGAGCATTTCAGAGAATGCTCTTTGCTTTTTGTCCTTCTTTATCATCTCTTTTAATGCTTGCCAAAATTGCTG
The DNA here is from genome assembly GCA_025769975.1 of Gallinago jamesoni. Lineage (NCBI taxonomy): Eukaryota > Metazoa > Chordata > Aves > Charadriiformes > Scolopacidae > Gallinago > Gallinago jamesoni. The sequence continues at coordinate 96,903,644 of JAOQGH010000023.1, read as the reverse complement.
TGGGCAATATCTAGGACACTATTTTTCCCTCGGATGCAAAGTTTTCTACAAGTTGTTTTTGGCTTTTTCTGCCCAATGGTAACAGTACTGAGTGACCTGCCTTTGGAGAATCTTAAAAGGCTCTTGTAGCTTGGCCTTGCAAGACCAAGTGGACTTGGTGGTCCTTGTGCAGCGCCTGTTCTTGTAGCCTCCAATAATTTATTACAAAATACTTAAACACCATACTAGTTGTGATATAAATACTTCAAACAATCCAATGGGAGTGGGACCTTACCTTAAGTTTAATGATATAGACTTTAGTGGCTATAGATTTTATTGTAACATAATTTTACTAGCAAATCCACTTTATTTTTCATGAAACATTTGGAGAAGAGGGTTTAATTTTTTTTATTAAACCTTGCAGAAGTCTCTGCTGATTGCTGCTGTTATGATTTACTTGTTTTATATACCACTGCTTGTTTACTAGTAGGGATATTTGGTCTGCAGCATTTTCAGCCTAGTTAATAACTGCAGGAGTACTTTAACTTATGGAATCATGTGGCTTTACTCTTTCATCTAATAGTGGTTTGTTCTGATTCTTGAATGATATCGCCATTCAGAGGCACCTGGACAAGCTTGAGAAATGGGCCTGCATCAACCCCATAAGGTTCAACGAGGCCAATTGCAGGGCCCTGCACCTGAGTCAGGGCAACCCCCAGTATCAATACAGGCAGATGTATTGAGAAGGGGATTGTGAGCAGCCCGGCTGAGAAGGATTTCAGGGTACTATTAGATGAAAAGCTGAACATGAGCTGACAATGAACACTCACTGCCCAGAAAGCCAACTATATCCTGGGCTGCATCAAAAGAAGTCCAACCAGCAGGGAGGTGATTCTGCCCCTCTAATCCGCTCTTGTGACACCCCACCTGGAGTACTGCATCCAGCTCTGGAGCCCTCAGCACAAGAAAGACATTGACCTGTTGGAGCGGGTTCAGAGGAGGGCCACAAAAATGATAAAATGAACGGAACACCTCTTCTATGAGGACAGGCTGAGAGAATTTGGGTTATTCAGCCTGGAAAAGAGAAGGCTCTGGGGAGACCTTATTGTGGACTTTCAGTACTTGAAGGGGGCTCATAAGGAAGATGGGGACACACCTTTTAGCAGGGCCTTATTATAGGACAAGGGCAAGTGGCTTTAAACTAAAAGACAGCAGATTTAGACTAGATATAAGGAAGAAATTTTTTACAATGAGTATGATGATGCAGTGGCACAGGTTGCCCAGAGAGATGGTAATTACCCCATCCCTGGAAGCATTCAAGGTCAGGTTGGACAAGGCTATGAGGAATCTGATCTAGTTGAAGATATCCCTGCTCATTGCAGGGACTAGATGTAGTTAAAAGGTCCCTTCCAACTCAAGCCATTCTATGGTTCTATGATTCTATGATCTTATTTATAACGTGAGATTTCAGGTCTACTCTTAAGTAAATAATGTGGTAGGATTTCTGGTGAATGCAATGAGGCAAGATGGGATAGCTCAGATGACTGGAGTGGTAGGATGGATTTATGTGAGATCTTCAAGACAGACAGGCAGAGAAGGCAAAGAACATTGTCTTCTATGTGAAGGAGCAGCTCAAATGATCCTATGGCTCTATTAAAAAAAAAGTCCTTTTATTTCCAAAACAAGTAGAAACACACTCTTTTTCAAGTAAAGCATCATTTCATTGGTGTTAGTTTTCTAAAATTGTACAGTGCCCTGATGTTTCCATCTATTTTTTAACACTCTGGAACCATCTAAATTGTAAGAATGGAAGTTTAAACCTCCTAGCCTTGATGATGGAGTCTTTGGTTATTATCTGTGGGTGTTCCTGTAAGAAGCACTTTTTAACCTTTGCAGTTGTGGGTTACACAGTTGATGCAACTGAAGTACAAATGTCTTAACTATATGAAGAACACGCCATGCTACTTTTAGCAGTTTCACAAACTCTGGTGACAGCTTTGTTTATGAACAGTCTGGATTACATTCTAAATTGATATGTAAATACAGTGTTTTCTACAATGCTATTTAATACTCTTTGTCCTCAAGAACATATTAATACCTATGACATATTTTGTCTTTTGGCCATCATCTAACACATTTTTTAACACAGTGTCTACATCAGTCATTACCAGCACAATGTTTGCTGATTGGAATTAGCTAAATCCTTGCTGGGCTTCTGGTGTTGATAGTTAACTTGATGGGCTGCTGGGTTCCTATTGGACAACTCCACTTCTTTTATAACCCACATTTGGAACCACTGTAGCATTGCTTGTCACATGCATCCTGAGTCAGTAGAGACTTCATTCTACACAGAATTTCTAGAAGTACACAAATTCCCAGTGTTTCTGCTGCTGGTGCAAAATGCAGCTGACATGCTCCAGCTGAGACTAAACTTGGCTAAGAATTTTCACATTTCATATAAGGTGGGTTGTTGGCATCACCGATGTTCTTATAGCTGGATCAATTTAAATAAAATCACTGAATCCCAGCTTCCCGTGGGATGAGTTTTAAGGTTGTTGAGTGTTTTGCTGCTGATTTTTTTTTTCTTTCCCCTTTTGGAAAACAAGCTTTATCTCTGACATGGAAAGAGGGAACTCGTATAGTTTCATTCAACAACATAAACTGCAGAGGAAGGTCTTTGTTCTATCTCTGTGACTACCCTTCTGCTCATCAGCATGAATATTCACCTAGTCAACTGAGCATTAGCTGCCTGTTTGTGATTTCTCTGGAGATTAAGCATTTTGTTGTGGTGTGACAAGTCTGTAGAAAAACTCAGTTGATCCCACTGAGACATTTTGGTGCTCTAAGGCACAAAGGGAAGCAAACATTTGTTTCTCGTATGGTCTGTACCTTTTTTTTAACCTTGCTGACAAATACATAAGACATATGCCATTTGTCTTAGTTTTCCTTCTTTCTCCTGGCTCAACACTGCACTCATTCAGTGCTCCCTAACTTTAACTCAGGCCTGCTTGTCACTAAATAAAACAGGGCTAAGGGCTGTTTTCTGGCCTGGAGGCTAACTGACACAGAGTGGCTGCAGGCACACTACATGACACTTGGCCTTGAGGGTCCCCTCAAGGGGACAAAGTGTCTGAAATAACGTGAGGGTCATATTGCAGCTTTTTAGCACAGGGTTTTTTTCTAGTATGAAATGGAGAGAATGTGCGGCGTGGTCTGGTGTGTGGCATGGGGGCATGGAGGAGTGTGTCAGGGCACAAAACCCTCAGAGACAGTTCTGGAGAAACCATCAAGGGTGGTGTTGGGTATTGGGAATTACTCCTGGCAAATGCTATCCCCATGCTTGGGCATCTGAGTAGCATGAAGTCTGTTAGCAACCAAGCAGGGCGGAAAACCAGTGGTCCAGTGCTGGAATTCAAGCTCTGTTTATGTAGCATTGTAGCTATATGGGCTTAATGCAAATGCACATAGAGACCCAGAATCTCTGTATTTGTACATCTATGTGCACGCTGAAGCTTTTTGTATAGCCTCTGTCCCAGCTCATTGTTTGCTATGTTTGCTTCTTCTCAAGTAACCTGTTGTGCACGGTCACCTTTTCTGCACAGATTTCAATGAGGTGCTGTCTCAATCTTATCCCAAAAAATCTCAGAAGTTGTGACATTTGTAGGTGGTGTAAACCTCAATGGACCAGAGATAAGGGAAAATAACTACACAGATCATAGAATCACAGAATCGTTAGAGTTGGAAGGGACCTTAAAGATCATCGAGTTCCAACCCCCACTACCATGAGCAGGGACACCTCCACTAGAGCAGGTTGCCCAAAGCCCCATCCAGACTGGCCTTGAACACCTCCAGGGATGGGGCATCCACAACTTCTCTTGGCAACCTGTTTCAGTGTCTCACCACCCTCACAGTGAAAAAATTTCTTCCTAATATCTAATGTAAATCTCCCCTCTTTCAATTTAAAACCATTACTGCCCGTCCTATCGCTCCATACCCTGATAAAGAGTTCCTCCCCATCTCTCCCGTAGGCCCTCTTCAGGTACTGGAAGGCGTCTGTAAGGTCTCCCCTGAGCCTTCTCTTCTCCAGACTGAACAACCCCAACTCTCTCAGCCTGTCCTCATAGGAGAGGAGCTCCAGCCCTCTGATCATTTTCATAGCCCTCCACTGGAGCAGTTACAACAGGTTCATGTTCTTCCAGTGTTGAGGACTCCAGAGCTGGACACAGTACTCCAGGTGGGGTCTCACAAGAGCAGAGCAGAGCAAACACTGTTCTCTAAATAAAAAATGACATCTAACTGTGATGACATATATGTTTACTTAAGAAACATTGAGGTTTCATTTCACATGTAAACAGAGTGCATAAGTGTATCTGTTAGATAATAGTACTTTGTGGGAAGGACTTCATGTAAATAGTTTGGATACCACAAATTTCATTAGCAGTGCAGGAAGCTATGTCCTACACTAAAAGTAGACCAGAAAGCTATAAACAATTTCTGTAGGTTGTTAAGCTTTAAACTGATTCTGTGGAAGCCTTTCTGTTGATTAGCTCTAAGTTTCTTTAAACCACAACAAACAATTGTATAGTAGCAAGGGAGCAGACTGAGTTCCCCAATGCCATGGGACTTTTGCTAATTTTCCTTCAATCTGGGTAAACATAGTATTCCTAGCACATTAGAACTGATGTAGTTAGTGTTACATATTAAATAGCTGTCAGTTAGCATATCAATTTAACATACCACTGGGACAGGAATCTTTTATGTCAGCCCCTTTGCAGGCTCCATCAATGAAAACTACCAATGGATCAGCTGTAGAAGTTGGAGGACAAAGGCTCTGGTAATCAGGAGGAGCAAAAGCAAGCATTGTGCTGAAAATAGTGGGTACGAGTAGAGCTCAAGAATGGTGCAAGTATGGTGGTTCTGGGTGCACACACTAACATTTGAAGAAAAACAGAGGAAATATTTCAGGCTTGAATGAATAGTGGAAGTAGGTCTTCTTGGTTATGTTTCTCTAAATAGAAAAGTAAGCATGTCTTAGACCTCCTGCTGCTGAAAACCAGCAGGGAGTGAATACAGCGAACACTCTTCTGGAGTTCATTGACCCATAGGAAGATAAGTTCTAAGGCAAATCCCAAGCAACATGTTTAGATATGCTCTTTATGGGGTGAGAGAAAACAAGGGAGAAAAAGGAAACTCAACTGCCTGTCGTCTAGTGCATGTATTTGAGTCAGAAGAAATAGATATAGGCTCTTCCCTGCCCTGGCCTGCTGTGTAATATTTTACTTCTTAGTTCAACTGCTTCTATTCCCAATTTTTTTATCAAGGCTTTATATTTTCAGATTGGAGGTTGCTCTGCAGAAGGAAACTATTACAAATATTGTACCCAGACATTGACATGGGTTACCCCTTTTAGGGATTTCTTGAAATCAAATAATTCAACTTTGTGCATTTGTTTTTGGAAACAGGAAGGCTAAGTGGTGAAATGCTCCCAAAAAAGTCATTTTAATTTTGTATTCCTCTAACTGAATGGGAAGAGAGATATCCCAAGAAACTGTCCGTCAAATTTTGACAGAGATTTTCCACAAGCCTAAGGAAAGTTTCTAAGCTTTTGGGCTACTCTGACTCTGATGTTTCACTCATTGTTAATTACAATACGTGCCCCTAGTCAGGTCGGTAAGAAGCAGGTGACTGAGAGCTTAAAACAAAGGGAAGTAGTGCTGTTAAGTTTATTATTCCCCACCTATAATTTTTCCTTTGATTCCATTTAATTTGATAAACCTGACAAGTTGCTGCCAGGTGGATCTCCTACACAAGTCTGCCTCGAGATTTCATTATCCTTTTTATTTCTAGCATCATCATTCAGTCATCTCTGTTTTCTCTAGCTAATTATCCCACTGTTTACAAGGTGCACATTTCTTAACATATGGTACAGTTGCATTGCATGTGTGCTGTATTTTCATTTTCTAGTTTGACTCTTATATTTCTGATACAGTATGTCAGAAATATCAGATGCCCGTTTTACAGAACAGCACTCACAGCTTCACACTGAAATGTGCCCTAATTATACTTTTGAATTCTTTACTTCCCCGTGTTTTCAATTAAGACATCACAGCCATTACAGTACTGTGACAACAGATTGCGATTTAAAGATGCTAGTATTTGGAGGTCAGAATTTAGCAGGCGATAGGAATCGAGTGTTTAAAATAATTAAGATAAAAAAAATAAAAATGTACCTTTCCAATTCAGTGGAGCAAAGTTAAACCCCACATGAAAATCCTCCACATGGCGTGATACCGTCTCTTTGAGACGCTGGCATTGCATGCGGCTATTATAAATCTTCTTCCTGCGTGAGGCTGCAGAGGGAGGACCTGACTGGCAGCACAAAGGAAGGAGCGGGTCTGTTTGCCCGTCTGAGGGAGACAGAGGGAGAGCAGCGGGCAGAGGGGGAGTGAGACACGCACACACAGACGCACAGCTGAATACAGAGAGATTCACTCCTCCTGCACAGCCCACAGACCCTCTACGCCTAAGTGATTCTGGTCCACCATTTGCATGATATATTAGCCTTTCAAGCTGTCTTTTGGTATAAGCCGAGAGACTTGCAGCCCTTGCTTTCCGCTAAGCTCTTCTGCAATTGGTTTTACTGCTGTTTATCTCCAGCAGGTCTCCATTTCTAGCTAATATTAACCTTATTGCGAGGAAAACAGTACACTCAGAGCTGTGCACACGCCAGAAATACACCAAGGCAGGGCAAGGGCTGAATTAAACAGCTTTAGTTACATAGAATTAAATTCCTGAGTGGTCTATTGTACTGGCACAAACGTTTCTTTTTTTTACTCTCCTTTAAAAACAAAACACAAAGCCAACACTTCAGCTTTACACGGTATTTAAGCTAAACTGGGGGAAAAAAAAAAAAAAAGAAAAGAGAAGTATTAATTCTGGAATAACAGTGTTCACGTGGGTTGTTACACTACCATAACTGTATCGGCTTGAGTGTTCTGGCATAACTGATAAAGTCCGCTGTGCTGCCTAGTTCCCAGGCTCCTTCAGCCACGGCGAGGTGCAGCAGTAACCTTAAATTCACTCTGAACCAAATCCCTCAGATGCTTTCTACCTCCCTCGTCCTCCCTCAAAAAAAAAGCCTTCAACTCCCTCTATAGGATTAGCTCTCTTTTCCATACCTACCCCCTCCACGCCGCGTCTAGCCTGACTCGCTGTCAGTCATCTGGTTACTCCCCAGCTCCTCCAGACATTCATCCCCTCCAGCCAACGCACGTATCCCTGCCAGCTCCTGCCTGAGCTGGGAACTGACAGCTGGGAGACAGGTAGTATGAGAATCACAGCCGAGAGAGGAACGAACGGCTTCGGCAGAAGCAGAAGCACCTACCCACCAATACGCTATTTCCCTGACAAAGGAAAATAACATAATGTTTTCCTTCTTTTTCCATAGCCAGTTTTTTTATCATGCAGTGAACACAACAGAATTATTAGATTTCAAGCAATTTTGTGACAGTGACAGTAACCACAAAATCGGCAGATCTCTGTGAAGTGTCCAGTTATCTTTAATATTTAGGTCAGCCATGAATGCTCCAGTCTTCTTGTGCCAAAGGTATAGCATGATAGCAGAATTTTATTTAACATAAAGAGTATACTACACAGTGAAGGCAAGAATTATCCAAAAATGGCTGCGAGCATTTTCCAGCTTGTGGGTAGAGCACTGGGCACCTAAAGAGCTGGGTTATTTTTCAGTAGTAGTGAGAGGCTACAATCACTATTGACTCAATGCTTGGCTCATTTAAAATGCAAGCCCATTTAGATACTTAATATAGATTTAGGTGCCTGACTGTAAACACCTGATTAAAAATATTGGCCTAGCTTTACAAATAAAGGTCAAAGGAAACATACATTACTGAGCACTGGAAAGCAAAAGAAGAGTGAGACAAGGAATTAAGACAAAAGGAGTTCTAAGGAATTGTGAAGGGCAAAGGACGGAAAGAAGGCGTTTTAATGCTGTTTCTTATATGTATTATTTGTTAATTTCTGTTTCAATTACTGATTTTATATAGCATTCATACAGACATTTCTACTCTCCCTCTTGTTTTTATTGTACTTTACTGTTCTCTGTGCCTATTCAGCCCACATGAGAGCAGAAAATACTTCATAGAAATCCTGCAAGACTGCCTGTTCACATGAAACTTTCATCAAAACTTTAGTAGATACCAAAGGGGGAACCTTTAATTGGGCAAGGAAGAAACTTATGGATACCTAGCTATGGCTGTAAATTTTCTGATGTTCACCTATCATAATGATGTCCTGTTGCCACGCTTTGTACTTTTTAGCCATCCAGCATGAAAATAATAAAACAGACCCACCAGCAACCACCAAAAAAACAAATGCTTTTATTTATTATTCACCTGGATGTAGGATTTCACTCAGACTTCTAAAGCATGTATGTGTAAATGCTGTCTGCGTAGCGGTTATTCAAGCTTCCCTTGAATTCCGTCCATCCATTTAGTCATCCCTGCCAAGTCAGTCTCTATTACCCATACCTACTAAGATGTGTTTTAATGGTGAAAGTAACAGGTTGACTTAATAAAAATGCTGGCAGTGACACCAAGGAATGCTGGGACTTTACTAATCTAAAAAATAACGACCTAAGGGGAGCTTTGTTCCTCCTTCTCATGGGTCCCTGCAAGAAACAGCCAAATAATTATAAAAAGGAGCCGACTGAATAAACACAGTGGGAAGTATTATGGATGTTATTATATAAATGCATTATGGATATTTTTCAACTTTGATTTTTTGGATGTGAATTTACTGAAACTTTTCATACCATTTGTTTTTTAAAAATTTTGTATCATTACTTCACTTTCTATCAACAAAGATTTTTTAAAAAAATCCAAGTAAACAATAAAACAACCCCCATCTGAATCTTACCAGCCAAAAGGTGTGACTAGTATTTGTGAAGTGCTTTGAGCTATATAGAAAACAAAATTCAGATGTGCTTTTGTATCCTATTCCGGATATATGGATGTTTTCAGAGTAGATTTATCTTCCTTACACTAGGGACAGTTTTCTCTGAGTAAAGGCTAGATTCAGATTTATGTGGCATCAAGTAACAGTGGAGGCCACAGTTCCTGTGGTGGGACTATAGCTGTGGTCATGTGGACTGGGGGCAAACGTGGATGCCAGACTGAAAGAGTTGGTTGGTTCAGGTGTAATATGGTGTAAACACAGGGTATTTGTATAACATTCCAGTAGTATTTGTTCACAACACTGACTTCAAATAGAAGCGATTCATGAAATGTTCCAAAAATTGATACATCTTCTTGGCTTTGCTTAAAAGCCATTTTCCTAACAGCACATGTCCACACAGTCGTCTGCCTTGCTCTCAAAAGAGCACTGTGCCTGTGGTGCAAGAGATGATGCCAGAAAAAGCATGTTTTCTGGTATCTGTTCAGTGAAACGGCATCTGTGTCAGACGTACAGAGGAGGCAGGGTTTGGGCGTGAAGGATTTTGCCCCCTTAAGCCCATCATAGCAAACAAAACAGAATATAGATACTCTTCCATCCTGACTATACGTTTGGTTGACAGTTTCTTTTCTGTCTCACAGCAGTATACCTGTCACAGATATAAGTAGTCTCAGCTAACTCAGTCAAAACAGAAAGCTCCTTGCCATCTAAATAAACTAGACCTTCAATAAAGCACTAGTAAAAAAAAAAGTAATATATAGTTAGATACAAAATGTAGTTCTTCTAGGACCTGGTGTATTTACATAAAGGTGAATTTTAATCCAGTGGCCAATTCCCTAAGAACTCTTTGTCACAGTCTATAGCTTCTCTTTGGAAATGTTTCCACTAGAAAAGTAGGTTACAGGAAAAAAAGGGAGCCATGTTAATTATCAGACTTTTGAAATCAGTGTCAACAGGAACAGGTTGAGTTTACTCTCAAGATGAGAGGTGATTGCGATTAACCCCATAGTTTCCATAGCATTTAATCTCAACTGGCTGTCTCATCCTACGTGTGTATCAGCTCCATCTGATTACTCAGTTACGATTAACATGGTGGCTGAAATGAAGACTCACAAACCTGTTCTAACATAATGTAATAACCTAGTAAACTGAGGCACTGGAAACCCACCCTGACCTCCCGCATGTTCAGAGGGAAATCTATGTGCTCAAAAGAGTAGTATGAAGTTCAGAAGCAGCTCTGAAGCAAGGTTCAAGGCTGAACATGATATTTTGTCACTGTATGTCATTAAGGGTAGGGCTTTAGGAGCCAGGTCTATAGTGAAACAGAGACAAAACGACTTCAGAGAGCAATTAATCTTTCTTTCACCTTCTATGTGAAAGCATTCAAAAGACCTATGCGTGCTCCGTGGTATCCCAACTACCCTTGTGACAGTAACACAAAACCAATACTAGGAAAGAAGACACTTCCTTTTCTTTAAAAGTTCTTGTTTCATAAAATTGTTTTTGTGATGGGCATGATCCCTTTTACTGATTAAGTTGATGAGGCAATAAGACGTAGGCAAAGCAAGGAGTGACCTGTAGAGGCTGCTGAGATACCTAAAGTGATGGAATAGTTTCATGCTGTGCTTTGCTTCATGTACAAAGTGCATGTGATTTGTTCACAAAACCTCTTAAAGATTCCACAAAACACGTTCCTTGGTATAAGAGCATGAGGCTAAAAAGGCTACAGAAAAAGAAAAGCAAAAAAAAGTCCCAGAATGTTAACTAAGTAATCTTAATAAACTAATGTAATAAAAATTAAAAATGTTTTGAATCTCAAATGGTCGTTAACATAGAGAAAAATACTATAGAGAAGAGAGGTACTGTATTTGGTTTACATGGCAAGGTGCCAGCAGGGGGGCTGCGGGGCAGCCTCTGTGAGGAGAGGCCAGGGCTGACCCATGCTGGTTCCAGACAGTTTCAGCTGGTTCCAGCTGGCTCCAACCAAACCTCTGCAGGGCACAGCAGCTAAGATGGTGGGATCTCTTGGGAGAATATTTAGGAGAGGGTAAAAAATACTTCACAGTGTGACAGAGGGATGAGTGAAGAGTCAGAAAATATGAGAGAAACAGCCCTGCAGACACCAAGGACAGTGGAGAAGTAGAGGGAAGAGCAGCAATTCCCCTGCTGCCCATGGAGAAGACCATGGTGAGGCAGGCTGTCCCCCTGCAGCCCATGATAGACATGCTAAAGCAGACATCCACACTTCAGCCCATGGACGACCTCACACAAGAGCAGGTGGATGTGTCCTAAAGGAAGCTGGAGTCTGAAGAGACCCTGTGCAGGACCAGGCTCCTGGCAGGAATTGTGGCTTTGGAGAGAAGCCTATTCAGGAGAAGGTTTCTGGCAGGACCTGAAACCTGTACGGTACCCAGGCTGGAGCAATCTGAACTGCTGGACTGTGCTCCTTGGGAAGGCCCCACGCTGGAGCAGGGGAGAAGTGTGAGGAGGAAGCAGTGGCTGCAAAGAGCTGTTCTGGACTGACCACAACTCCCATCCCTCATCCACCTACACCAGACGGGGCAGGCTATGGAGAGGTAGAGGGGTTGGCAATGAAAGATTCAAGTTGAGCATTGGGAAAGAAAGAATGGGAGGTGGGAGGAAAGTGTCATTTTAATTTGTTTTCATTTCTCATTATCCATATGTATTTTAATTGGCAATAAATGAAACTAATTTTGCCGAAGTTGAGTCCATTTTGCTTGTGAAGGTAACTGCTAAGTAATCTCCCTGTCTTTATCTCAACCCATGAGCCCTTCCATCTTATTTTCTTCCCCTGTCCTGTTGAGGCAGGGGAGTGAGAGAGCAGCTGGGTGGGTGTCTGGCAGCCAGCTGCTCAAGCCATCACAAGCACACTAATAGGTAAGGTGGGATATTCAACTATATTAAGATATAATTGTAAATTGTTTGTTTTTTATGAGCAAGACAGAGCTGAGAAGTATTATGTGTAGGTGTTTTGTGTGATTCAGATAAGATTCCATTTTGATTCCATTAAAATCTTTGCGGATTTAAAATTTCTAAACACACAATACAGTTTGCAGAAAAAAATCACGTTACTCCATCTTGATCTTCTCTCCTCCTCAGCATTCTCCAACACCATTATTTGTAATATACTGCCCAACTCACATGTTGGGACTCCTGCAAGACACAACCCATGGGAAACCATTGTAAAGAGCAATAATAGACAGAAGAACAATCAAAAGCAAGGAAGATTTTTGCAATTATAGCTCCTGATAAAAAGTTAAGAAAGACTATTTGGATTAACCCATAACAAAACATCAAGAAAGAATGCAATACATTATTTTTTTTTTTTCAGTAAGAAGGGACCAGGCTAAATAATTCAAGTCATAGAAAAGAGTGGAAATATCAGAGGAATCAGAGAAGCAAATGTGGTATTGCTCTTCAGTGAAATAAAAAGTGACGCAACTGTCATATTGCAAGACTAGTTTCTCCGTAAAATAACAGAATATATGTGTTAAAAAACAAACCAACCCCCCATAAACTATAGGATGAAAAATTAAGAACAATTAATCCCAGAAAATCTTTGTTCCCACAAAACTCTAAATGAAGTAAATACATCACTTGCCTATTTGCAGGAAATATCTGTCATTGATAAGTAAGTAAAAGTAATATTATTTATTTCTACTCCAATCTTGTTTTTATGGTCTTTTCAGCAGTCTGTGACCTTAATTTCAAAGAGGCTGTAACACATCTCCTAGCCTGATTGGAGCAAATTGAATCCACCTGACACTATCATTCAGGAATAATAATATAGTCCTTTCACAGAGACTTGAAGCTCCTGAGATCAGAATAATTCAGGGATGCAAGTTCTTACGGTCAGTTGCTCCACTGGAATAAACTGTCATGGCTCTATTATGGGTGATGAAGCTGTCACTATTTACACCAGTTGAGATTCTTTCCCTCTTATCTGGCATATCTGGGCTCTGACTGCAGCTTTTCAACAGAATTGCCAAATCAGTATCAGTCAATGTAACATACATACTCTGCACATTGAAGATGTTCTATTACATATACTTCATGTATTTCTGTATTATGGAGGAATCCTCATCATGAACTTAATTTCTCCAATGTGCTGTAGCAACTCAGAATTGAAGAACTCATATTGTAATGTAAAAGATAAGGGCTAGGTAGCAGAAAATCCAAATGGAGTGAGACAATGTTAGTGATATTATCTTATTAATTCTTGTAATCTGAATTCAGATCATCTTGGGTAGGAACACCGTCACATGAAATACTAACTATCCAAATGATCTGTGAATGAAAGGTAATAATACATAGGAATATATGACAAATTTTAGCACAAAGCCACATTGATTCAGTGTAGCTAATGGCAATTTAGCAGTGAATGTATACTTATTCTGAGCTTCTCACCTTTTGCTTAAAAAATAATGTGTTCAGAACAGTGGGAAAAGAATGAAAAACAGAGCCCCAAAAATGATCAGAAGTCCAAAGACGATCCTTTACATTTAGTTTTAAAGAGCTCCACAGATTTAGTCTAACAAGAAATATTTTTCTGAGGTGACCTAATTTCAGTGATTAGTTACTACCCATATACAAGGTGTTTTTAACAAGTTGAGGAAGCCATGACAAGAACCAATGGCTGAAAGCTGAGCACAAGAGAAATCCAAATAAAAGAAATTTCAAAAGGAATGTGATTAACTTTTGCAAAGATATCAAGGCAAATGCTGAATTCCTCATATCTTCATACCTACATCATTATAGACTTTAGAAGAAAACCATTCAAACTTCATATCAAGCTAGTGGGCTTCAGGTAGGGTAGCTGAGCAAAATGTAATGTCCTGTGGTGCAAGAGGTCAGTCTTAATGACCCAATAGTCCTCTTCGGCCTTTGTATCTTAGAATCAGATAAAAAAATAAATATCAGCAGGGTTAATTCCTGAGAGTGGTCCAATTATAATGAGAAGATTATTTTATGAAAGTGCCCAGTTCCACAAATGAAATTCAAGAAGATGAGAAGAGTCCAAAGTAATCTTCATGGAAGTGATACCAAAAAAACAAAATGAAATTTCATTTTAAAAATGAAAGAGCTGTATTTACTGTGCCTTTGCTAAAAGTCAATATTTTTTTGTCATTTACCACAGTGAAGCACACTAGTATATATCACAAATGTAAACTTTTGAAAACAGGAAAGTATATACTAAGAAACCAATAGTACTTTCCAAGTGGATGTCTGTCTCAAATTGACCAACTGTAGACAGAAAGCAATAATATTGAAGGAAATATAAGGACAGTCATACATGATAAATTTGACGTGATGATTACAGGGGTTTCAGACTACATACGTAGCATCCCATCCGGAAACTGTTACTCTTTCTGTAAATGGCTAAATAGGTTCACAGAGGGGAGTTTTGAGGCAACAGGCACCAAGAAATGACAGAAATCCTTAAAATGTTTAGAGAACACTAGTCAAGGGCAGTGGAGAAAGTAAAGTGTAACGCAATAACCATGAAAAGAATTGGATTGCTATGTCCTGAAAAGCAATGACGAAAAGAAGGGTTCCTACTTCTAACCTGAAGAGTTAGCCGGTATTTTACAGGTCAGTTTTATAAGAAGAAACGCAGAGTCACATTATTTCCCTTGTGGCACTGAAGGCAATGGGAATGAAATTGGGGGAAATTTCTTTTCCAGAGTTCTCAAGCTTTTTTTTTTTTTTTTTTTGCGTTTTTTTTTTTTTATACATCAAAATGGACCTTCTAGGTTTTCTCTGTGTGCCAGTCCTATGTTGTTCAGGTTCTCTGTATACCTTTGTGAAATCAAACCAAAATGGACTAACCCTTTGCCTTTGCAATGAATATCAATATAGGTCGATGCAGTTCTGCTTCTGACCAAACTCACGTTTGGACGATGGTTTACTTTGTTTCAATATCTTACCACAAACACCATCATAACTATTTTTCACATTTATCATCAGGAAATGCCTTAGCCAACTTTCTTCAACAAAGTTTCAATCAATCACTGACAAAAGGGTATAACAAAAAAAATCCCAAGATTTTGAAAAGAAGACAGTAAGTAGGAAGGAGGAATTTTGAATACACTCTACAAATGTACAATGAAAAGTTGAGACTAAATCAAGTGTTAAAAAGAGGGTGAATATCAGAAAATGCATGTCTTTTAAACCATAAAATATCAACTTTTGACAAGGAGGTTGTAAAAGTTGTTGAAATGTGGATAAGAAAAAGTATTAGAGATGATACAGCAGGGATTAACAGAGGGAGCAAATTATTTCCAAATATTTATTGTTATAATCTATTTCTTTGTTTCCTATCCTTTTCAGTTTCTGACATTATAAGGTCACATTCCTATAATCTCAGTTTGAGTACTAGATGGTTTATGAATCACTGAACAGTGGCTGTGCTCATCTAAATGGAAGAAAGAAATAAAAGTTTCCCTATTCTCTTTAGTCCATAATATGTTACAGGTCCTCATATTTGTTTTTAGAAATTTATATTTTATTGTATCTTCCCAACATTTCTGAACACCTCCAGGTACTTTTTCTAAGCAAGATTTTCCCAGAACTGTACAGTGATCTTGTATCATTTTGCCCTTTTTATAATTTTTCTTCATTCTGGAATCCTTTCCTGCTCTGAATTTCCATATAATTTCAACAACCCTACAATTTCTCTGTTGTGAGTTTTGCTGAGATGTCCTATGCAATTGGCTTCTTATTTTTCCTAAAATTTGCAAACATTTTTTTAAGTGTGAAAAAACAAAGAAGAGCACTTAATTTTACCCATTAACAATATTCAGAAGGCTACATCCTTTGCCTGTTCCAGCATCCTGGTGTCCTGGTCATCTAGACTTAGAAATCTCTTATTTACTGTCATAGTACATCTGTTTTCTTTTTCTAATTTATCTTTCTCAAAATTTATTTTGCATGCATTAATTTCTTGTCTTAATATCCTTTTAAATGTCCTACTGCAGTAGATAGGACATTGCCATGCTGAAGAGAACAGAAAATTGCTGTACTTACTTTCTCCTAGGTACAGTTCACTCCATAATATATTTAACATATATTGTAATCTTTCAGCCATTTCCGATCAGCCACAGTAAAACAAATAAAAAATGTAACATTCAAAGGCATCCTTCATGAAAAATAAAGATTCCAGCAATATAACCCAAACAAGAAGCTACTATGAATACAAAATAAAAAGCCATGTATTCATGACTACTGGCCACATAAGCGAAAGTGGCTGGAAAATGGTAGGTGGGAAATCACCCTAAGACTGTGATAAAACCTCAAACATTTGCATTTGGTTGATGCAAAGTCCTCATTAGATCTTTATGCTCCCATTCTTACTATTCATTACAGTCTCTGCCCTTCTATGATTCACCATAGTCTCGTTTTTACTGTTGCTTTTCTGAAGACGCATTCTGGCTTGGGAATATAGTTCATAAAGGACTCTACATTCCCTGTTAGATAGATTATAGTATTTGCAACATTTATTTTCTTCACCCTTTTCTCATAAATAAATAAATAGGTATATTTTAAAAAATATTTTTAAAGCATATTTCTTCCACTAAAAGGAGTATTTTAGCTTTTGAAAAAGCAACATTTGCCATAAAAACCAAGCATTTTAAAAGAATGACAGTGATGACAATGATAACGATGATGACACTGAGGAGGAGGAGGAGAAGAAGAAAGAGAAGAAAAAAAAGATGACGACGACAACAACTAAATACAAAATATTCAACTAGCCCTAAAAGGAATAAAAAGCTGACCTTAGTTTCTGAAATGACGTTAAAGTAATACAATTTTTTCAGAAAGTGTATGCAAAAATGAAGTGTAAATATATTGTGACAGTAATTAATCCATCTGACTACACTGTTCTTAGTTTAACAGCAGGGATTAACTACTGAAAAAACCCTGTAACTAGAGGTGGAGATGGAAAGGGTTCATTTTGTTCAGGTAATCCTCATGATCAAAAAAGACACTTCAACTTTCTAATTTTATTTTTTTTTTTTTAGAATTCTGTATATTTAAAAAAACAAAGTTAATTAACAAAACTCATTATTTTTTTCTAAAGTGAACCTACCCACACTTCAACTTCCAATACTCTTGTGAGGGAGGTGGGGACTTGGTATGTCCATGTCTTCATTGTACAGCTTCACAATATGAGATGCAGGGTGAAGGCCAGACCCTACTAAAGGGAACACCAAGGCTCCCACTTTTAGTAGCAGGGTCATGATTTCACTCCCAAACTATAGGATGTAATCCAGGCCACACAACAAACCAATGGCAGGGGGGATATTTTTTGTACATGGACACGTATACATACACTTTTTGTCCAAAATAAGCCACATCACATTGAAAACACAAGAAAATGTAAGATGTAGCATCTTTTTGTCTCAAAAGTTGATTGTTTGAATGGTTTGATGAAAGGATTAAGGCTGCTTTTTATCCAGGATTCAAATGAGTCTGGTTACACAGAGGCTACAACAGCAGGCAAAGTTTCATGTCAGCAATACAGGATGACAACATACACAGTAGAGTTTCCTTCTCAATATAACACCTGAAACACATGCCAGGAGGATTATTTTAGGCTATGGACAGTTCTTCTCTACATCTGTAGTCACCATGTCCTGTCTTTCTTCCTTTGACTGTTACTAATTCTACATCTATAAATATCTCACCTTTAAAGCTGCAAATATTTCTATGACTGGAAAAGTCAGTCTCAGTGCAGGGGAAACACTATTTTCAGACATTCGGGGGCCTGTTTGCCGTACTGTAGCAGGCTGAAGGAAAAGGCAGCAGCTCTTTTCTGACTACTTTTGCATTGTGTAGTATGGAGCTGCAAGCTTCCTCTTGCTGTTACAGTGATTCAAGTTGCTTTTTTTAGCTTCCATATTTCTTAACTTGACTGAGTGGTTACATTAACTATTGCCTTTTATGGATTGCTGAACACATTTCTGTACAGGGCGTAGCGCATGGAGAATGTGTCTACCAGAATCTGTAGCAGTCCTTTAGATGTGAGGGACTCAAAACAGTTCTCTATTTATGCACTGGTTATAACTGAACCATCCATAAAAATGCAATATTGTGCCTTTACATGGAGATTCATAGTTAGTGGTCAACTGGTTCATGAACAAAGTGATTACCCGGTGGGGCTGGTAATAAAATTATACAGAGAACTCTTTAGAAACCAATATCCTATATAAATATTTTTTACACTTGAGAACAGGTTTGAGTCCTACGAGCAGCATGCTGTTTCTTGAGGAAAGGCTACTGCCCCAGCAAAACCTGTTATTTCCTATTTCACCTGAGAATGAGGACTAGAACAGAAAGGAATTTTGAATAGATCAATGTTTTTCCCACTCTATAGATGATACGAGCAGTTGACATCTGGAATTGCAGCTTTCTTTGAAGGTCTGAAGGTGAAAAGATGGAGGGAGAGAATAAGAGAGAGAAATAGTTTTTCCACATCCAAATAACAGTTTTATTTTTCAGAATCTACATTTTCAGTCTGGTACCAAAAAATTCATATGAACCTGAGCACAGAATGTATATATAAACATTCAGACTTCCAGATTTAAACATATAGATAGTGAGGGGTCTAGAGAACAAGCCATACATGGAGAGGCTGAGAGAACTGGGCATGATCTGGATGAGGGGATCGAGTGCACCCTCAGTAAGTTCGCAGACGACACCAAGCTGGGTGGCAGTGTTGATCTG
>JAOQGH010000023.1:96850375-96884848 GCA_025769975.1 Gallinago jamesoni | reverse complement strand
GGTGTCTATTTTTGTCAGTTAGGTTGACGGTTGGACAAGATGATCTTTAAGGTCCCTTCCAACCTAGAAGATTCTGTAATTCTGTGATTCTGTGATTCTGTTTAGTTTGGAGAAGAGGAGGCTGAGGGGGGACATCATTGCTCTCTACAACTACCTGAAAGGAGGGTGTAGAGAGGTGGGGGTTGGCCTCTTCTCTCAAGTGAATAATAGGACTAGAGGAAATGGTCTAAGGTTGCAGCAGGGGAGGATTAGATTAGATAGTAGGGAACAATTAGATATTAGGGAAGGATATTAGATATTAGAAAGAATTACTTTACTGAGAGAGTGGTCCGGCACGGGAACAGCCTGCCCAGGGAGGTGGTGGCGTCGCCATCCCTGGAGGTATTTAAGAAATGTGTAGACATGGCATTTCAGGGCATGTTCTAGTGCCTGAGATTCTTGGGTTTTGTCTGTCTGTGGGTGGGTGTTGTGTGAGTGTGTGGGGGTTTTTTGGTTTTGGGTTTATGTTTTTTTTTTATTTTGTGGCGGGTTTTTTTGGGGGGGTTGGGGTTTTTTTTTGTGTGGTTGGACTCAATGATCTCAAAGGTCCCTTCTAACCATGAAGATTCTGTGATTCTGTGATTTGGTCTAAGAAAAGTAAAGGCTATTATACGGCACTCATTTTATTAGTTATTATCACATCTCTAGTTTGGGATAGGAGCTGACTCACTGTCCACACAATAATACAGGAGAGCTAACTCTGGACTGTTTGGCTTCTCAAACCACAGTTAGGCAGTGCCCTGGCAATCCCCAGTCACAGCATCTTTCCAAAGCTTAGAAGTGTGCAAAAGTCCCATTCTTGTTCTGTTTCAGCTCTTCTGCTGGTCCTCAGAAGGCAAGTTCCCAATTTCACAGAGACCTGTGGTACCCACATTGTTCTTTCTGAGAGGGAACTGAGGCATGAGCTGGCTCTGGTAATACAAACAGCTGCTCAAGTTTCCTGCCTGTGGATCATTTAATTTAAAACAACTTACTGACTGCCTGGCTCCTTTTGTGATCACCCAGCTGATGTATCTTCATTATTTTCTCATTATTTAAAGAATGAGGTAGAAAATCTTGAAGTGAGCAGTTGAACCCAGGAGTTTTTCAACTGAACCCAGTTTTCCAACTGAGCAGGACCCAGGAGTGCGGAGTGGCTCAGAGACGAGTGTGTGAGTACATGCCTTTGTTTGCTAGTGAGGATTGAGCTGGACCAGCCAGCAAGTAGACTCGTATAGCACCTAAAAGGACCTCCATATGGGAAAGTTAGCAGCCATGTCCATCAGCTTGGGATGGAGACCCATGGGTCTCTAGGCTGGGATCCAGCAGCCATGCAGAGGAATCCCTGGAGCCTGGAGCTGCTGTAACATCCATTAACGAGAGGCAGGCGTGAAGGGGTATTTTTATGTTGTTTTCATTTGCGATGATTGCCCCTCATCCAACACACAGGATCTGAATGAAAACCAAAGAGCTAACCAAGTTTTGCTGCACTTGGAGCTTAAGAGCCAGCCCTCTGAAGCTCACTAGTGCAAGACCACACAGCCTCTCAGTCAGACATAGACACAGGGTAAACAATCATGAGTGATATTTCACATGTACTTTCACTTGTGCTAACATATATGCTATTTATCTAGAACCAATGGATGCTTTTCACCAATCAGGAATTATTTGGAGCATTTGAGCTGAAAGTCATTAAAGACATGGGATGCTCTGGCTGTGTGCTGCTAAAAGACAACTCCAAGAGGGAACCCCAGACAAAAACCATACAGTGCAACAACGCAGCCTCAAGAAGCAGGTGATGGAAAGCTAAAGAGGACGATTAAATTTACTTTTTTACCTTACGTGACTGATTTCTTCAGACATATCTTAGTTATATAGCACATTTAGTTTAAGTTGTATGTATATAGTCCACTGGTTCTAAAATTAAATTTCAGTGATGTCTGCAGAGCAAACCAATTTTGAAGAAAATAAAAGGTTATGCAAGAAATTCTAGTGCAGATTGCGGTTAATGGCTCATATAAACAGAAACTCTTGTTTTAGACCAAGAAGACCTTTCTAAGAAAAGGAAAATATTTGAAAATGTGCTTAATGCCACACTGCACCCAGGCTGCTTTATTAAGCAGCTTGAGGACTCTGTCAGCTCACAATGTTTTTTAATGGTTTGGTTGTATTCCAACTAATTCTTCCTTTTGCAAGTATAAATGTATGGATTCTTCCCAAGCTCCACGTCCACTGGAAGTTGTTTAAAAGGTAATTCTTGGCAGATATTTTACACTGTTTCCCAGTCAGTGCTTTTGCTACTAAAATCTGAAAACAGGATTTTAAAGTATAATACAGCTTAATACAAGTGAAATTACTTGCATCATTTTTGCTCATGAATATTAACTTTATTTAGGAACAAAAGTTTACAGGGATGGGAGATGCCTGTGAGTGTACATAATGCAATAAAGCAGATATGTTTCTGTTGGACAGGTGGGTATAACTAGAGAGAATAATAACTACTGTTTCATTGGCACCGATTCACAAAATACTTGGTATTATATTTGAATTCCACTTACAAAGTATAAAAAGGATACGTCACTAAAACCAAACCTGTAGATAGAGTTCTTGCAAATTTTTGTAATGATACTTATGTAACGATATTTATTTCTAAACAAGTATTATGCAAACTGGGGATTTCCATTGCTGAGAAACGTATGTACATTTATGACCCAACAGCTGCGTTGTTAGCCATGCACTCAGATTACTGGAATGCAATTCTCTCACAGGGTAACTTTATCTATTTCCATGTGGGTTTTTTAGAATGGATTGTTGTTTCTTCCTTTATCCTGCAGTGAAACCCAGGATCTAAATTTAGACAGCGATAATAAAAAGAGAGAGAGGAAGCCAGAATCAAATTCAACTGCTACATTTATGTTATCATCCACAAACTCAATTGAAATGCCATGTGTATTGATCAGATTAGGTTCAACCCTTCAACAAACTTCTGTCTCATTAGTGGTTGACTAAACAACAGGCTGCACATGACTTCAGAATTGAAAGATCCAGCAAAACCAGAGGTATTCCTCCCATATCCCTCACCTTTCCCTGCTCCAGCTTTTTTACCTTCCTGCTATTTTCAAGCAATATTGTTTTCTCCATTGTGTGGAGAGCTGAGACACTGACCTCAGCACTGCTGCTCAGTTCCAAGTTCCTGGAAGAGGAAGACATAAATACTCTATGCTCTGTTAAGGGTCAACGCCAACTTTTCTATCATTACAAGAAAGTGAAAACTCAAAGACTTATAACTGTTGGACGAACATCCCCGACCACATGTCCAAAAGTGTTCTGAGTTTGTTCTTAGTAGATCTAAGTATTTATAACCGAGGTAACATGATTGTAATTAAACTGTAATTACAAATTATAAAATTGTAATTACATTAAAAAATGAATGGTTTATCTTCAAAAGTTTCCTAGAAAAAGTACTCTCTGCTAACAAACATACCTTCCTATGCGGCATTGCTACGTGTCCTGTTGCTTTATTTTGAAGCTTTTCCTAGATGAGGTAGTCATACAAAATTAGAATGATTTTCATTTTTTTCCTTTCTTAGATGGGGTCCCCATAAATCTGTGATTCCAAGGAACTAGATAGCTTTATGGGAATGGAGTGTCAGCGGAAAAATTATGATAAGGAAGTGGGATTTACTGGTTGCTATCAGGACCGGTGCAATTGCACGGCAGTTAGATAGCAATCAAATGCTGCTGACGTTCTTCAGACTCTGCTGAAAAACGAAGGAGACTGAAGCGAAGGCTCAAAGATCTGAGGCCCAAAATTACTGTTTGTAAGATGTGCACAGGACTTGCAGGGGGTGGGAGATGATTCCAAGAGTAAGTGTTACTCTATCTGTTATCAATCTGTGAAAACGCAGTAAAAATCTTCATAAATTAAGTGATCTAAAAAGACTTATTCTGAGTCATAGCCTGAATGCTAACAGGGTTTTCCATTTATTCACTGAAGACTGAGTTTATGCTGGAGATGTCTGTCTAACTTGTTTTTTCCCAGGGGAGACAGTCAATGGAAAGAGGAAGGCTCCTTCAGTAAACTAATTCAAAGCACGTGAATTAGGTTCTGAACTGCCCTTCAGAAGAACCATTTGTCAATAGAGCCTCAGGAGAAGAGCCTGCCTTAGCTAAAATTAGCCTTTAAGATTACATTCCTTAATGCAATACGGAAATTCTTTACAACAAAACACTCATGAAAAAAAAAAGTGCTAAATCTATTATGGGTATCAAAAGAAAAAAAGCTTTTCTCACCCTGGTTATGCATACTTATCACCTTTTAAAATCTTCTGTGATAAATTCATTCCATTTGTTTCAATGTCTCTCTGCTTCTCATGATGGCCATTTAAAGATTTATCATGTCCTGTGGATACCAGTCTTTGCTCTACAGCTATTATGATTCTGCACTTCTTTTCACACAAACACACTGACTTGCAAATTTCATATGTATGTAATTAATCCATGAAGAATATCTAATTAATTGGCCATACAAAGTATGTGACCTCAAGCTTTTACACTAGTATGCTGTAATAAATTTTAAAATATAGGATATCTTACCTCTACTTCACTTGTGTTTTTTAACTTTAAAATTATCCTGCAGATTTAAAATAACATGAAGTTCTAATTGTGCCAGGGATTATAGAAAGAAAAATGGAATGCATCTGCCCTGAAGTGCTTGAAATATTGGACAACAGAAGGAGGGGAAACAGCAAGAAGGAAATTCACTTCAGCAATCTGTAACAGAACCTGAGTGGAAAACATCTCTCCAGCTAGTGCACTGTCTTCTGGACAGTCTGAAATTTGACACAAATGAGGAGGTAAAACATCACCAACTCCATTATTTTTATTAAACTGATTTATACAGAAGTAACCTTAAGAGAATCTGTGCAGTAAAGAGGTTTCTGAATACTAAACCAAATTATTTTTAATACTTAATGAAGACGCAAGTTATTAGCAAAACCCACTATACCTCCTCTTAACGTATGATAAATATATGACCTTTGGATATTGTTATTCTGATAAATCATTAGCACAATTCTATTTCTTCCCTACAAAATCATGGTTATCTGGTCAACGCCATTAGAACTGAAAAGGTAGTTTTTTCAAAGATTTTTTAATCTTTGACCATAAAAAGACATTAGAATTAAAATGCAACCCTTACTCTTGCTAAAACCACTCGCATTTGTTTTATTGAGCTCATGGAGTTTCTACAAAGCATCTTTTTTCTGAAAATGTTTTAATTTCTTTGAAGACTAAAGAGAAAAAGTCCTCTTCACAGAATTTCATTTGTGGATTTGTTCTTACAATATAACACAAGCACCTACTGAAATGATATTTAATTCACCCTTCATAAATTAATTCTTTAGATTGGGATATTTTTTGTTATTCTCATTCCTCAGATTCTTTTTTCTCAGTATTAAACATGTCAGGAGAAGGGAAAGATATAACATGTTACTTGTATTTTTAAACTTCTTTGTGTAGTCGGATTGTATTCCACTGTTAGCTTCCTTAGGAATATTTTCCTTATTACAGTAAATATTATGCTTTGTTTTTATCAATATTTAATAGAGATGTTGTATTTGTTGCTCTATTTCTTCTCTTGGGAAATGAAAATGTTATAGGTAGTAAGTCATTCTACATGATAGACATAGTAGATATAAAAGTGTTAATATACATGTTTCTGTTTCATACGAGACAACTGAAGTCTCTGCATGTGAAACATTGCCTTTTTCCTATGTAAGGGCATGGGGCACTATGCAAAATATAAGATCTTGGATTGAGACTGTCATCCTCTCTCTTCCCTACAGGTACCACCACAAAAATTATCCTCCCTTTCCCATAGCACAGCAAGACAAACATATACCTTTTATTGAAACTCTAGCCAGCAAAAAAGGAGTTTCACAAAAATGCCATTTCTGTATTTAACAATCAAGAAGTTTCACATTAATGCTTTTTTTTTTTAATATTTCTATGTGACATGATGCATAAAATCTCCATTGCTCGTAAATGTATCTAGAAAAGAGAGAAAAAAATAGATTTCAAGTGGTTCACTTGAAAGGGAAGGAAGACTATGACAGAAAGTAACACAGTTTTAACTCCAATGATTTCATAAAAAGAGGGAAGAAGCTTAGAAGGTGAAGTGATTTTCCCAAGTGTCACAATCTAAAGGGTTACCTGGACTCTGGGTGTGTAGAGATCGCAACCATGGGTTCATAGCATTCTGTAATACATGAGAACATGGAGGCTTTATCCTCTAAATTTCTCTACTCTATTACAGAATACCACAAAAATCATGACTAGCAAATACATGTATAATGAATGAAGTGAATATGAATGAATATATACATACAGCAAGCTATTACAGATTACTATCAGCAACCAATATGGTATCCATCGGTGATAGCATCAATCAGTACTACAACCAGTAACAGCACAAATAGTTACATACTACTACAGGTTACTATAGCTTAGTGAAGCAAACATATCAACAATATAATAGTAGATATACTTCTGATAGTTTACTTATATGAATATATATAACACCAATACAAAGTGAATTAGACAGACTTTAGAAGGGCCCACATAATCCAAAAAGTCGGGGGAGAAATCCCAGAGGGAACCTTAGCCACTCCCACAAGAGGGGAGGACAGCCTGACCCAATAATGGACAGTCTCCCTTCAAAAGTTATCCATGTCACAGAGTCTGGAGTCAGCCAAGTGTCCCCGGTGAAAGCTCATAGAAAGTTCACGTGGGATTCAATCGGCAAGTTCTCACAGAGTGAGAGGCTCCATTTGGGGTAAAAATTAAGTCCTTCATTTAACATTGAGAGAGAGTGTAGGACTCTCTGCTTCGAGTAACCTAAAGACACTGTTAATTTCAATTTTTCATCTGTAAAAGCCAATAGATAATTCTGTTTTCTGTTCTTTCAGAGCAATTTTATTTTTTCAGGTGGTTTTCCACTTCTCAGGTTAGAAATTGCCATTACAGTCCCTTGGTTTTGTGCTTGCCCATGGTATCTCAGGATGTGTCTGTTTTCTAGGTACCTCAGCTGCACTTGGAAGAGGCTAGCTGCACTGTTCAAAGATGTTTCTGGTTCCCAGTCCTAGTTCCCAGGCTCGCAGTTCCAGGCTGGCAGGCCTTTCCTTGACAGTATTTTTCATCAGACAACTTCTCCTTTTCAGCATTTTTTCCCTTCTAACCAGGCCACCTTTGTGGCTGCTCCCATCACCAAGGCAATTCAAAGATGAGTGCCAGAGCCAAAAGGGAAATTCAGAAGTCAATTTAAGTGCCCAATAGTTTTTCTCGGAGAACATCTTGGTTCCTAATAATAAGCTACTGCTTCCTCCCTTAAAAAATGAAAATACTATCTACATTTGGCTGATATGTCTGCCATCCATTCTTTTGTGATGAAAAATTACACCAATGAATGGCAGAACGACCAGAGCAGCAAAACAAGTGTTACCGAGTGAACAGACTGCATAAAATACTGATTATACTGATTTGGGCATACATAAAAACTATCAGCACAACACGAATGGCCTTTAGACATCGTGCAGCTAAAATTGACACTTTCACTTTTTTTGAGTGCTTTGGTCTTGTACATCCTGCCTAGAAATAATAACCCTCAGTTTTTGCTGCAAGATACAGTTACTCCTCTGCTTCCTTTCTGTCTCCCTCCTAATATTGATTAATATTGTTCATTTTACAAGAGCTGACTATGATTCACTGAATTCAAGGGGTCAGAAAAGGAGCCAAGGTTTCTTTATCTGATACTTGTTAACCTTTGCAGCTGGAAATCCAAAGGAAAAACAAAAGAAAATGACGAGTCATTTAAGGTGTCAAAAGCAAGATATTAAGGTTAGAAAGATTATTACTAATTTTCAAAAAGTTACCAACTTCAAAAAGGACAATTTCCTTTCACTCATTGCTTTTGCTACTGCTAATTTGTGACAGTGGTCCACTGTAGATAAGTCTAAAATATCTCTAGACTTTGTGATAAATATTTTGGTAGATTTTTTCAACATAGTGAAAAAATAGCTGGAACTAAGGACACGTTAATCAATTAAGCCAGAGATATATCTGAGTAGAGCTGCATACTTAACTAATTTGGGCTATATGTTACCTGAATTTGGTATTTGACTTGCATTCCGAGTAAGTAAACCCCAGTAAACCTCCAACCATATGAATATTCAAAGACACACAAAATGGCATGGCTACGAGTGATTTGTTTGTATTCTTTCTTTAGGCGTCTTGCAGACATAGGAGCTTCATTCTGCCATGTACTCTCTGAATCACTATTAGCATAGTATAATAAAAGTAACAAAACAACATGGGTTTGTGAGTATGCTTGGATAATAATATATACATATTCAAAGTTTAACAGACTAATAAAAATAATTGTATATATTTCTTTGCTTATTTACAACCTAAGAAACAGGTTCTCATTGGCCCTTCCTGTATACAAAGGTAAAAGAAAAACTGACACCGAATGTTCCTTACCATATACAAAACACAAAGAGATAAGTGCAGTCAAAAACAGAGGTAACATCCCCCAAATAATGTAAAATACATGACCTTTTCCATGGCTCTCTGCCCTTCCTTTTTTCCTCCATGTAAGAAATGATGGAGAATGATGCAAGGCAGTCTCTCATTCCAAACTACACTTTCTGAGCTCCCTTTTAGGATTTTGGTTTGTTTATCCAAAATAATTTTAGCTGTTTTTTATTGTTGTATCCCTCCTTTTCCATCCTCAAAATATACAATTGCCTCAGTATTTTTAAAGTTTTATGTGATATTAAGTTTGATATAACTCAGTGAGAAACTATGACGGGGATGTGCAGGGAAAAGGCGAGGAGGGGCATTTTCGTTAGATATTTTTCCAAGGCAAAGTAAATAACCAACTATTGCAAGTTAAAAATTTGCACTTTGGTGCAGTACCCCAACTTAATGATCCACAGCTAACGATTCCTTCTTATGAAAATAACATGGTGACTAAATCCAACAAGCAAGGGGAAATCACTGAAGTCTGGGATAAATACATACCACATGACTGAAAAGATATGAATCCTCTGAGGTAAATCTTAAAACAGGAATATCTGACTCCTGACTGCTGGAAGTGTTCACAAATGAAAGGATTAACTAGGCAAAGTGGAAGTCAGAACTAAATTGAATCTGTGACCTGACATCAGGATGGTCAGTGAGCTAAATTAAGAGCTAAATTGATCCTGTGCCTGCTAGAAGCCAGATTGTCATGAGCTTCACAAAGCTTTGAATCAGGCCTTTATATTGGAAAATGAAATCTAAGGTACTCCATAAAATACAGAGGTGCCAGTGGATCCCTCTGAATATTCAGTGCTCTTTATGGGATGGAGAAAGATTTTCCTCGGGTGTGAAAGCAACATTCAAATGATGTACCTTGGGTTCCCTGTGCTAAAATGTAGGAGGCAGTAGAATAAAAAGGATGCTGTTATGCATTGGAGCTCATGGGTGTGTAAATGGTTACGCAGCATTAGGCTGCAGCAAGAGTGCATGCATGTTATGAAGGCCTCTTTAAATTGGGGTCCTAGTAGGAAATACATCCTTGCCTAGTTCCAGTGTTGTAGGTGCCATGGCCTCACATATAATACATAATCCAACATGCAAGGTACAGTCACAGAAAATTAAAATATGCACTGGCCAGCTGCTACTAGCACGTGGTATCAAAGACATGACGAAGGCTGCACAGCTTCACTGTAGATGCACGAAATATGGCCTTGGCTGTGGGAGAACGGGAAGCAGGAATCCCTTGTTTGAACTGCACACACACTGTAAACCTGCAGCCAGCCACGTTGCCAATTCCATGCATTACAGAATTGTCATCCAAATTTCCAAGATCTCCTCAAGGATGTCACACTTTTGAAATCCTTCTTCGTATTTCACACCTCTGGCAGACCAGATCTGCCTTCAGGGCCTGTAACAGCAAGGAGCTGCCGGAGGCAGGAACAGCCATCCTCTTGCCCCCACAGGAAAGGGCTGCAGGCCAGCTCTTCTGCCTGCTCCCAGTGCAGACCCCTACCCTGCCTCCAGGCCCCAACATGCTCTCCCCAGTGTCCCCTGGTCCTGGACACCACTCCCCTGCGGGCCCTCGCCATGTTGCTGGCCTCCCTCTCCTCACCACCACCACCACGCACCGCCTCAGGGAGGCACAAGGAGCCGGAGCTCAGATGCGAATTAGAAAGCTGCTTCTCACAGCCCTGGTCTCGCTCTCTGCTCTACAGCTGCCTGAGGTGAAGTTTAGTGTTAAGGCATGAAGGAGCAGAGGGGACAGCCACTACCTTCCAGAATGTTCTGAGCCTCTTAAAGGGCCAGGCACCTTCACCCTTACCACACAGGAGGTGGCTGTCCGCAGTCGACCCTCTAGACAGTCCCGGGCCCTTTCTGTACAAACCCCTGCTCCATGTTTCACCTTCCCCTGACAGGGATGCCCGTTCCAGCAGAGAGGCTTGTGCAGCCGGTGCCCTGTCCCGCTGCTGTTAGGGGCTGCCTGTCAGCTGAGCACAGTGCCGGTCTGTGAGGTGGGGACCAGCCCTGCGGGCCCTAACCTGCCACATGTATGCATTATATTGTGTATATGGATCTGTAAGTAAATTCGGTACCGACATTTTCCTGCTGCAGTGGTAAAAACCCCAGCTGGGCAGTTAGCTTGGTGTCGGCCTCTCCTTTAAGGGAGGGCGCAGGCCACAGCCAGGTGCTGAGGAGGGAGGGGAAAGGCGCTCAAGTGCTCAGTCAGGGAGCTATTTCAAGGTATTTTTTCAAACATATAAAGAACTTTTTTGGGAAGTAAAGGTACGAGAGGATTTGTAGAGTCCTTGAGGTTAAGAAGTCTGTAAAAAAATTAGGTAAAATTAAGGCAGTCCAAGAGGTGGATTTCAGCCAGAAGATGAGACAACCTCTGGGGGGCCATGAAAGTGTATCCTCAAACTGACAGGAATAGTGACTGAGGGAAAAGCAGTACCTCAGATTAAAACACCACTTTCAGGCTTTCATACTCAAAGATGTGCTGAAAACAGCCTCTGCCTAGCAGCAGCATGGCTAATAATAAATATTTAGATTGACTGTAGTGTCTAAGGATGCTCTGGAGACATTTCTGTCAGCTTCTGTAATTTTTTCCCCCTTTTAGTAAAAGGGACTGCACTGAGGTGGGGGAGTGGGCCTAAAACCAGCTTACTCCAAGGAAGGTGAAGGACTATGTTTAGGTGCCACTGTCTCAAGAGGAATAAATTAATTTTTTTCCTGGTCTTTTTAGGTGGCTTCCGGTTATCAGTCAAGTAAGTTAATTGGCAAGTGGTCACATGTCATTCTAAAGCATCTGCCTATTTCTCCCATTCATATTTTTTTTCATGTGAAGGAGTTGGTAGCATACAACCTAAGGAGACATTCTGTATGGCTTTTGAAACTGATTTAGCTACTTTTTTTCCCTAAGTTTTGCCTTTTCACCGGGTTTGCATAGGACTTTAAAACCTCATTATTTGTTCAGTAAGGAAACAGATCTTATACAAAGCTCCTTCAGAGCTGTTAGCTCTTGAAAGGAATGATACGGGCTTGTTGCCCCTTTAGTTTAGTTCCTGAGGGCTGCTCTGGGATTCTTTGTTTTCTTCATATTTTTCTCAGGACAGCTGATGACTTCGGCTGCTGAAACCTGACTTTTTGCAAGCTGCTTAGTAGATATGTCTCAGGGCTCTCTATAAACATCAGGAGAACCCTGCCCACGTGTAGGTCAATTTGAACACAGAGTGGGCTGTTCAGTAGTGTCAGCTAGGAAAAAATGTTGGCAGCTCCCTGGCCTGCTCCCACAGGCTGCCAGGTTTCTGTTGTGCGTGTAGGTAAAGCAACGTATGGGGTCCTGGTGAATATACTGCTTTCTGCAGAATCTTGGTAAAACATTGCTCAGAGGTACATACATGAACATGTTCTTTTTTCTGTTGCTAACTTTCAACAGAGCTTGTATTTAGATGGGAAATGACTACATATGTTAGAGATTCTCATTTCAACGGATAATGAAACCCCCAAAGAAGCATGGCTGCTTACATGGAGAGTGTTTTTCATTCTAGATTAAAATGGTAATTTTATCAGGGGATTCTTTTAAATAATTGGAAAAAAACCTACTTCTTCATTTCTTCAGCACATACATATGTGAGTATCCTAGAAGCAGTGATAATTACCCTCACAGCTATTATTCCTTAAGTACTCAGAAACCGTAAGACTTTTAAAGAAAACAAAAAATTCCCACAGTGATTTAAGCATTTTTTTATACTTAACTTTCTTTTTGTTGCTCTTTCACAGATCCTAAAAGCTTAACCTTCTAGTAAGATGAAATGGCATTGCTGTTGTTTTCCTTAACAGTTATGGGTTGGGAGGGGGAAGTAAGCGAAGGATGGAGCATAGTGTTAGTGGGAGTTTTGGAAAGGTTTTGAAGTGTCCTTTTGGATGCAGTGAACTGCATATAGAACTAGTGTTAGAGATCCTGATGCTCTACCAGTCCATAAAAAAAAGAATTATTTTCAAAGTATTTCAATGGAAAATGGATTTCTTTAAATTTAAAAACATGAGACTTCTCATTGTCTGCAGGATCTAGCTTCTAAAGTAAAATATTAGGTATTGTGAGTTTTTCAATGTGATTAAGACTGGCAAAATACATCAATGTTTTAGGTAACATAACTACACAGGCTAACTATACCAGTAGAAATGAAGTCTACATCTAAAATGCTTCTTGGTTTTCAATGCAGTAGAACTCCTATGCAGACATGTTCTCTCCTAAAGTTAAAATACTTTTTTTTTTTCCAATTCTACTCCTTGATTTGGAATAATTTCTTAAAAGGCTGGGAGAAAAACAAAAAAACAAGAAGTATATATTGTGAGCTAATAGATTTCGTACAGAACTTAAAATACCACTAAAACTAAGTCCACAGAAAGACGTTAAATTTTCTTTAAAAATAAGAATATAACTAAGAAAACCCCACTGATCTCAAATATGGACTTAATGTGCAATGCATTTTATTTTAAAAAGTATATGCCTCTGATTTTAATCCATATGAGTAAGTCTGAAGGGAGACTGCCAAGTGCTGTTTCTTATGCCACAGTCTCTCCCACTCAAGGACATAATATCACATAGACCTGAAGCTGGCTGCCTGGGTGAGCCTGAAGGACGTCGTTTAGAACATGAGGAAGGTTCCACCTTAAAGAATCTGTTTTGAGGCTTCACTGCTGCCTTTTTCCTGCTATATAATCTGCTGCAATGATGCCTCATGTTGTTGCACAACTGCAATATGTGTTTTTTCACAGCAAATCAGAAGAGAGCTGAATCACACTTAAAAGCTGAACAATTTGAAACTCCTATTAAGACATCCAAGTTTGATTAAGTATCTGGAGTTTGCATTCGTGGAGAAAATGTGAATTTTGCCTGGATTTGCATAATGTATTTTTTTGCAAATACATGACACTTTTGAGAAGCCATAAATTTATTTGTGGGAAATGCTGCTTTATTTGTGAAATGTATCTGTAACAAAACATGTATTAGTTTGTTGTTAAAATTCAATGTCTTTAAAGGGCTTAATAGACGTTTATTATGTAGTTACATAGTCCAAGATGGCTTACTCTCTTGTATGCCTTTATTGAAAATAAGTGTGTTCTGCTAGCGAGGTTCAGGTTGATCAAAAGTTCAAGGGTTTCCAAAATATTTTTGCCAACTGAGAGAAAAAGCCAAGGTACCTTAGGCTTATGTTTGGCACTAAGACTATATCCCACAGTGATACTTGTTAAAAAAAAAAAAAAAAGTTTTTAAAAAAGGTATTTGATGGAGGAAAACCGGTGATCTGTCTAGCACACTCCTTTCCAATGTGTAAAGAATGTCTGAGCTAATGTTTGACTGCTATCAAAGCATACAATACCATTGGTAATATCAGTAAGGCTTGCAAGCTTTCATGCCTGCTTCCTTTTTAAATGAAAACCTCTACCAAGTAGCTGATTTGTTACACAACATCAGAGCAAGTGTGTGCGTGCATGGCAGAGTCATAGACCAACTGGAAGGAAAGGAGCTGCTCGACTCCTACTCAATCCATTACAATGTGTAATGTCAGTGAAGATCTTACCCTTCCTGCATGTGGTGCCCTTTTTCAACTCTTACTGTTTTGAAAACGGGATCTTGCAGCCTGACCTTTTCTTCATATTGCTCTTCCACAAATGAAGAAATCATTTTGTAATTTGAGACTGAACCAATACAGAACTGCATTTCTTTTCCTTGCAGATCCATAATTAATCTGCTACATTATATTCACCTTCTCTGTATGTCACTTATCTTCATTTTATGTGCCTCTCTTTCTTTGAAATGGGTTTTTAAATCCTTGACCTACTCCTCCTTTGCACACATATATAAAACAAAGGCAATGTATCTTTTAATTCAGGTTTTACGTACACATAGATCTACAATGACATTCAGCAGTCAGCAAAGGTCTCTTAATCTCTGAACTCTGCAATCTTACATTTGACAACATCTGAACAAACCCCTACCGGGGAAAAGGAGCACAGCAGGGACATTTTGTGAGAAAACCCAGGTTTTCTATATATATATAGAAATATAAATGAAAGTTCCCCTGTAGAGAAATTACTTTGTAGTAGACATGGCCTAAAATGGCAACCATGTCTCTTAGTGCTGAAGCTACTCTATTAAAAAATGAAAATTTTGCCCCCAGAAAGGGTGTTTCCAGGCATTAGGTTCCAAAATGCAATTAGAAGTGTTAAGTACCATTCAGCAGGTGATTAACACTATATGAAGAAGGAATCCTCCTTGTATCATAAAATCAGAGAATGGCTGAGGTTGCAAGGGACCTTTGGAGGTCATCTAGTGCAACTTCACTGCTCAAGCAGGGTCATCGAGAGCAAGTTGCCCAGGACCATGTCCAGACAGCTTTTGAATATCTCCAAGGCTGGAGACTCCACAACTTCTCTGGGCAACCTGTATCCATGCTTGGTCACGCTCACAGTAATGAAGTGTTGCCTGACATTCAGACAGCAGCTCCTGTGTTTCAGTTTGTGCCTGTTGCCTCTGGTCCTGTCAGTGGGCACCACTGAAAAGAGCCTGGCTCTGGCTTCTTTGCACCCTCTCCTCAGGTATTTATATATATTGATAGATCCCCTGAGCTTTCTCTTCTCCAGGCTGAACAGCTCCAGCTCTCTCAGCCTTATCTCATAGGAGAGACACTCCAATGCCTTCATTATTGTGGCCTTTTGCTGGACTCTCTCCAATATGTCCATGTCTCCTTTGTGCTGAGGAGTCCAGAACTGAATCCAGCACTCCAGAGGTGACCTCTCAGAGCTGAGTAGATTATGTGCCTTCACCTGCTAGCAACAATCATCCCAGTGCAGCCCAGGATACCATTAGCCACCTTTGACACAAGGGCACATTGCTGGCTCATGCTGAAATTGGCATCCACCAGGACCCCCCAGGTCCTGTAGAATGGTTTCGTGTTTGGTTTGGAGTTAGTTTTGTTGTTGTTTTTTTTTGGGGGGGGGGTGTGCTTTGTTTTGTTTTTTTTTAAATTTAAAACTGGCTTTAAAAATTGAAAGTTATGACCTGAAGATGAAGAGTATTTTAAATGTAAACATACAGCGAGACCAGTCAGTCATACTGATTTACTGTATCTCCTTTTTGAAAGCACAGATGTATTTTCTGTCCTCTTTAGGGATGATGAAATAGCTACAGCCATCCAAACAGCACTCATGCTTTCTGGTAAAACAGTTTTGGGCATTGACTCTGAATCCTTTACCTAGTAGATAGTATTATGAAGTGTGGAGAAGAATAAAAATATAGAACCATGAAGCCTATTATGCAACACTGACATACACCATTTTCTAATGATACACCCATGTAAGGTGGGCACTCCTGCTATGTGGTTAGATCCATATTTTATAGTTTTAAAATGTCAAACAATTAATTCTTATTAATGTTTTTACACAGCATTTTGCATGTGGAAGCTCAGAATCAAAATGTCTAATTTCTAGCCATGTTGATTCACAAGATATCTAGCCTTGTGACAACCTCATGTCAAAGTTTTGTCTGACTGTTGCTTTGGGAGCATGCAAAATTGGGAAACTTGGCTGTGAAGACAAAAATATACAAAATAGATTTTTTTGAAGGTTTTTACTAACATTATTCTTTCCACTTTGCTAAAATGCATGATGGTAGGATAAACTGCACAATTTTCACTTCTTATGAAATATCATGCCATTACTAATAGCTCAGGGTTAATAACCTCCCGAACAATGTAAATGCTGAACCCCCAGCATTCTGATGGGACTCTTGAGTCGGTCAGTACTCTGGTATTGTTCTTCTTGCCTGCATCCTTAAAGGGGGCATACACAAAGAAGTCTTTAAAACCTACTTCTTTTTCTGATTAAAGCCTATTTTTAGAAAAAGGTAAGTAAAGCAGAGAGAATTGCATCAGCCAGCTGAAACAGAACACAGCACATCTTCCTTTCACCAACTGTGTCTTCACAGGTCTTACTTTCAGTCTTGGACTTATCTCAGCAACTTTCAGAGGCTCCCTGGGTTGCAGAAAATTATAGATGATCCTGTCTGATCCCTGGGAAAATATCTGTCTTTTCATCGTCTCTGAAGCCTGATTGCTTTTGTGCATCTTGCCCCTGCACTCTTATTCCTCTCTGTTGAGGACATGTTGGTCTTTGCCCCAGCTATGTCAGAAGCTTATTTGTACGCATTTTTCTCACGTTTTGTTTGGGAAGGAGGTATCCCCCACTCACTCCAGAGGGTTCCTTGTTCCAGGACAAAGTAAACAGCTGCATTTTTGTCAGCTCCTCAGTTGCTTTCTTTGAAGGGAACACACATATTCTATTCAGGATAGTGCTAGCAGCCAAATGAAAGCAAGTATCTTCTTTCACAGCCCCACTTTGTCATTTCCTTTGTCTGTAGATGTGCTTAGATAAATATTATATTGCACATCCTACTTGATAGCCCATATTAAAGTCCTTCCAACTTCATGTTTCAGCAACCAACTCATTACTGACTGCAGATCTGTGTGCTAGTTGCTAGAGTATTTACCCATGTAAATAAGCAAATAAGTTTTAAAAATATATTTTCCACTCTACCCTCTGTTTTATTTCTGAAACTGGACTATGTCACTTACCTAAATGACGTCAAGATGCAATTTTTGCCTTTATCTGTGGAAGCCAGCCACTGATGTGGTACAGAAGGATGTAGGACATAGAAGCACTGGAAGTCATTGTGAAAGAGAGAAGCCGTGACAGAAACATGAGAGATTTAGATGGGAAGTGACGAGGTATCATCAGGCTTATGTGACAGGGAGTGTTACAGCCATTGGTATTGCATGTCTTAAGTACAGTTCCAACCATAAAACTGCCTTAATTTGTTCAATAACATTATTTACTTTGGCCAAGTTGTAAATTGTATTGTGGTGTAATTATTTCAAAGTGGGATATTTCAGATTTTTGTATTGTAGGAAATGGATCTGGAATGAGATTTATCTTCATGTTTTATGTACTTTTTCCGAATTCTCCAAAGTGCCTCCTTTTCTCTACTAATGTTCTTTATTTCTTTGTTTCATCATTCAGATTGTACCCTGTACTGCCTATATTTGTCCGAAATGAGATTTCCTATCTTTGAAACTGACTTCCCACTTGTCCTTCATTTCTACTCCTATCCTCAAATGAACGTTTAGTCATCTTAAAGAAGGAAAAATGGAAATAACAGGAAAAGATGAGTCAAAAGTTTTCTCTTTGAGTATACTAATAGACTTCTGGACCTTGCCTAGAAAAATTATTGCAAAGAAGGAGAAAAAAAAGTTCTGCTGCAAACTGAGGAAAAAAAGGACTTTCTTATTTTATACTGTGTTTCCCAATTGCCTTTCCTTTCCTCCCTGTGCCCTGTGAAATCACCCTATTTAGTTGCTATCTTCATCATTTTATTGCGAACTATGTAAGTGAAAAGTGTTGCACTTTTATATTCAGTTTCTGATTTTCTTAAAAAAGAAATGAGCATATTATTTTAAAGGGGTAAAGGGATTCTGTGTGTAGTCAATTCCTCACAGTCAGCTGATTCTTCTGAATGAAACACTGATACAGCCTTCCTTCAGCAGAGCAGCAATGTTGTCGGTAGTTGAAAGTTTTGTGTGAGCTCCCCAAGGATCTTGGTGAGCTTAAAGAAAGACCTAGACATTAATAGGAGAGGGAAAAGGAAAACAAAAAATGCCAGCACCTAGAAAATGGAGGAGAAAATGAAAATAGCAGATTCTATTGAGAAGCAAATACTGTGCGCTCTGAAGCGCTGGAGGAAAGAGGGAAGGTCCATCAAGACTTCAGTGTGTGGGGAAGGGAGAGGAAAAGAAGGTAAGGTCAGAAATGGGTTCGAAAGAAGAAGGGAAGTAGAGGGGTAGTGTTTTTTCTTCTTCTTCAGTCTTGCTGAATTTTGTATGGTTTATTCTTTGGGGTTTTTTTGGTTGGGTTTTTTTTTTTGTCATATTTATCTAGCATAAATTTGTTGGTTTTCAGAACTGACTGTACCAGCTGTTACATGTATAGCCAGAGGAGTTTGACTGTTTATGAATAGCTGCTTAGTAGAACCCAAGAAAATTTAACACTGATCTCTATAATAACATTGCTAACAATGCATGTATTTTCACTTTGGATTCTTTCTGCCTGTCTATTTTATTTTTCTACATACTACCTGACCAATTAATTTGAGCACTTAGTTCTGTAATAGGTCTGTTAGGAGAAGAACAGTTTCTTCTCATCCTGCTTCATATGCTTCTTGTCTCCCCTGTGGCTGACTTCCCACCCAATAATATTTTGTCCTCTGTAAAAATAGAGATGAAATTCTTACTGGTAATTTTATTCTGTATGATGTCAGAGCTCAGATGCATGGAGTTTCAAACCAGTTTCATGTCAGGCATTACAATGCATACTGTAAATGCCAGTTTACAAGATGATTATCTAGTTGAGGGTACAGTCATACCAGTAGAAACCTCTTTCCCCACCCATGGTTTTCAGTGTAGGGTATGCCATGTAGATGCTTTAGAAACAGCTAGATTTCCAGACTGATTACTTCTCTTTTCCCCCTGGGTCATTCTGTATCAGATAAGCTGTACTTCACTTGGCTCTGAGATATTTTTTTTCCATTGGAGCTAATGAATGTACTTAGTAGGGATGGTAAAAACTCAAAAACAATTTAGACCAATTCCTCAAATGTAATAAATGTTTTCTAACTAAAAATAATTTTTCCTAACTGAAGTTCCTATCACCTTGCTATTGTCTATGCTTTTCTATGTACAAGGCTATTACTTGCAAACACACCACAAAACTGAATGTAGAAAAGGGATAAAGTGGAATATGCTCATATCTGGATTGGCCCTGTACTAGAATATGAAGTTACTTGCATATGCTGAGTAGTTCCTCATCAACTTCAGTGTTTTTGGTGTGTGGTGGGGTTGGCTTAGAGTACGGCTTTACAGAAGCTGATGGAAAATGCATCTTTTATTCTGTTGCTAGACCACTGCTGAATTTTAGAGATGTGTGTATCCAGTATCCACAAGCTTGATTCTTTTGTTCCCACCTGCATGGTCACCTAGAGACAAGATATATAGCATACCCTGAAGCTAAAAAAGAGATACAAGCTCTGTTTAACCCATGAAAAAATTGTTTAAATACTTAGATAGAAGAGCCTTCCTGCCACCCCACCCCCAAAATGACAATATCAGCTTAACTGAAAGAGCTGTACATTTTTTTCCTATACTATTTTGCAAAAAATTGTTTGTGTAAAATGGATTTTCAAGAAATCAATTATTTTTATTTTTAAAAGAATACTTTTAATTCTCTGAAATTGAGACAACTAGCAAGTCTTTGCTTGAACAGGTGTTTTTTTTATTTTTATCAGTCCAACTATAGGTAGAATTCTCAAGTTCTATACCCAAACAGAAAATAGGATACAACTGAAAATAGGTGAACATCTCAACTGTTTTCAACTTCCTTATGCATTTCTATAATGTTAACATTGAATTGCACTTGGAAGTCCCTAAAAGAGAGAATCTGGAATCTATGCCTGATAGTTTCTGTTCTAGAAATATCTTTAAAGTGCACACTGGTAGGGGTTTGCTTCAAAGTTTATTGTAGTTGCATTTTCTAACTGTACGTTGTTGATTTGAATTATATTTGGCTTCAATCTTATGTGAAATTGCCACTGAGTTGTGAAGAACTGCAGGTAGAGAATTATTCTTTAACATGAGACTATATCAGTCTTTATTTTCAGAATATGTACATTTTAAAAATAAATAAAAAGAAGCTCAATTGACTCTGTAAATTCCTATGGTAGCTTTAGCAAATATTTTGTTGCTTTTTTACTTTTATGTTTTTATAGACTCGTGTATGATACAGACTTTGGACAGGCCAGTGAAATGAAAAATAACCAATTTCTCCATAGACTGTAATCAGATTATATGAAGATGAGACACAACAAGACTTTAAGGTCAATTTTAGCTTCATATTCAACTGCAGGTTTTTATCCTTCAGAGAGCTTTAAGCCCTGAAAGATATACTGCTATGCATAAGAAAAAATAGTGTCCTGCCTATGAGAGATGGGTAAATAAAGGCAGTATAACTAGGAAACAAAAAGTAGTTGAATGCAATGTAGAAGTATTCTAATCTCTCCAGTGCTTTTGAAAATTCATTCACTCCTTCAAGTGATCTAAGAAAATGCTGAATCGTCATCCTGATTCATTGTGGGATTTCTGTTCAAATGATCACTTCTAATCATTGTATAACCCTTCTTTAGTACAGAAATGAGAGCTCCTGTACAGATGGACTTTGCTAAAGATGAAGTGATAAGGAACATCAGAGAGTTGTGGTTCTAACTTGTTAGTGTATCTTCTCTTTGGGTTCCCTCTGAGTTCAGCTCTTTTATCTGTTTTTTCAGTTCATTCTCTGAAGAGCCCATATTTTGAAATATTCCAGTTTTGTTTAAGAAAAATGACGCCCTATAAACTATTGACAGCTGTAATTCCTTTCTAAGAAAACAATCTTCCTAATATATGTGAGTAGAGGAGTATTAATTTTTGCTTACTCTCCATTTTAATGCACAGAACTTTTGTTTCTATTTAGTGTACTTATGCATCTGTCCCCTTTCCATGTGTTGTATGTCCTTTCATTTCATGCTTCTCTTTTGTATCGGAACAACTTTCATCCATTTTCCTTTCTCCCTATCCTCAGCAACATCCATATGCATGCTTTTCTTTTAACCCAGCTGAGAGCCACATGCTGTGCACCTGTCTCAGAGGGAATATGCCTCCTGAGTCTGTTTTGTGCAAGACAGGTATGTGAATAGTAACCAGTATATTTATGTAATAAAAAAAAAAGAGGTTTAACCATAAGGACATTACACAAGATATTAATATAATAGTATGTTTGCTTGACCTTTTTCATTGTTGTACAAACGCATCCTATTTTCCTCTACTTCCACAGTAAACTCAAAATGGTATTTGTGATGTTAAGCTGCTTCTGCTTTTGTTCAACTCCATCTTCAGCTTGGTACAAACTTCTGACCTGGTGGCAGTCTAGATCTTACCACCTTTAAACAGAACATGCCCTATATAATTTGAGCTAACAATAAGTGATTACTTTTCTCCTTAAGGATTTAAAAAAATGTAGGGAATTTGGAAGTCCAGTTTGGATCTTAATTAATTTCTATGTACTTTCAAAATTCAAGGAAGGGATAGACCATGGTTTTCCTTTTACAATGCCAGTACACTGGTAGATTGAGAATGGCTGTGACAACAAAAAGAAGCCAGTTCTATCAGCACCACTGCCACTATTAATGCATGTTAATTAAACTGTGGGACTGATAACTAGTAAAGAATTTTTACATACCATTTTACAGATAGTCAATAATAAAACAGAGCTAGGAAATAAACTCCTTATTCATGGGCATAAAAAGTTAGTTCCAGAGACGGGGTTATAAATGGACCTGTTCAGTTTCAATTTACACCTAGTTCAAACCTGGACTCTAGGAAATTTTGCCCATTTTTTTATTGGAAAATTTGCCTTTTTAAAATTTTCTATTTTTTTTTCAGCTGTTTGTCCAGTTACTGAAACCAAACCTTTGTAGTAGCATTACACCACCTGAAAAAAATGGTGTAAACTTTTGTTTATTATTTTTATCTTAATTGCTTTGAAGTAGAGAACGGGACAGTATGAAATAAATTGAATTGCTTCAGCTTTGCAGAAAACATTTAAGTATTCTTCTGGTACAGCAAATTCCTGATCAAAAGAATGTGGGTTTTATTTAATATGTAGTTATATAGCTATGCCGGATACTTAAGTTAATTACAGAAAATACATAAATTAAGAAATTGATGAAAATTGCAAATAGTGGAAATATTTCAGAAGCGTAAGAAGGAGAAGATGAAATGGCAGTTACTTGCTACAGATCATTTGTACAGCGTTAGGGTACAAGTTAAGTAACGAGTCCTTATCCCAGAGCTGTTGACAAAGTTAGGACTGCAGTGACAGTCCTGGAAAGAACAGGACAGGACCAGTTTTTACTCCTAGGCAGAGACTTTCTAACATACAGAAAAAAAGAGTTCCGTGAATAGAGGAAAGAGTACAAAGCAGAAAGTGTGGTTTCTAAGACTCTTTGGGCATCAAATTTTTAAAAACCTTGTAAAATAAGGCAAAATCTTCTGGTAGTTCATATTGCCATAATTGGTGTAATTTAGAATATCTGTACTATTTTTCACTTGAGCTGAGGATTTAGCCCATTTTGACAGTCTCAGTGACAGAATATATTATAGATATTTGCTTGACAGAATTTGTACAATTTAGAGTTGGCTCGCTTGATTAATTCTTTGTGCTTGTGCCTGCCCCCTCTGCCTACCATGCTGAGGGCTGTGTCATTTAGCATGACTCCATTATATTCAATTGAGCAGTGGCTGCAGGAGGCCAGACGGCGTATGTCCTAGGGCCATACAAGTGCTATTTAGCTGGATGTACTCTGCCACGCCAGAGGCACTCAAGGGACTACAGAAAGAGTCACATTAGTGACATAATACTGAGTGCCTGCACTGTGTTATGCAAATGCTCATTGTGATGAAGTGTGTGGTGTTTGTTCTCAGCTGATTGTACCGTTGTGTGTGTATAGTAGGTTGCTGCTGTTTGCACTAAATAATTTGCAGCTAATACTGTTAGTACACAGTGCTACAAGACAGTGTACAAGACAGTGCTCTTGATGAAGTTTTAAAAGTGTTTGACTGCTGCCATCCTCTTACCATGCTTTTTACTTTACAGGACAACTTTCTTAATGTTCTGTACAGGAGAATGGAAGGAGTTGTTTGAGGTATAGAGAATGAAAGGATGGGCACACATCCAGGGGATCTCAGAGGGAAATATGGGCTGTGTGCCATACACTGAACTTGCTACATATGCGCACATCTGATCTAACACGCACACACTCCGCAGATGGTTAGCAATTGCACAGATGAACTCCACAAGGCATGTCCAGATCCCGCTTACCCTGGGTGTCTGGAAATCCTGGTCATATGGCCAGTCTGTGAATTCTCTCCTCTTTCTTCTTCCCAATTCTGAAATTCTGTCTAAGGAAGGAAGAGAAGAAGAAAAAGAGGACACGCCAAGGAAGAAAGATATACCAGGTTCATGTCAGCATTAAACATGTTGAAAATGGTTAGGTTACCATAAAGTAGTGAGCTTCAGGACCTCAGCTGAGCTATAATCTACTGTGTGTGTATTTTTAGTTTGCTGTTGCAGTGTAAAATATATTCACTTCACTTAAGCTATGTCATAAAAACTTACTGTGAATATTGAAATAAAATGCTAATTAGATACAGTTGGAAGAGAGCACATGGCAAATTACTGTAATACTGCTGATGGCTGGTAACTCATTTGCCTGTGGTAGCATGATCGGTTTTGATCAAATGTTTTTTCTCTTAATCTACCCGCTCCTTAGTAATGGGCTTTCTCTAACTAAAATCTGCACCAATTTTAAGTTCAATTAATTTAACTTGGTAAGTTACAATGTTTTTCTTAATCAATTAAACCATAATTAACCACAATTAAAAGTAGAAAGTTTCTTAAAACTTTAAGTCTTCTTCATTACATTGGAGAGACTTCTTTTCCTTCCCAAGTCTGTGGCTAATTTTAATTTTTCTAAATAAAAATATAATTTGTCTTCCCAAATCACTTCTGCCTAAACAAACAACTTGATAATGTTTTAAAGTATCAGACTAATTTTAGGTGATCTGACCTAAATGGTAGGTAGAATTTTTTGCTAATATTTTGCATTGAAAATCATGATGGATCAAATAGGACTTTGAAGTTTGTGAAGGTGATGCATTCACAAGGGTATGTGATGCATTTAAAAATCCAGCTTCTTCCATGATCTCGGGTTTTCTGCAACAGGTATATTGTCACAGATATCCATGACAGATTCTGCTCTTTTTGACAGTACAGTTTTAGTCTTTTCTTAAGAGTTACATGTGTGAATTATTTATGCACTTTAAAATCCCAGGGCATTAGGTACCCAATTATAATTGACTATCAAAATTCTTAGGCCCCACCTGTATAAATGGTTATCTACATTATTAACTTCAATTCTGTAAAAAGTAAGACTATTTTTTATCTGCTAAATTTTTTTGTCTGATAAGTGCTGAAATACCATCAGAGCAGCACTTCGTATGGTGCTGTCAGTCTCTGTTCAATTATCATTCATATTTTTCAAAAAATATAAGGATAACATCCAAGAAACAGAAAACAGTGTGATCCTCTGCCACTGCAAATTTACTGTTTATTTTTTTAGAACCATATTGCTTTTTTTAGCAGTTGGTCTTTGAAAGAATTACTTAAAGGTGACCTCTGGGTGTCTTAGTGGAATTTCTTTAGCCTCTTTCTGTGACAGTTTGAAAAATAATGGTAAATTTTGTTTAGATGAGAGAAAATCAACTATTCTTTCAGGAATTGGGACTTTCTGCACATAAGGAAAACTAGCATCAGTCTTGGATGTCTTTCTCCCATAATATTATATTGCCAATTGAAATTATTAAATTAATTCAATAATTACTGTATGAATATTTATGGATTTGGATCTTTCCTCCATTACATTCTACTTCTATTTAATTCTAGGGGTAAACACAGAGTTCTTTGACACTATCACTACTCATCTTTGGGCTTAAATTATATTTGTCTGTTGCATAGAGCTGCCTAAAACCATTTTATTTCCAATGTTTGGAGAAAACAGCTATTTTCTTCCCTTTTCTGGTCCTTGTTTTTTGCAAGGTAGTCAGTGAAGAATAAAAATGACCCTTTCACAGTAAG
This sequence comes from Gallinago jamesoni, assembly GCA_025769975.1. NCBI lineage: Eukaryota > Metazoa > Chordata > Aves > Charadriiformes > Scolopacidae > Gallinago > Gallinago jamesoni. Next base: position 96,859,411 of record JAOQGH010000023.1, on the reverse strand, counting down.
GATGGGTTAAAAGGGGGAGCTCAACTAGTAGAATTAATAATGTCTTATAAAAGTGTGATACTGTAGTTTTCTTCTGTTTTTCAAATGCTACTATTTCAACCATAGAAATAGTTTAAAAATAATTCTTATTTTACCTAAAAGCTTTTACATTTGGATTGCATGCTTGTATTGTAATCTTTATCTTTGTCCCAGAGCATGACGTCCATTTTTTCTTTAAAAACCTTACCTATTTGTTTCACTTCCGTCTTCTTACTTCCTTTAACCTTCTCTTTCACTTTTGATTCTGAATCTTTTTTCCTTTAAAGTTCACAAATTTTATTCCAGTCATTTCAGACAATATGATTTGCTTTATAGATCTTGCTTATGAGTCTTGACTACAAAAATTAATTTTTACCACATTTAATAATGTTGTCATTTATAAATTGTGTAAGCAATATATTCCTGTGCTGATTCAGTTTTTGTTAATGTGTTATCCTTTGGGGTATTCTGGGTACAAACATATAAGTTCAGATATATCTATATAAAGTATACACAGATAAAATCTTGGTCAAGTTACAGGAGCCCATGCTCTATATGCTTAGTCTGAGATTGCACAGACATGCTGCTTTTTTGTGGTTTTGTTTTCATATCACATATGTTATTACTACTGGCCTGAAATCTACCAAGTGCATTATAGCTAAAAATGGTTGTACATCTTTCTGAAACTTAACATGAAGACTTTTGAACTGGAAATTGAACCTTAACTTTGAAAATACCCTTGTACTTTAAATATAAATATGTAATTATTTAAAATTTAGATTGGAAGGGATCTCAGGACATTATCTGGTTCCACACCATGCTCAAAGTTGACCTAGCTTCAGAATTAGAGCAACATGCTCAGGAATTGAATAGTCAAGTTTTGAGTATCTCCAAAACTGGAAATCCCAGAACCTTTTGGGGGAATCTTTACAGGGCTGACTGATCCCGTGATGAAGAGTATTTTCTTTATGTTCCCTCGTTGCAACTTGTGACCATTGCCTCTCATGCTATTTTGGCACCTCTGAGAAGAGTCTCATTCTGTCTTGTACATAACCACCTATAATATCATTGAAGACAGCAGCTGGATCCCTCCTTGGCCTTCTCGCCTCCAGGCTGAGCACACACAAACTTCTCTCAGCCTCTGCCCGTATGTTACATGCTCCAGCTATGTAAGTCAGTGGCCCTCCTCTGGACTTGCTCCATTTCATTGTTGTGTTTCTGGCAGTGGGGACCTCAAAACTGGACTGCTCCAGATATAGTCTCAGACATCCCAATTAGAAGGGAATAATAATTTCCATTATCCTGCTGGTTATATACTATATAATACAGCCCAGTATGCAGATAAACCTCAGTGTCTCAAGGGCACACTGGAGACTCATGCTCAATTTGCTGTCCAGCAAGACACCAAGTCCTTCATTGACAAACTTCTATCAACCCTCAGTCTGTACCATTGCATGGAATTCTTTCTTCCCAGGTGCAGGACCTTGCATTCATCTTCATTTGGGGAAAGGAGAGGAGAGAGGAGAGGAGAGGAGAGAGGAGAGGAGAGGAGAGGAGAGGAGAGGAGAGAGGAGAGGAGAGGAGAGGAGAGGAGAGGAGAGTAGAGGAGAGGAGAGGAGAGGAGATGGATAAGGGACTGTATGTCTGTTTACTTCTTGTGAAGCAATTCATTAAAAACCTGGGATCCAGGTTCAGCAGGATGGCTGGCAAAATGATACCAAAGAAAGAAGAAGGAGGTGGGAACAGGACCGGTAAAGATGTGCATTAGAAGGTGGATCAAGTGACAGATTGTCACTGGTGACACTTGCATGCCTGCTTTCTATTTCAACCTCTTTATAATGCTTCTTGGGAAGTTATTAACATATTTCAGGTTTGTGTTTTCTTTTTCCAAATACGTGTGCACAAGCAAACTTCTTAACAGCAACAACAAATAGTATTGTTAAATTTTGTCTCTTTTGTCTGTTTTGGAATCAGCACCATGGAACTTTTGAGTGTCCTAGAATGCATCCATTCTCATGGTTCTGCTTGCAGTTTCCATATATGGCTTCACACAACCCGAGTATAAAGAGCTTTTGATGCCCAATTATGAGGGAAGCAAACTGCCTATTTTAAAGCACCGCTGATTCGTAGTGGTTCTTAAAACTTGCCAGCGCCTCTGTTTGGAGGCATGGGGTTTAGAGTCTTGTTGCCATGTAAGGATGAGCACTTCTCCTAGTGTATCTTCTTCTTTTAAAAATATGGTTGCAGTTGCATGTTGAGAGGATAAGGAGGGAGGACTTGTGACATCTGAACCAGGTCCTTCCAGTCCTAACTAGTTTCTGAAGCCCACTATGGTTTCACTTGGGATAAGGCCTTTAGCTACTCTAATCTGGCAATTCTGTACATGATCAAAATGCTCGCTTTTGTTAAATACAGAAATTCTTACCAAATAGTAAGTGTCTAAAGATGATGAAATTTTATTAGGGTGAGATGATGGCTAATGGGATGGTCTGGGATGGGCAGTTTTTGTCTTGTGTAACCTAAATGGGATGAGATCCTATCTTAATAAGGCATGACTTTCTGTGTGCTTGTGTGTACTGCTGTGCCCAGTGCTGCCCCCACAAAATATCTAAATGTCATGTTAAGGAATTCAATAAAATGAAAAATATTCTGCCACTGTATGAATGTATGTGTATGCATGTGCAATATGTATACATGTATATTTACAGCTAAAAGTGTACCATAACCGTATCTTGACTTTTGCATACTTGTTTGGTGATCTTATCTCAAAAAAAGATAAAGTAAATTGAAAAAAAAATCAACAGTGAGGTTCAGAGCTAAGCAATAGCTTCTGTGCAAGAACTTTCATGGCCAGAACTACTCTGCTTGGCATCGAGATAATAATAGAAGGGGAGATATGTGAGTCATGATCTGTGAAACATGAAGGGTGTGCAGAATGGGCTTAGGAATGATTGACTATGCAATAAATGAAGGGGAAAGTTTCCAGTGAAATTATCAGACATCAGGAATAAGAGAAGAAAAAAAACATTGTGAAATGCGTAGTGAATATATTTCAGTACACAATCACATGCATAATTATTTGGCATTAAAAGTGTATGCTGGGAAAATAATGCATTGGTTCAAAGAGAAGTTGATCAGACCTGTGGAAGACTCATGGTACTGAGCACAATGGTGTCAATGCCGACTTTGACTTAGAATATCCATACAACACAAGCTGCTGGCCCTTGGAGAATATGCCTGGGAATCATCAGTATCTGTCCTGTTTTGTGTTTGCTAATCATGTATTAAAGTGTTGACTGTCCTGGATCAAATAGTTTTTATGCTTATAAATGTAATTGAGTTATATTGTGCCCTGACTAAAGTTTCCTGAATATTTTTCCTCTGAATATTTTTTGCAATATTAAATAGTTTTGAGACTTACCTAAGCTTAGTAACTAAAGAGTAAATGTTTTAAAAGAAAGGTATTGTATGAACTAAACAGGTTTTTAATGAAAATGTGCCTGGCGATATGGTTATTTTCTACTGACAGAAGAAAAGCATTGATATTTCAGATAGGTGAAAAAGAAACAAAGTGAAAAAAAAATGCAAAACATGTCAGAACTTTCCAGCTTTTGGTTTTTTATTCCATATTAAGAAGTACAAATATACCAGCAAATATAGCAGACAGTCATTAGGGACTGCATTAGGAACTGTGCCCTAATTCAGTCTCAAAATGGCATTTTTGACAGATAATAGCACAAGGCTGGCAGAAGTTTCCAGGAAGACCTATGGGGAAAACTGTGCCCTCTGAAGCCACAGCTAGGAGCTGGATTGGGTCAGACAGCAGTAGATGCCTCTGTTTAGAAAAGTGAATCAGCTTGAAAAAGTAATATTCATGGTGAGGTTAAAACATCTACATGTAGTTCTCTGGCTCCGTAGCTGAATTTTCTCCTAATTTAGGTGTCCTGAACATGTACTTGGCATCGTAGCTCCTCTTATGGCAAAATAAGATTGGAGAAACACCTGTAGTGGAGCCTGGGTAACTATTAATCTCTCTCTGAAGTAAACGCATTCTATCTGACCACCTTAAATTCCTTCAAGCAATGTTGACTATCTTGAGTAGATCTCCACTGACTATAATGGCAGTTTAACCACCTACATGCATATGTCTTAACCTTGAAGTGAATCCTGCTTTCAGATGCAGCTCTTACAAACAATTCAATGTCTTTTGCCTTCTCTATCCATTCTTCTGCAAACTTTTTGTTACAATGCCTGTTTTATGCCCCGCCTTGTTCTAGTCTGTTATTTCTCCCTTAATTTCTTCACATCCCCTTAGAAGATGCACTTATTGCAGGTCTGTTCTCCTAAGTCCTGTAATGGAAAAAACATGTTATAAACAACTGTGGGAAGCACAGTAGAAGCAATGAAATGAATTCTAATCTCAATGTTGAGTTTATGAATTCTGTCAAAAACATTTCTTTAGCTATCCTTTATGTAATTGGTCATCATCTTTAAGATGTTTAGAACTTCAGATCACGTTTTTTGCCTGTGTGCCTATCAAGTCTTTGATTAAGCTTTGAACTGCTGCAGTAATGCAAATAATTAATATATATACATATATATGAGTAGGCAGCAGAACTTTTAATCAGTATAAAATTACTCCTTTGCTGAGGTATTAGTAGCAATAGGTCCTGATTCAGCAAAGAATTTAAGAATGTTTCTATGCTCGAGTCATCACTGGGAAAAGAAAAGCATGCAACTCTGACAATCACATAACAGGCTTTTCAAATTGAAACTGCACATCTGTTTTCTACATGCCCGTGAAATGGTCCGCCCTGTATTTAAAACATACCTTGGACTGTAGTCTTTCCAAGAACTGCAAAAGCCTTGAACTTCTAAAATAATTAAGAAAATTACTTTCTGCTCATTTTATATTTATATATTTTCTTTTTTATTGTCATTTTTAAGATGGAAAAATTCTAAACATTCTGTAAGGGGGTTCGTTTATCTTGGGTTTTTCTCCATTTCTGATTTCTAATTCGCTTTATGGGTTCTTATTCAGTCAAAAGTGTTCACAGCAGTGACTAGCACTTAAATAGGGATAGCAACTAACAAAAACCAGGAATCATGAAAATTAGAACCTGAAAATCCTACTACATTGTTTGAACTCCTCCCCTGCCATTTTAGGATTATTCACTGTAGTATAATTTCTGGTGCTTTATTTGGTCCAGTTGTAAATGACTTTTACTTCCTTGCACTGTTCTCCTAAGAACACTATCACAATATCAGTGCCTCCTTGCCATCCTCCCTTCCCCTGGAATTCAACCATGACAGTTATCTTGACTTTTTATATATGTGTATGAGATATTTTGGGTACCCTTAACTTTCCCTTTTTGCAGTTTTGGGCCTTCCATCATCCTTCAGGTAGCTGTACTTCTTTCAGTTTTTATTTGCATTCCGTGAGTTTAGTTCTTTCCCATGGGCTGTTCCCTCCATTCCCTTAATTGTTTTTATTGGGTTGTTGGGTTTTTTTGCTGAATTCTCTGAATTGTTAACATCTCTGTGGGCCTTCTCCTCCTTCCTGCTGAAGTCAATGGGAAAAAAAGAAGGCATGTTACTGTTCAGAACTCTTTCCTGCAGATTCTATCCTATTTCCATAATAAGTTGGGGCTTTTTTATTCAGCTAACTCATATGTATGTGTATTTTGCAGTTTGCATATTTAATGAGACTAGAACTATGTCTATGATGAGTGTGCATAGTCATCACCCAGCTCAAACAATTCTTCTAGATGGCAGGCCTTTTATTAACTTGACTGGCTTCCAGACCAGACACAGTTTGCGTTCTGACAGATTAAAACACGGGAAAAATTTGCTTGTAACTCTACGTGCCTGCATGGTAACACTTTGAGGACATCATCAGTAATTTTGAGCATCTTAGGCCAGCAACATTGATGGAAATACTAATCAGAAGTATTGCTTACATATTTACATGAAAGTTGCAGTATGAATAATCTGAAGTTGTCATTCTTGATATACTTGCTATTTTAGGTACTTTCTTTCCAAAATAATGCTAAGTGTTCATATCAATCTAGGTAGTAAAATGGTTCCCTCATATGTGTGAGAATATGCCACTAGCATTTTGACTGGGACTGGGTGTTTGATCCCTGTGATTACTTTTCCCATTTTTAATGGCCTTTGACATTTTGGTCAGTGTATTTGAGGAAAAGAGATGCTTGGGGGCTAACAGCAAGCAGTCATTCAACATTCTAGAAGAATTCTGCACATATGGATGCACTCATGCACTTGTTTTTTTCTCAGAGGTTCATGGGGACCAGACACTAATCAGTTTTGGTATAAAAACTTTATAGCTGCAAGAACAAAGCAGCTCACCACCACTTTACAGATACTGAAGAATATTTATGCCCCACTTGTGCATAAATTACTAGTTTGGGTACAGTGTAAGCAATATTTTATATATAACCTTACGACTGATGCAAGATCTACTTAAGCCTTGTCTATACTGTGTTTTGTCTGAGTTGTCTGGGTGAAGCCCACTTATTCTTATCAAGGTGTACTTTCCACCACATTCCTGTGCTGTGCTTGAGCAGTATTTGCAAGATGTTCTTCTGAGACTCATCAAAGTGATCTTTATACCCCCTTACTGAACATGGTATAATCAATACTAACCTATTGCTTTAGTTGTCACAGAGTTGGGAAAATACCAGTAAATTGGCAAGACCTTTATGGACTGGAAAGGATAGTTTTTCAGATAGTGTCATGGATGTGGAGGTGAGGACTGAACTACTGGAATGGCCAGTATCTGCTAAACATTTTGTTAGCACCAACTTTTCTGGTTAATACTTGCAAAGAACAGTTAGCCAACCAGCCCATGGTGCCCAAGCCTCCTTCCCAATAGGAGATTTCATAGGAGCCAGCCATTAGTTACCAGAGGGTTGCTGAACTTAAGATTGAAAAAGTAGTTACCTAATGCATATATACTCAGTAAATGCTCAGGTTTATCATAATGCCCTGGGCTGGTATTTCTGGGAATGCTAAATGCCAGTGTTAGGAACAGATAGGGAAGATTAAGGAATGTAAGGATTAGTGGCACTGTAAGGGCTTTCTATCCCATGGCAATTGCCACTGTTCATTTTCACCGATACTAATAAATACAGCATCAGCCAAGCAGTAGCACCATGATAACTTCATTACCTGGAAACCTGCTTGTTTCCTAAAAAAAATACAAAAGAACCACATTTTAGCATATAGGTTAAGAGTTCAGACTCTAATTTCATATTCCAGGACAGCAGTTGCAGTGTGTGCTTTAACTTTTGCCTATGATGCTATGTTTATTGGTCTGGTAAACAATCTGCTGCTAGTTGAGGGGATATACCTTGTATCTCTTGAAAGCATAGAGATTTTAAATGGAGAGCAATTACAGTTCTTGCATAGCCAGAGCTTTCTGTCCAGTAGAAAAGGGGTTAAAACTTAATAAGGACTGGGCAAGAGAAAAGGAAAAAACCCTAGGCAGAATGTCTCCACACAGAGAAAGAGAGAACAGTTAATTTGTGCTCCAAACTGCCGAGGACAGCAGAAAAAAGCAAGTAGTATAAATAATTAAAGCAGAGATTAGATAAATATTTGGGGAGGGGTTACTGTGATAGTGTAATTGCTAATGTTGAGGAGAGGTGGACTTCTGTGCTTCCTGGCCTCTTTTGCTCTAATGTTTCCTACAGCCCATTACTTAGTAGCCTGCCACATGCCATCATTTTGGGGGTTTAAACCACGTTTGTTGGTTTGGGGTTTTTTTTAAGCTTGCATAAGAATGAACTGTAGAACACAGGCTGGGATCTGCCTCTGTCGTGCAATACAGCTTTATGATTCATTCATTTTCCCAGACTTTATTTCTCCAGAGTGGGTCCTGGGTTGGCATCCTGAGCCCTGCAAAGATCCACGGGGCTGAGTGGAAGGAATGTAAATGCTTCACTGGAGCCAGACTCAGGCTGGGGCAGTTGCTGTCAATACGCTGGAGTTTAAATACATTGACAGGGTGGTGGGGGAGGTGTTCTGCAGTGCTGCAGATCCCAGGAATACCTTATCTTGGGAGCAGAGAATTAGAATTTTTTTATACATTCACGAACATGGTTGTTTCTCGTTTCAGAGATAAACAGCTACATCAGGTAACCGGCAGTGTCTGGGTTTTATTGTTTAAAAGGGGAAAAACCCAAGCATGTTTTAGTAACAAGGAGTATCTTTACACATTCATATATATATATATATATATATATATGTATGAAAATGCTTAAAGACTATAGAAAATTAGACTCGAAGCTAATCTCTAACAAATTAAACATTTTTCTATTGAAGGAAGGGGAAGTAAGCGGGTAACTTACACCGAAATATTAAATGTTCAGTGCATAATTTCTAACAAAGCCTTTAAAAATAAAGCTTTCATTAAAATACTCTTCAGAGCTCAGAAATACTTGCAAACACATAAAAGGGCACAAGATCTCCATTAATCTATCAATTAAACCTCTTTGATTTTTCCTGTCGATTTTCCTGTGTTCGCGTTCCTATCTTTCACGATGTGAATTGGTAACCTTAGGAAAACCTCCCGTACGAATTGCGGGGCTCTGTGGTAACCTCGGGGTGTCATCGGGTACCCTGCAGTGAGCGCTCGTACCCCCAGCGGTGCCCTGGCTCCCGCACTGTGGCCAACCCCTACGGCCACCCCCGCCGGGCTCTCCTGGAGACGGGGAAATGCAAGGTACCATTTTTTTTTTTTTTTTTTTTTTTTAGCAGCCTGTAAATGATTCCTATTCTTTGCTCCTCAGAACATCCGATGTGGTGCCCAATCGGCTGAGAAAGCTGCACAGACGTCAGTGTCTGTGCGTGTGTGTGTGTCTGCACAGCCAACTGCAGCTGGAACCTCCATTAGAGCAGCCCTATTGATTTCTGGTTCACACTGCAGTAACGGGGCTAGAGTGCAGGGCGGGCGGGGGATGCGCGGGGCGGGGGGGGGGGGGGGGGGGGGGGGGG
>JAOQGH010000023.1:96759923-96846923 GCA_025769975.1 Gallinago jamesoni | reverse complement strand
CCCCCCCCCCCCCCCCCGATTTCAAAAAGAGTATCTTTCTGGTAGATTTTTTAAAAGGAGTAAGATTTAATACTCCTTTGGCATCCGCCATATTTATCATGGCTATTGGAATTCGCGGTGGAAGTTGGATCACAGAACTAGTCTCACGCTCAGTTCAGTGCAGTGCAGCTCTGGCGGTTGGGGTGGGTTGCTGGGAACCGTACTAGTTTCCTCAATGGACTTCAGCTGGAAGGACTGGGATACTGTGTGTTATCAGGCTGTTTTACAGCACGCAGAGGTTGAGGTCTCCGTCTCATCCCCTCCTCCCCCCTCCACTCCAAGTGTCAGCCTCTGCCAAAGGCTGGTGAACAAAACCTGGGAAACTTCGTGAAAAGCCAGACGGATAGCACAGCCTGTTCCCTTCCCCTGCCCCCCGAAAGTTAATTACCGAGCTCGGTTGGATTCCTCCTTGCCACCCTGACATTTGACTGCCGCTAATTCACTGATTAATCTCATTAATGTGATTAGAGCAGGATTTGGAGTCGGCTGCCATTGTTCTGCGGGCAGCGCTATTCAGCCCTGGCACGGCGCGGCGGCGGGGCGAGGCGGTGTGCCCGCGGGGCCGGCCCGCGCCCTTCAGCACCGGGAGCTGTCCGCCGCCGGCAGCTGCCGCCCGCCCCCCGCCCGCCGGCCGGGCTCGGCTCTTCTCGCCGCCCTAAGGACTCTGCTCCTCCAGGAGGGGAAAGCGGGAGGGCCTTTTTGCCTTCTAATTAGGCGACGTGAAGATGGCTGTGGTAAAGCACCGAGTCTCTACATTTAAGTACTCCTTCCTTCCTTTTTAAAGGCTGCCATCGCGTGCGTTTTGTTTGCTCGGAGAGATCAACGGGGCAGCGTAGTTTGAACAGTACTTCCTTGCAGCCGAGCAATTTAACTCTCAGAACGTGAGGGACATTACAGGTGTTGCCAATACTTAGCAAGACTTTTTCTTCCTCGTGAAAGAGTGCTTTGTTGAGCTAAATGCTTTCGTTTAACTTCTTTTTGTGCGAATAAACAACGTGTCCAGCTCACCACCTCAAAATTACGTTTGCCCTCACCAGCACTTTTGTGCCTAGGGTATTTCCTGCGTCTGCACTGCAAATACCTATTTTTCAGAGTTTGACAGTACAAATAATTTTATTGATTGAAACTTGATCGGGAAGATCTTTTTAAGGTTTCGTTATACATATAAATGACTGTTGCAGTCTCCAGTTGCAACAGTATTTTCTATTCAAATTTGCAGGTTAGGCGGTTTTAAAGCCTAACTTCTTTAAAGTAAGACACTTTACATAGCATTAGGGAATGATCTGCTCTGCCCTATTTGGTATTTTGACTTTTATTATCTAGAAGTTACATTGTTATCATTTAATAACTGCCAATTGCACATGCGCAGTAACTTTTTTTTTTTTAATATCTTCTCTTTCATCTGTATTCTTTATGAGCATGACCCTGTACTGGAAACTGAAGCCACACATTAAACTCTATTGTGTGAAGGATTTGCGAGTACGAGCAGTGAACTCCTGCAAATCACTAATTTAAAAATACTTTTAAGACAAAGTGTTCTGCTGAGGAAAACGTGGGATCTGTTAAAGAACACACTACATTTTAAAAGATTTGAGTACAGTGAATGTCAGTGAAACCTCTGCAGCCATTGCAATCTATGGATAAATAATAATTTACGTTGAAAACTGTCAAAGTGCACTGAAAACGAAAAAGTCTGATGCTTTTTTTTTTACTCTACGTTTGACTTCCACGTAGTTTTTCAGTCACTGATACCATATGCTTAATAAGGGTTCCTATTTTCTTTTCAATTCCTTTTCTTTCCATTTCTTTCCCACCCAAAATCAAAAGCCCAGTGAGTAAAGTATTGTCTCCTTAACTGCTTTAGAGAACTATACGTTTAAAGGATGTATAAAATAGGACTGTATAGGAACAGGTTTTAACAGTGACAGCCACAATATGCAGGCCAATTAAAGCTGCTCGTTAGCGAGTATATTCTTGTAATACTCCTGTCAAGCTGAAATTGTACTCCCTTATTGACAGTAGTGTGTTCGTCTGATGCTTGAATTCTGCTTTCTGTGTTTGTCCAACGTTTCAAGTCTCGTTAGAAACTGCTATCAGCGAGAAAGTAAAAGAAATGGAAGGTTTTCAAGCATCCTTTACTTGACATTTGCTAACCTGGCTAACTTAACCTTCAGGAAAAATACTGTGCTCTCATTAACGCTGCTTAAACATGACCTGCATCTCCTTTTCCCCACGGATAACGCGCGTTGACGAGACACAGGCTGGGGGAGGGAGAATCCAACCCACAACATTAAACCCATACCCTAACGTCTTATGGAGAATAATGAGGCCAATGAATCACTAGTCTCCCCCACACTTTTTTTTTTTTCATACTGGTCTTTTTGTAAATATTTCTAATTTATGCGGTTCCCCCCTCCCCATCACCCTTAACTCTCGCCAATACAGGATTTCTATACATTCTGGCCCGATGAAAGCAAGTATTGTTTTTGTCTTCAGTGGGAGAAGCACCGGGCCATTTCTTTGTGTCATCCCGAAGGCTGGACAAGATGATGAGCTTTTTTTTTTCCAGCTAAATCGGCTGTAAAAAGTTTGAAAACACCTGCCATGATATGTGTGCCACATAGTCGCCTTCACTCTCTTCCTAAGGCCAGCCAGGGTCTAACATAAGGACGTTAGCTTTAGCAGAGGGAAAATGCAAGCTTTTGATTTTTGAGAGGCGAATACAGTTTCCCAAAGATTCTGCGTGTAAACCTGACGTTAGAAAACGGTGGGATTCGTGTGTAGGGTTGTAGATCCTCCTACACGCTTACCAATGGGCCCTTTCACCACCAGGTGTGCGTGTGCTTCTCAGGCTGCATTGATTTGGGTGGAAAAAACCCAACCTGACATGCCCTCTCGCTACGACACAAACATGGTAGCTCTTCTTCTCCGCTACGAGGAGGCTTCCCCTCGGCACCGCCGCCTCCCCCCCCCCCCCCCCCCCCCCCCCCTTTCTCCGCCCTCCGCGCTCCCCTCCGCACCTGCGGCCCGGCCGCGCCGCCGCTCCCGAGGGCTCCGCGCCTCGGCCCCTGGGGAGCCCTGCGAGTGCAGGGAGATGTAATCAGAGATGACAGAGAAAAATTAAGGGGGGGGCCGGGGGGGGGGGGGAAACAACCACCCAAAAACCAGACCACGAGCGAGGTGGAGATGGGGGGCGGGGGAAGAGACACGTAAGTCTTTTTTTTTTTTTTTTTTTGCTTTCTGAGGGAAACACTGCGTTTTCCACAAAAAGCGTGGAAGTCGTGAGGGCTCTGCCATTGTCAGTCCGTTCCTCAGCAGGCTGGCTCTCCTCTGAATCCCTGGGACAAACTCCCCCCTTCCTCCAATCTCCCCGCCCCAAAGCCCCTCTCCTGCCGTTGGAGAGCGGCTGTGGAGCTGCTGTGATGGCTCGGGAAGGGAAGGGCTGGTACCCGGAGACTCGCCCTCACCTCCGAGCGCAGTGTGACTCCTGGCAAGGCCAGACGGGAAGGGAACGGTAACCTCTACCGTAACCGACATGTCTGCTCTCCGCACGTCAGGCAGCGGGGATAGGGAGGGATTACCTCCCAGGGCTGAAGGAGGGTGTTCCTTGTGACTTTCGGGTCAGTCTCCCCCCGCCTCGGCCGCCGCCATCAGGGTCTGCTCGCCCTGCCCTGCCAAGCCGCGGGGCTGCCCGCACCGAGCATCACCGCGCAGGGCGAGCCGCGGCTGGGGGAGAGGGAAGGACGGAGCGGGGGATGCGGAGAGGAGGGGGCTGCAGCAGCACAATGGCAATAAGGAGGGCAACGAGAGCGGCAGGCACGCGTCTGTGTGTATGGAGGGGGGGAGGACATATAGGCTATACGTGTGCGCTAGCCAGGGTCCTTCCCCTAGGAAACGCAGCCCGCCTGCGGGAGTGGACGCTGCGGGCGGGCTTCTGCGGGGCAGCGCCGGGAGGCGCGGCGGTGCCCGGGGCACGGCAGGGCTGAGTCGGCGGGGGCGTGCGGGAGCCGTGCTAATGCAGTGGGGGGGGAAGGGGGAGGGGGGGGGTTGCCGCCGCCTCCGCGTCAAGATCACAGCCTGTCACGCTGCTGCCGAAATGACATTTCGGGGACGGGTTTAAACGAAGTGACTCCCCGCTGGCAAGCCGCTCCCGTCGCGGGGGCATCCGGCTGCCCGGGGGCGAGCCCCGCAGAGAGGCTGCCCGGGGGCGGGCGCACGGCGGCGGAAAGCCTCTGCAACAGCCTCGCAAAGGCGGTGAGGAGCCTCTTCCCGGTTATTGTCTGTGCGACACGTTTAGTAACGCGGTCCCTGGCTAAGCGGAGGCAAGGAGAGCCACAAAATCCACGTCAAATTGCTGGGGAAAACGCTGTTAAGAGGCACATGCAAATCTGGCCCTTTTTTTGCCTGCGAGCCCTTGTTTATGTTTGGGCTGTTGATGACATAAAGTTGAGCCGCGCAAGCTGGTGATGGTGGAAGTTGCTCATCTTGTCCCCTGGAAATAGTTCATTTCTTTTGTTTCAGAGAGGGTGAGGTGGTGTGAGTAGGTAAAAATAAGCGAGGCTTCAGCAATCCAGCTAAATTAACTCTATGAACCCTGGAGTGGTACCCCAGCGGCAAAACAGTGATGCTTTTCAATCATTATGTTCTTTTAAAGATACATTTAGAGGCCTAATTATTGTCTTTTCCCCTTTTTTTGAGGGGGGTGGGGGGTGAGGAGGGAGGGATGTTCTATAACGGAGTCATCATTTTACGCCGGCGGCGGCGGCAGGGGAGTTATTTTCCGCGGTCTCCCCTCCCGAGCGGCTGCGGCGTTTCTGCTTTCCCCTCTATTCGGTGGAATACAGCGCCGCCGCGGCGCCCCACGCCGCCGGGGAGCCTGTCCCGGGGTGCCGGGGAGGGCGCCGAGCGCGGCCCCAGCCCTGCCCGCCCCTCGCCGCGCCGGCGGGGCTGGGCCTGCGCGGCCGCGGCGGGCAGCGGCACCCGCGCGGCGGGGCCGGGGAGGTGGACGCGCCTGGCGCTGCTTAAAGGATGCGGGGCTGAGGCGGGGTAAGTCAGCGCTCTGCTAGGGATGCTGTTCTGCTGCAGTGATGTGGTCTCTAAGGGAACCCGGGCTTGCTGCATGCTGCGCCGCCGAGGCTGCCTCCCGCCCGTCGCCTCTCTGCTGCTCTTAAATGGAGGGTACAGCTGATCCATCAGCCACAGAGCTGCACGCATGCCCGTCTTCTCGGCGTTCAGTGGTGGCAACTTATTAATTTCTGCCTTCGACTTCAGGCCCGTTGGTTTCCTGTCTGAAAGCATTATTACTTTTGTCCATGTGGCAAAATAATTAGCATACAGATGAGAAGGGATCCTGCCTCTGAGCCTCAGTCAGTCGCAGGAGAAGATGTGCAGTGGAAAGTTGATTGGATGAATGGAGAACAAATGGTGGGCGTTCAAAAGCATTAGGAGAGTTTTGTTGTCGTGGAGCAGGTTTGTCAGTTTTCTGGGTGAATCTCATAAGATGGAAGGCAGGGTGGCTGGTGCTGAGGCGACTGCTTGACAGACTGTGGCCTACTTGAAGGTGCACGATTGGACTGCATGCATAGATAATTCATTTGGACTACTTTGCTTTGCGATTCCACGGCTTTCCCTTTGCTATTCCCTCAAGGTAAATATGTCCTTTTTTAATCGTTGTTGTTTGCAGGGCACTTTGCTGTTGTTCTCAAAGTAATGGAAAGTTCAACTCTTCGGGTGCTTAACAAAAGAATAGCTGGGTTTTGTACTTCTTCCACCTCAGCTCCTCCTGTGCGTGGAGCTGGAGGAGGCTGAGCTGCTCAGGGCCCGATCCTGCTCTCCCTGAAGTCAACGGGGAATTTGACATTGCTTCCAGGGAAAACGGGATCGAGCTCTCAGTGGTTGTTGCTTTAATAAGGTCTGCTGGAAATGTCAGATTTCAGCTGCCTATTTTCTAGAACAATGTGGGCAGACCTGTAAAATTAGCAACTGCTGTTTCAAAGAAAGCTCAGATGTGAATAGTTTTGATTGGTGTGGTATGCATTTTCTTGGTTAATAGGAAAAAAAATGCTTATTTAACACAAACTCACTAGTGATATTAAAACCTGAAGTTATTGATTGATAAATTACTAGTGATTCTTTTAGCTCCAAATATTTCCATTATGTATGTGTCCTTATACAGGCTTCTTTATTAAAAGAAGAAAACAAAAGAAGAAAATAAAGAAGCTATATTTGAATTACATGTTTTTTGTCAAAAAATAACACTGAGTCAGACTGGAATCCTACTTCTCAAACAGAGCATCCATTGACAGGCATTTCTTATATAATTCTGATGCTGTGTATAAAATATGGGAGGCTTTAATATTTAGTTAAATTTGCTTTTTTCATGTAGTTATTTAGGAATATTTTTATTCAATTTTGATGATTCTTAATCCCCTTAAAAATGGTGATTTTCATTTTAACTGACCTAATTTTGAAACAGCAGTTAAGGTTGGGGTTAAGTAGAAATTATTATCCTTAATTGTCTTTACATAGTTCTTGTGACTATTGTAGAACAGTTTGAGGAATGATTTGCTTAAATTTGAGAGATGTGGGGTTTTTGTTGCCTTTAATTATGTTGTTCAGGAGAACAACAGCATATGGTTCCGAATGATATTTAGTTTTTACCTCTCTCTCTTTTTTTTTAATTGACATTTCAGTTTTGTGTGATAGTTTATTTTCAAAAATTACCAAACAAATAAAAGTCTTTGTCGTGTCACTCTGCAAACAAACAACAACAACAAAAAATGGATCAGACTGTTAACCCTTAGTAGGCAGTTAGCAGGTACTCCTGATGATTTATCAAGGTTCTTTAAGTTTGGAATGATAAGGTTAAACTTGGTGATCTGGTGAGTGTTTATACTTGTTTGCAATTTGACACATTTGAAAACAATTGAGATGGCAACATAACACTCCTAAGATTAGAAATACCAAGTGATATAAGACTGTAAGCAATGAAACAGGAATTTTCACTGGGAAAAAAGTAATGATTATATATTTTTTTAAAAAATTATATTGATGTCTGAAGTGAAACAAAGAGACAAATAAGTTATTACAATGAGTAAATGCAGAATTCAGTACATTTTAAACTAATTTAAGGGTAGATTAAATTTTGTATGCATTTTACAGCCTAAACTTTCTGCAAAGTGAATGTTTTCCTCCTCCCCCCTGTTTTAACCAACAAGAGCAATAGTTAAATACTAAATATTTGCAGTGGTTTCTTTGTTTAGATTCAAATACCCAGTTATATGCCCACATTTTCAAAAAAGGCATTGATTTTATCGTACCAGTTCTTAGTTCACAATATGACTTTGTTGTTTTACTGTACAGTCTTGTATCTTACATATTATAGAATTGAGCAACTGTGTGTTTGGAGACAAAGACAATTAAGAAAGAAGAGGAGCTACTTCATTGTATTCAGAGGTGTATTATTTTTCCAGATTTGCTAAGAACCATTTTTGAGTGTCCCTTTTTTTTTTTTTCTCCCTGTTCTTTTCTATTAAGTTTAACTTTTGTGTTGAGGAGATGAATAAGATATACAAAAGAGTATATTGATGACATACACATACATGCATACACGTATGCGGCAATTTATTAGCTAGGTGAAGAAACTTTGCTATATGAATGGCAAAAAAGGTACTATCTTGAAAACTGTTCTTCTGCACCACTCAGGCTTTTATGTGGACTCCAAAACAATGAAAATATAATTCCCATCCATTAGCATTTCCATGGGAAATCAGCATGTGCATTTCATTTTAAGTGTGTTGAACAAGCACATTTATAAAACAAAGTTTTCTGTGGTAGAACCTATTTCTTTATCAGCTCTAAGCATTGTCATTGTTTTCTTGTGAGATTCAGTGGTGGAAAAGCATTTTGATATTAAGTACGTATACAACACTGAATATCCTTATAGAAACACTGAATTTAATATCAATTTGCCTGAACTTGATAAATGTTTGCATCGTGTTGATCAACTTTGAATAAAGATGTGAAGTTCGTGATAGTCTAGTACAAGAAAACTTTTTGGCTATAGATTTACTTACTGACCTTTTCTTTCCCATAATATGAGTGATGAGAAATGCTAATAAGATTATCAATGATGCTTTAAACAAAGTGCAGCCAGATTTCTATGGAATGAAATCGGGCACAGACCAAATAGCATCATCTTCTCCACATATCCCAGATTAAAAAGTCACAAGGAGAGCAAATCAAAGCTTTTGTAGGCTGTTGTTAAAGATTATCTCTTCAGAATCCTTCACAGTATTTTGCTTTGATTAGAACCACTCTGCCTGTTTTAGCCATAGCCTTAGCCATAGCAAAACATAATGAAACTGAGATGAAGGGGGAATGTCTTGTGTTGGGAGGGAGAACAGGATGTGGAAACAGACAGATGAAAACCACAATGGGATTTTTGATCCCTTAAAAGGGATCATACTTTTAGTCAGGAAAACAGTAAACATCATTATTAGATCGGATTTAAAATCTGATCTCAGATAAGATTTGCAGTGCATGTACTAGTTCAGTATGTTTGCACTGAAGCTGCAGATGTGGAACACGGTCACCAAGTAATGAAACTAGCCAACTTGGTTGTGGAAGTAACCAAGGCTGCAGGGTGCCCCACAGAGATCTATCACATCAGGTCTGGTATAGAACTGTCTGGTAGGTTGTAAACATTAAGAAATCAATGTTGCGTCTGCCGGTAGACCCTTTGGCTTGCTGAAACTCCCATCAGCCTAATGGATCTGGGCAATTGGTTTCAGAAACCAGTTCCCTTCAGGATAAATGTTATGTATGTTGAGGGTCCGTCATAACCAAATTGGTTATAGCTCTGCACCAGGCAAACTCATAAACATCTGTGAGATCACAGGTTTTCAACCAAAGCAGCACTGGGGTCTATTATTTTGTGAAATATTAAAAGTCTATATCTCTTGTGCCTTATGTCAGCATGGCGTTTTTTAATCAGGAAGTTGATTAAAAAGGGCATGGTATACTATGGATCTATGTACTCTTGGCGTAACTTCAGCTGTTTCAGTCTGAATCCTGCAAGTGCTGTCCGTCACGAGGTGCAGCGGTGAAGAGAATCAGTACAAAGCAGCAATTTTTAAAAAATTCTTTTCATTATAGGTTTTAAGAGCCTGCTCTTTTATTCCTACTTTGCATGTACCCGCTCCTGACCCCAAAGGAAATACAGGCCTGATCCAAAGCTCATTGCTGTAATACCTTCTGATAGAGTGGTAGGCCAAACATTTTTCTCATGCAGCTCCAGGGAAATCAAAAGAAAACATCTCCTCACTTTCTCATGTTTTGTAATTAATAAGATTGTTTACAGACAGAATGTAAAGGAGAGTATCGTAACCATTCGAAGAGCCTTTAGACTGCTCACTGAATGGCTTATTTTTTACAGTCTCTCTGGTGATGTTGTATTTCATTTACTCCTCCCCCCCCGAGAAATGGTGATACTTGAAAGATGTAATGCCACAATATTTATATTAGATATCATTAGCTTGCTTTATTTTTCAACGGGAAATTCCCTTTTCTCCTCCCGTCTCTAGTCAATACTGGAGGATATTACCACGGGAATAAAATTTTATGCCTAATTTTAGTGTTCTTCTGCCTAATGTGGTGTGAATAAGAACCATGTTACAGCATTTAACCTAGTCGATCTTTGTCACTTCCTGAACAATTCCTTGGTTCAAATAAAAGAGCCAAAATGCAAAAAGAGAAGATATCCAAGATTTCTTATAAGGATAAGCTGTAGGGACTGCTTGTTCTTTCTTTTAGAGTAGATGCTCTGGCATTCCTTCCACTGCTGCAGCAGGGCATTCTCTTGCGTAAGGCATACCCTTGAAAGGGTTTCCCCAGGTCTCTTGTGGTACTGTGAGTCAGTGGCTCAAAGCTTTATTTCTTATCTCCTTCCCCAGAATTAGTTGTTAAATCAAATGTCTTGATTTTCTGGATTTCTGAGTAGCGTTTTCTAGTCCAGCTTCTAAGTAAGCACTGGCGATTTGTTTTTATAACGTTTCAGAGATCCTAGCAATCAATTCCTCTGTTGTCTGAAGAGGAAAAGGCCCATGTTTAAATATGAAACTGTGTTTACAACAACTTTGCATACATCGTGGCTGTCATGTCCCATGCATAAATATTCAGGGTTGTCTTTTGCGTATGTGTCTCTTTACGAAGAAATAGAACTGTTATGTCATAGCAAATGATAAGATTGAGTGCAGGGCTTTTTATTTTCTGTGTAACTTTATAGTGCTCTTGGTATGTCTAAGACAAGTTGTTATGAATTCAGAATGGTGTTTTCTACAGTGTCTTGGTTATGCAGCATAGTTTGACTGATTAAAAAATCTACAAAAACAAACTCCTTGGGCTTGGAGTTGACACTACAAAGTAATGCTTGTGTTCTTTCAGCATGTGCACACACAAAGTCCATTCTGGGTCTTGCTAGGAAGCACCCAGAGTTTATGCAGGCCAAGTTAACTGTCTTCACATATAGAGAAAGTTGTCTGTTCCAGCGGTGGTAAGATGCCTCACGGGTGGGATGTTACTTATTTACTAAGAAAAACAAACTTCGGTTTCAGAATTTCATAATCCTCTGACCCTTTGGCTGTGACCATTCTGCTCCCAATCTCAAACTCCAGTTTTCATCAGCCTCCGTATTTCATCACTTCCAATGATGAAAAAAAACTATTTTTTCCTCAACCTTTTAAAATACTCTGCATGTTTGGATCTACCTGAGTTTATGGGTAGAGCTGTGTAGAATTACTAGACCTCCATATTCTAGGGAAGTAGCACGCTTTAGTCCTCAGGGAAAGTAGGTGCAGCCCAGGCTGCAGCATTCTTACAAGAACTAAGATGATTTTTGGACATTGGAAGTAAAAGGTGCAGAGGCTGTGATGAGAAGAATTAGTAACAATGTCATGGCAGGGAAAAAGAATCGAACATTCAATTAAAAGGAAGATGCCAGTGGAAAAACTGAGGTCCAGTTTGCTGTTAAGGAAAATCAGAACTCTATGACCATTGGATATATGACCTCAAAAAAGAGAAGAAAAAGAAACTTAGAAATGGATATGGGCTGCAAGCTTGTTGAGAAGGGATACGCAGAGGAGTTAGGAGGCATACTTGGATGGAAGTCAGGAGTACTTCATGAACTCAAAGATCAGCTGGAAAAGCAAAGGAAGCTCAGGTAGGTTTATTTGCATATGCTACTTCTGCTGCTCTGTTTTTCCTTTTTCTTGTTTGTTTTTTTTTTTTTTTTAACTTTCTTTCACGGGCCTAAGAACTTATGCATTGCCTTCATTTCTTCCATCCCACTCTAAGAATAGTGTCTAATTATAAGGAGACAGGGAACAAGGAAAAGGCCTTTTACATGGCTAGTTTATTTTAACAACACTCCTATATGCACTGTCAATCATAAATTTTTAAAAAAAAAGATAGACTAGACCACACCCAATATTCATGAATGTGTGCTAAGTATACATAAATGTATGTGGACATGTAGAATTTCTGTGATTAAATATCACTTCTTTGCATGCAGGGCCAGAACCAATGGTGTTGAACCAGATACCTTAGTATGCCATTAAAACAGGTGGGAAACATAAGACTGTTTGCAATCAGTCTTGTAATTGGTTGCCAAAAGTGTGTTTTCTGTGAATAAGATGCAGACATGTAGTATGAACCTTCATTCACGCAGTCCATTCTTTTCTGAGATGAAACCAAATTCAAACCATTTATTTTTTATTCAGGGAAAGCAAATAGAGACATTTTGTTGTTGGTTCAGAGAACCTGCTTGCTGAATTAAATAATAGCAGTTATCCATTTCCATTTCTGTATTTTCAGGTTGATGTTTGCATGAACATCTCCTTTTACCTTCAGGACACTGTCAGCATTTTTCAGCATGTATTCTTTAAACTTTGAAAATAAGTGTCTATGAAGGCCTGTTTCAATTTTTCTTTTACAGTGTGTTACTGCCTCACCTTTACCAGCTCTGGAGGACTGTTTGTTACAAAAAAGCTGGTAGCGTGTGTCTGGGTGAACTCCAGCTGCTCAGAAGAACCTTTTCAGTGGTCCCTGCCCTTTATGAACAGGTCATTGCTTGTTCAGTCATAGTTACTGCCATGTTTTTACAGCTGGCATATGTGGTAGTCCATAGCCTGTATGCCAGCTCTTCAAAAGGTGGTAGACTTAAAGTAGCCATCATTGATGGACTTTCTAAATTGCCTACCATGAGGCTGACCCATATCTTATTTTATGAGAAAAGATATGTGTGGGAAAAGATTTTTATTTATGACCTTTACAATCTAACAATGCCTTTTTTGTTTTGTTGTTGCATATGAGTGACCTTGGCTGAGAGGAGCAGATGATGAGTAGAAGAAAGAAAAGAAAGGGTAAATCCTTTCCATAGGTCTATTTGGCCTTTGTGACACAACACACTGGAGAAAATGCACACTTGAATACTTTACCTTGAAGAATGAACATCCTGATTTAGCCAATGTGGGCACTACAAAGCAGTATGGAACAAAACACCCAGTCATTTCATTGCAGCAGCCATCGTGCTTCACAGACAGCTCTGCGGAGCAGGTTTCATCCCAAATACCTTCTTTGCCTCCTACTTGCCCAGGAGCCAGCACAGATTGCCACAGTGTTAATTCCAGCCAACTCCAGTGGAAAATAAGGGCATATGACAAGACTGCACATATGTTAATGACTCATGCACCCTGCACTTTTTATTTGTCATTTTATATGTTGTTTGTTACGGTTAATAAATTTTTATTTTGTGAAAACTGTGATGTATTTGTTCTGTTTAAAAAACTGATATGGAACACCCTTTTCCTATACCTGCATTTCTTGCCAAATTCAGTAAAATGTGGTTAACTTAAAATTCAATTTTTTAGCAGTCATAAGTATAGCTTACTCAAAGAGCAGAACAAGCAGATTCAAAGCAGTGCTGCCAATAACACGTATCAGAGTATGCTTCTGAGGCTTCCAGAAATTGTATTCAGATTGACTCCTATAATTGCTCTTTTGTGTTCGGAATTACCATTCTTTCTTCTCTCACTGAAAGCATCTACATTTTTTGTTTTTAGAGGCATTTTTAATTTACCAAATATACATTAGAAGCCACCAAACAATTCCTGTATCTTTGTTTCCAGATACCAGATAAATCACTTTAGGAACTAGGAAAGAAGAGATAGAGCAGCCTTTTGAGAATTGCAGTTAATAAACTAACTGTATCTTTATAAATATTGTGGTCTAGAGAACTTTATTGCAAAAGCATTCCTAGAAATGTGAACTTTACTTAGATTTTGTAATTGCACATAATTTAGTGAGCCATCATTGCTTCATGTAACTACTCAGAAGCCTTACTTAAACTGTTTAACCAGTCAGGATATACTTGTACTTTATGGCAAGTTTTATTTTTTGCCTCCATCATGTGCTTCTCCTCAATTTTCCTGAAAAATCTGCTGATAACATTGAAGCTTGGCATATGCAGGGAGAACAGGTACTACCCTATAAAAGAGGCATCAGAACTCCACTGATTTGTTCTATACATGTATCTAATGTTGTTACAGACTGAGTATGGAAAACTGGAAGCATGGAAATGGGGAAATGAAGGAAGAAAAAAGCATGAAGAAAGCAGGAACTGGGGGAAGCTGAGTCTAAGCTCTTAAAATTCCATAGGCAGAGTTCTGGGGTCCCACAGTGCATTGCCAAGTATTACCCCCCAAATGTCTGCAAATTACATTAACTGCCCTGCATTCCAAAATGTTTCTATTTAGAAGAGTAATTTATGGAGAATACTGTATTTGTGTGGGCCTTCATAAGTGCCTCCATAGGGTTCAAGGGTTGTCTAGATGATGCTCTTAGTCACATGATTTAGTTTTAGCCAGTCCTGCAAGGAGCAGGGAGTTGGACTTGGGGATCCTTATGGTCCCTTGCAACTTGAAATATTTTTTGATTCTATGATTCAAGATAGCATGAGCCCTAGTCAAAGTGTGCTCCCCAAAGCTGTTGAGTGGTACGGCTGTTACTGGGAAAGGTTTCTGATGTAGGCTGGACTTTAAAATAATCAGCTGTAGGAGAAATAGACTCCTTTCTTACTCATCTGTAGTATTTTGATGTAAGGATGGAAGTAAGTCAGAAGATCCCACTTGTCCCTCTTTTTTGGCCAGCTGAAGGATGAAGAGAATAAAAGTTGAGGACTGGAAACCGAGAAGCAAAATCAGTAGCTTTTCTGAAAAAAATATCTTTGATATTATAATGAGAATGACAGATTTCAGATCATAGCTTAACTTTTTAAAAGAAGATATTTTGACCTCACTGTTAACTGTAACCCTAAAATGACTAAAAATGTCTCAGTTAGTGTTCACACATCCCCTTAACTGTTATTTTTCTGCTGAAACATCAAAATGTTAGAGCTATGGTAACAGCAAAAAGAATTTGCCAGACAGCTATATTAGTACAAGGAGACAATATATTTGCATGGCTATGTTTACAGAGCCAGTGGCCTAATCCTGTTCCACTGAAGTCACTGAGAATTTCTTCAGGGGAAGAATGCATTTTGTGTTAGTTTCTAGGTTTTTCAGCTGTTAAGTTACTTTTCTGGTATGGCTTTTGAAGCAATTAAATTTAAAATACAGTTATGAATCCATGCTTTATCAATTGAATTCTTGATTCCTTTATCATTTTCCCCAAAGGTCTCAATATGAAATGGAGTTTGGCCTGTCACTGCTCTAAGTAGTTCCTTGATCAACCATTCCCTTGGTTGTGGTAAGCTTAAAAACAGTCTTTCCCAAGAGGTATCACACCCATTACATAAGCCAAGAAGTATTTTACTGTCCTCTCCAGAGGAAGGTTGCTGCACCTGTTTACAGGTACACTGAAACACTAATGGTCAAAACAGTATCAAATTCAAAGGCATATCTGTATTAATCAACCTTTGTCTTTACTAAGCAGTGTATAACTGATACCTTCATAATTGTTTGTGGTAAGACCATAACTGCTTTCAGAAAATAGTCTTTTAAATATATTCAGCTGTTGCCTCTCTTCCTTCATCTTCCTTGAAGCTTTTTTGCTACCTTCAACTGTGCACAGAGATTTTACTCAAGTAAAAAAATCTACATGCAAATGAAGAACATACAACTGCTTTAAGTGTGTAAACTCTTATATGCATCATACGAGACAATAAATAAGTTTGAATGTATTGCCGCAAATCTTGAGAACCAGCTACATTATATATTAGCAATTGCAGATGCCAGGAACATTGGGAGGGATCTTATGCTTTAGAAAACAAGATGTCTGTTTATAGACAGAACATAGCAGAATAAGATCCTAATTCTCCTATGACATACTCACCTGGGTGCTCATATTGAACTTCATAGGTCTATTCATCTGCTATTCACAGGTAGAACTTCCATGTTCACAGAATTAGGGCCTGAGCATTTGAGTCAGAGATCAGGTTCACTACTGAAATAAAGTTTTGAGAGAAAATAAACTGCATATTGACTAAAACTGGAGAAATTTTTGAGTTATTATTATAAAAAGCTATAAGTAGGATAATAATGGAGAAAAATCACAGTATTTCTCCTTCAAGAATGAAATTGTTTGATTTTCTATTAGAAATGGCTTTTTTACTACTGCCTTAACTTATCTTACAAAATAAACTACAATTACATCCAAAATAGTTTTGGTTAAATCAAACAATCCAGTTAAGCTCATATGACTTTACTACTGTTTGATTTGCCAAACATCTCATTTTAAATTAAGAAGAATGAATAAGTTAATCTCACAGGTCAACATTTTTCTGGAGCTGAAATTGAAAAGATTTATGTGGTACTGTCTCCTACAAGTTTTTTTAGTTCAGTGGGACTGATTCGTGCATCTGTGCATTCTGCCAAAGTGGCTTGTTTTTTCAAGTGTGCAGCAGGCACTCTTGGAAAGCCTCATGTGTCTGGGTAGGAGACACGAGAGGAAGAGGATTCTCGCAACATCAGGCATCTGTGTTTGAGCCTGTATGGTCAAAAAGTTGTTTTCAATAAAATAACTATAATCACTTGAGGCTCATTTACAGTTGTAGAGATTCCTGGTTTGTCACTGTATGGCAGGAATATAGAAAATAGATTTGGATACACCTCATTGCTTGTGTAACATTGTGCTACTTCTTTTGTCTTGTGAAATGCTTTTGTGAATTATAGATAGCTTTGCATATAAATTAGCTGTACACTGCTTTGCAGTACACCGTTATTCTGATCCTTTTGCCCTTTTTGCCCTTTTTCAGACGTTAGTAACAGTTGTTGCATCTTTTCTAGTTCAAAAGACATTGTGCAAATTGACAGTGTGGCATGAGAGCAAACCTGCAAGTGTTAGCACTAGCATTTCTAACCCAGGCTACTCACTAATTTTAGAGTTTTTTTTTTAAAAAAACCCCTGTTACTATGGGCCAGCTAGGAAAAGAAAGTGAGGAGGGAAAATAAGAATGGGCTCCCCTTGATGATGGTAAATAGCATGTTGTTGTGTTTTAGTTCTGTGACAGACACTAGTGCTTGAAGAGATTTTGGTTTGATGGTACCACCAGAGAAGTAACCTGAAAAAGAATAAAGGGAGTGCAAGTGTTAGTTGAGTCTTTACTAGCTTTTGCCTGGTGATCTGGGTGGAGGGGTATGAGTCCATTTTCATTCCTCTGAATGAGTGTTCTCTCATCTACTTATTTGTCAATAAGCCGGTAATAGTATGCCTTCAGCAAAAGGGTCACGTATGGGTACAAGGTATGCAAATATACCAGAGCTGGCTTTAATCACTCACTTTGTGCAGGGATAGCTGTAGAAGGTAAGACTTACCAAGATAAGCAATACAGTTGGTTGAATAAAGCATAACTCATGTTTGCCTCTTCTTGTGTGTTTTGCAAGTAGGCTTTTTTTTGAGAGCAAGTGGATTATTAAGCACCTGGGATAGCATGTTATAATGAAGTGACATAAAACATTTGTACCTAATATGCCTTAATGAAATGTTAAAACTCTGTATGCCTATCTAAGAGATAAAGAAGTATAGGAGTAACAGTGTTTTATTTAATGTCAAAAATAAAACAGTATTTGTGACAGCTAGGCCTTGTAGTTAACAGCTCATCCAATAGCTCATCTATTTTGCTATAGAGACCATACTGCATATAATTTACAGGGTGGAAGAAAATTTGTATTGGAATGGATATTTGGAGGTCTGGTCCAATCCTCTTCTCAAAGGTGTTCAAATCAGGATAGAGCCATAATAAGGTCCAAAGTTCAGTCTAGACAGTAGCATGCAAGTATTGTGAAAGCACATGAGAGGCTGTGAGAAAAAAAGGAAGTGTATTTGAATCAGATTCTCTAACTGTTTAAATGTGATGATAGAGTGTGCTGCTGTAGCTATACTGACTTTGCCTGATTTTGCCATGTACCAGTAATTTTATTTCTGGCATCTCCACATGTCACTGGGAATAGAAGCATCCCTAGAGCCAGGAGCCGACTCTTCTGTTAGATCAGGTGGTGAAAGGGAATCCACAACATCTGCACAGGTCAGAAGGGTGGGAGGAGAATGCAAGCTGAAGGCCAGTATCACAGAAAAATATCTTTTAAAAAACCTTCTACCTGCTTTCTCTGTTCTGAAAAATTCTGGTTTTAAATCATAGAAACATATTTCTATTGCAAGTTAGAAAAGATACAGTAGGAATCAGTTCAGTATCAATGGGGAGATTCCATGGTTGGCCAAGTAAGTCCTTTCCATTTTAACTTATTTTATAGTATCACAGAAATTAAAGTAAAAATTGTAAAAAAAAGACGTAATGTCCAGAGGAGTAGGACAAAACAGGGAGCTGTGCACTTCAGTAAACATGACTTAGAAACAAAACTGGGGTGGGACAGTTCAGATCGGTTCATTGTTTAATAGATCTTCACTTTGTATTAAGGAATACATATGTTTTAATATGAGTAGTGACACTGTGGAATAATGAAAGCAAATAATTTTATGTTTCCATAACAAAACATCATGCTGCTCTGTCTCCTGCTTACCTTTATGCTGGTCGGTGTTGACTCTAAGCATTCTAGGATTCACGGATCAGGGATGACACTGAGCTACCTGACAGAAAAATAAAATGGAAAAATATAAGATTCTATTTTGTTTGCTGTGCATAGGAGGCAGATAGGTTCAGTTCACTTTAGAGAGACAAAACATCCCCTTGGACACAGCTAGGATGCTAGGGATCAAACTCTTCTCTTTGTAGCGCTAGTGTAAATTCAGTGTGTCCAGTGATTGTACTTACTTTTTAATGTACCCAGGTATTGCTGCAAGAAGAACTTCTATAACTTGGAAAGGACTGCTGCCCTGGCAGAATGTCAGGTATGAATGCAGAGTAGACAAATGTAATTATGAATTAAAAAAATATAATTTATAGTTTAAATTCGAAAATCAAAATTTGGGATGTCCTTTTAAAGAGACAGAGCTTCTTTCACCAAAAGTTCTACTTTTTATAGCAGGCCTTCAGGCACATTTCTAACTTCAAAATACTCTTAGGTTTGATGTGATTTATCAGTTTATAGAATCTTTGCTCACCTTTAAGGTTTTGATATTTTTTCACATGATATCACACATGCAGTGACATCTGTTTTGCACTCATAGTCAAAATGAGATTGTTCTCAGCGATGTCAAGAAGAGATAAAGACAGAGTCATAGGGGATAGTGAGATGTGAAATCACTTGAAGCTGTATTTTAAGGCTCTATGACTGACAAAACAGGTGTGCTTTTTCTACAGGGACCATCTTTTTCTTGTGTGTTTTTACAGCACTTAGCACAAGGTATTTAGTTTCATGAGCTGGGCTTCTAGCAAGAATAGCATTTGCATGTAAGACATCCTGTAGAGACAAGGCTGCTGTTTTATTGTGAGTCAAGGTCAGCTGTGGGTGAAGAACATGGTGCTGACTTACGTGGCTAACTTGTGAGAAATACATCTTAAACCTTCTTTCTCACTGAGGATTTCAGTGACAGTTATGGGGCAGTGTTTTGAAAAAACAAACAAGATTATTACTTTTTGTGCTCTCCATATCAGTAACTACAAAGCCAAAACCAGCAGAGATTGGTTTGTGTAGGAGTTGTGGAGAGTGTGTAGTCGTCTTGTATATTGATGAATATACCCCTGAACTCTCCATCATCAGTCATGTCTTACACCTGTATGTTCAAGACAAGAATCAGGCCCACTTTTTGTAAGATCATTCCAGACAATTTCAGTGATAATCATCTTTGATTTTTGTAATGTATGGGTGTGGATCTCTGTGGCAAGCTGAAAATTCAGCAGAAGTGTTAGTTAATTATAAAATTCCTGAATATATGATTTTGCTAAAAATATTCTTGAAATGAAAGTGTAGGAATATGTCAGTCTCTGTAGTTACAAGCTACAGTTGTTATTCATTCTTGAAATGAGTGACACTGTTTATTTCTTTTACCCTACGAAAACCCATGTGGTTAATCAGTTTTCTAGATAAGGGGTAGAAAAACCCCCAGATTTTACCTTAAAAAACAGAAAAAATACTTTTAGTAATGAGGTAATACAATCTGATATATTCGATCTTTCTTTGGGACAAAGGGATGGGTTATGTGACTTTTGAGATCCTGTTTTCTGTGACTGCATAGCTGCAAAAGAAAACCAGAGAAATATAAAAAGAAAAAGCAATGCAAGAAAGTGAAACTACAAGATTTGGCTATCAGATGAGGCTGATCCTGCCTTTCCATGAACACAGAGCAGGTGGAGACCAGCCAGCTGCTGCAGATATTGGTAATGATCTATCACAGCTGAGTGGAACTTTGCGGTGACTAGTTTATCAAGGTGCAAAGTGAAAAAGTCTTAAGTTCTGATTAAGTTCAGCCTCGGTTTCAGTCAGTTTCTTGGGAAAGCAAACACTTCTGAGAACTAAGGAAGTTTTGCAGGGGAAAATACTGCTGCCAGATGGTAAGTCAGCCTGATAAAAATATATGCAAATTTTTACACCTCTGGCAGAATTAGTTGCATCATGGTAGCTGTGATAGTTTAGGACTATCATAATGGACACTATTAGAGAGAAAGACAACTATTTTTCATTATTTGTTTACCCTAGCTAATATATTTGGAAAATAGACAAATCTTTGAAAACTGAAGCTGCTCTTTGATTCAGAATTGGACAGTTCTCTCTCACAAGTTAAAAGCAGTAGCTGTGGTTTGAAAGCAGGAGAACTGTAAGTATGGTGCGATGGTCACCCAAGTCAATCTCCACATGAATACTAGAGCTACTTACAGTCATTGAGATCTATTGTCTGTTTAATGTTTGTATTTTGGTAGCACCTAGGCTATCAACTAATTCAGGACTTAAGGGGAGGTTCCTCAAATATGGTAAGTAAATGTCCTCTTCCCTACTTTGCACTTGAGAGGTGAGGGCTAGAGCTGTGAGTTTGTGGAGGTTGATCTGTAAGCGGGCCGGTTCTTTCAACTGCAGTGAAGGATGAAAATTTTCTTACATCCAATATTTGCAGTGGGAATTTAGAGATCCAGAAGTGAAACATACCTCAGCACCTGTACGTGTTTGCAGTGGTGGCATAGCTTGTTGCCTGCCAGCCGGTTTTGATTACTGCCTGGACTTCCGCTGTACATGTCCAAAGAGAATGGCAAGCTCTACTCGATAGTTAGTATTTAAAGACTGATCCTTTATTCTTTAGACAAATAGAGAAGGCAAATAATTTGAGCTGGTGAGGAGACAGAACACAAGATAATAGTTGATCCTGTTGAATATGTGAAAGAAAAAAGAATTTCTGCAACAGGCATGAAGAGCTTCAGTGCAAGCGAAACAATTGTTCTATGAGGTAGTGGATCCTGTGGCCAGACTCTGGTAGCAGGTAAACATGCACATTCACATGGGTGATATAGCATAGCGGTCTATTAGTGAGAAGAACTTCCCTGCATAGGGTTGCCGTGCTCATTATAAGCAATTCTGTGTCAAAATTGTGACAAAACTGAGTTGCCTCAGATGATTGAACTGCTGTAATGCTGCATATGTAAATAGCGCATAGCTTTTTTCCCCAGTTGTGCAATTTTCTGCATTTTGATTGGTTTCAGGAGGCTGATTGCCATTGTAAGACTGCAGCTGTTGCTGGGTAACAATGCTGGAATAGGAAATCCTTGCATTTTTATCCCAATTGGAGTACAGGTATTTGCATAGTCATATTTAAATTCTAATTGCATTAGAAATGTAGAAATCCATGTGTCTTATTGGCTGTTATAAATGCTCTCCAATGACTGATTCCTTTACTCAGACATCTGGAGCTGTGCATCCCAGAAAGCTCACCTTTGCTTCCAGTGCTCTTTCAGCTGCTTCTGGCTTTAGCAAGGTGGCAGGCATGACCTGTGCAGGTGAAACTCTAGGTGAAACTCTGGAAGCCACAGGGAGTTTTGCTATTGATTTTAATTCTACCAGGATTTTGCTGCTAGAGTCCAGTGTCTTTTAAAGATTTTACTGACTGATTTATGATGATTGCTCTGAAAAGAAAAAGCCCTCCAGTTCATGTTGGGATCACTGGGCAAGTTGTCCAGCTTCTGCGGCATTGGTATCAGATTGAAAGAACGTTGAGGACAGTGGAACGATTCCCATTGCCACCTGTAAATTTTGGTAAATGAAACACAGAGGCCCCAAGAAATGCTTAGGAGTTAGAATGATATTTACTTAATGGACCAAGATGCTTACGTTTTGTAACGCTTTAATTAATGCCTTGAGATCTTTTATACAATTTGCCAATATGAATCACAGAGGTTTCAATAACCCATACAGTACAGAAAAGTTATTACTGTTATGCAGTATTGCTTGTTTGAAAACTGAGAAGAACTCAATAAAAGACCATATGAAGGTATAAAAAAAAGGTCCTCTTTCTGCCCTGTGTAATGCAACCGCTGTTGCTGAGCTGACTTAAGGATAACTGAGGGCAAAATCTGACCCTTTGAGCTTGTGTTATTGCTTTCCCATCAGCACTCTCTGCAGTGTGGGAGACGGGCTGATCAGGAGAATCAGGGCTTCATACTCTGAGCAGCACAGTGTTCTCGAACCTCTTGGGGCTGGAGAAGATTCCAGGACAGCAGTCAGGTCATACAGCAGCTGAGAGTGAATGATCACTCTGCCCCAGTCTGTGCATGGAGAGTTTTGGCATCTGCTTCTGATGAAGCCCTTCACCTGCTCCCCTGCTATGAGCAGAGGTGTTGCTGTGGCAGATGCCTGAGGTCAAGGGGCATTGAAAATGTGTGAGAAAGGGCTCCAGAAGAGAAACCAGCTTTTGTAGTGAATGATTTGTTTGGCTTCCATTAAAAAAAAAAAAAAAACAAAAACAAAAAACAAAAAACACACCAAAAAACAAACAAACAAAAAAACAAAAACAAAAAACCAGCCCACACTGGGAAACCCAGTGCTGTGCTTTAGCACAACAATAAAGGTAACAACTGTAATTGGAACAAAAGTCTGCACTTTTGTAATTAATTAATCCTTAATTGCAGTGAACATTTTTTAGGTCACAAAATCCTTAAAGGTAAATCCTTCTATTATGTGAAACAGATATATCCAAGTGATGTATCCTATCCGTTTGCTGTATTGATATTCACCATTAGTCAGTATTTTGAGAGGAAATGCATGTTAGTAGATGTCTCTTGGAAATGATTAGTGTTGGCTAGAACTAAGTATAGTGCAGGTGGGAGTGTGCAATCTCTCAAGCAGTACTGCTCATGCACTGTTGTGCTGGCAAAGCAGTTCCCCTACTATGCCACTGTTGAATAGCAGCTATAATTTTCCTGCAAACTGAGAATTGCTTCTGTGACAGAGATAAAGCCAAGGATTATAAGTCAGATCTTTACATTAATTTTTGTTTTTTATCCTAAACTGGACAGGGACCAAATGCTTAGATGATAGGACAAGGGGTAATGGCTTCAAGTTGCGCCAGGGGAGGTTCAGGTTAGATATTTGGAAATATTTCTTTCCTGAAAGGGTTGTCAGGCATTGGAATGGGCTGCCCAGGGAGGTAGTTGAGGCACCATCCCTGGAGGTATTCAAGAGACAAGTTGACATAGTGCTCAGGGATATGTATTAATGTTGGGTTGGTGTTGTTTTGGGTGTGGTATGTGGTTTGTGTGGGTTTTTTTTGTTTGTGGTTGGTTTTTTGGTTGGGTTTTTTTTATTGGTTGGACTAGATGATCTTAAAAGGTCCCCTCCAACCTATGTGATTCTGTGATTCTATGAAACACTAATCCATTCAAACACTATGCCACATAGATTTCAGAGCCTGCAAGAACATGCTCTTGCACTTCAGTATGAAGTTTTCTGCCCTCAGACATGCTGAACTGAATCTTGATTTAAAAAAAAAAAAGAAGTCGTGAAGAGGGAGGTAAGAGTTGGACCTTGTAGCAAAGGGCAGCTCTGAATGCGAAGTAATTTTATATCTGAAAGCAGTGCTACTAGCAGGACTACTTTGGGAAGTCCAAATTCTAAATCTTTGCACAGACCCGTGTTCTCATAGAAATCTTCCTGTAAGTCTCAGGTAGGATGGTAAGAACATAGTCCAGAGCAGACTTCTTCAATGTAGCTTTTCAGCATGTCTCTGAGGATTCTGGTTCTTCCGTGCTTTCCACCAAGGGCCTAGCAAAGGCTATGAGACTTGGCAGGAGGCCACAAGAGGCTCAATGAATATTTTATTCAGTATAATCCTGCATTGGGTAGAATTTGGCAGTCTTGTAGTGAGAGGCTGCTGGTCTCAGTTGTCTTGCAAAGTCACTTCTTGTCCTGTTGGTTCCCTTCTTTCACTGAGTGTAAAAGCTGTGGTTTTATACTGTCTGATGGTGACAGAATTCCCTTAATTATCTCCAAGACTGTCATTCAGCCAAAGGGACTAATTCTTCATTGTTGTGGGATGGTAAAATCTATGCTTTGTTCACTGTTATTCCCTAGTGATCGCCATCTGACACAGTCTGAAAACAAATTTCCCTGTTTTCAAGGGGGAGAAGAAGGGTTATAGCTGGTTATGCGAAGGATATGCCATCTCTGAACTTTGTTTCAAGGAATGCTCAATTCAAAGTGCAGCTCTTCACCTTCATTCATAACACCTGAAATAGAAATTACCCACAATCTTCAACCATTTGCTACAGTTCAGATATTTTAAGGCAAGAAAGGGACTGTGAGGTCTGAGGTCTGATCTCCTGAGTAGTACACGATATAGATCCTCACTTAATATTTTATGTTTTGTGCCCCAAAAGTTCCAGCTGGGTACTTTTCACTGGTTTTCCTGAGTTGACATGTTCTACTGAAGATGCAAGATATTATGAAATGGATATCTAATGGATATCCACTGGATAAATGGTTGCATTTAATTTAATAACTCTGAACTTAGGTTGTACTTAGTCTCTTACATGACCTGTTAATACTTCTTGGAGCAGAATACCTATATGAGTCTATATTTGCAATCCGTTTGTCACTTTGAATGCTGTAGTGAGTCTTGCTAGTTTCTGAGGCCTCCTATCAACTAGGTGGTGATCTTCTGTAGAGTGATCTGGGGCAATTTACCTTTCTCAACTACCTATATGAGTGCATCAAACTGTCTTCCTAGGAAGAAGCACATATGTGTTAGTAGGAGGAGATGCCAAGTACAGTACTACTCAAATGTCAAGGTCTTTCAAGGTCCCTTTTTTTTTTAAGTGATAAACATCAGTATGAATGCTGATGCAATGCTGATGCATGTGAGCGATGTAACCATTTAGGCCGCAATGCATCGTGTGAGCAGGAGCTCATCCAGAACTCCAGGCATTAGTGATTACGATACCACAGGCTACTTAGCTTTCCTCTTCCTTTCTTCTCCATTGAGTAAATCTGAACTTGGGCCTGATCTTTATCATTTTAACAGCTAAATAACTCTGTACTGGAAACAGATACTCCTTTTCTTCCATATTCGTTGGTGTTTTCAAAGAAAGAGAAGTGTCCAAACCATTCAACTACCAATGAAAGACTCATCAAAGGAAATTTTCAGGATCTCTTTTTTATAGACTGCCTTATTCCTATGTATGTTCTTCATTCCTCTGGCAACTGTGATTTTAATCCAGGTAGTTCACCTACTTCACTGAGGACTCAGCCTGTTCAGTAGGGAATGAATTATCTTCGTTTACATTTGTCATAAAATAAAACTTCACATTCATGCAATTACAGTGGATCAAGTTAACTTCTTATTCCAGAGCAACTTGTTCATGCATGTGACTACATAAATTTTAAACCCACAACCTTTCTGAAGATTGTAATGGTTAACGATCAAAGACTTTCTCAAGCATCCTCTATGACATGTACCTAAGACCTATACCAACGATGGAGGATTCTAGATATAGACTTATAAAATTAATATCTGTCTATAGACTAAAGAAAAAAACATCGTGTTTTCATGGCAATTTAATTTGGAGGACAATTTCTGGACATGGCAAAATTTTTAAAAGTATTTTAGAAATATTAGCAGATACTTTATATTAGATATTAGCTTGTTTGAAATGTGGGAGATAGTAATGAACTAGTGTGTAGAATGAGGAACCTAATTTTGTTTTGTTCATTTGATTCTTGGGTCTGACCTGGATGTCAGCATTACATCTCACATGTTCAGGTTATTGTAACTCTGCAGTATCATGCTTCAGGACTTAGTGCAATTAGGTCGCCCTGCATATGTTATTGTTGTTTGTTTGGTTTTTTTTTTTTCAATTGATTAAGACAAGAGTTTTCTGAAATGTCCCTGAGATATCCGTGACTGGGCACAGTTAGAAACAAGATGCTGACCAGGACAGGGCAATGTTCTAAAGCAATATGTGATTTTTGCTTTCAAAGAGTCCAGGCCATTGTATGTTGCTCACAGTCTCAAGGTCAAACTGAATGCCAAGTAAGTGGTAAGAGGGGAATTTTCCTGTTGTCTTTTATAAAGTGTTCTGTGATGGAGGTTTGGAGATTTCTCTGGAGTATGGGGCTTGTTTCACTTGCTGAATCATTTTGGTGTGTTCTGGCTGAACAGTTTATTGCTATTTCTGAAGGCATTGCTTATTTGTGGCAAAGGTATACCCATTGTGTTTTCCTGTGGTACAAAGTAGTTTAGAAGGTTGAAATACCATCATCTATCTGGTGTCTTTGAGGGCGCAGTAATAAGCTTGACCTTAGACTAAACGATATAGCAGTTATTTTGGGTTATAAAGTTATTGAAACCTTTTGGCAGCTTGGATGCTAGTAATGTACAATTCCTTTTTGGTTTAGGAGTACTGGGAAGACCTTGTAATTAGCTGTAGTTCTTTTTCACAAAAACATTGAACTTCACATTCATGCATACAGACATGCAGTCGATAAAGGCAGAAACATCCTTGTAGATATTGAAGAATTTGCCTCTGAACAGAAGATTTGTTGTCACTTGATTATTTCATACTATTGTTATAAATAAGATTGTCGTAAAAAGAGTTTATGTTAAACTTACTAAAGGAGTATTGGTAGAAACCAAGAATCTACAGTGAATGTAAATGTTTACCTGCATTTTGGTGTCTGGCAGCAGGTCACTGGGGTGGTCACATTGTAGGAGAGAACCAAGTGAGAACCAAGCTCTAAGGAAACCGGGAGGGAGGAACGTTCCTGGAGTGTGTGTCGAATGCACTGAGAGAAAAGTGTTCGACCTCTTGAATAGGGATGGTAGGGCAGACAGTGGCCTCTAGAGGACGTTTTTGGGTACAAAAGATCATTCTCACTGGTCCTGAGAGGTCAGAGAGAGAATACACCTATACTATTTCATATCTTCTTCTAAGTGACCTGATTAAATTTGGCAAAGCGGTTGAGGAAGAGCAGGGAGTTTAGAGACTGGCTGACACGCAATAGAGGACATAACTACAAGTGATCAGTAATCATTTGGAAGAGCAGTGATCCATGATTTATGTGGCAGACTGCAAAGAGAATAGTAGCTAACCATAACATTGGGGTTGAGGCAGTCTAAGGCAGCAATGAGTTAACCTATGCTATGTCAAATAACAAATATACTATTAAGTCAATTTTCAAGACATATGAAGTTTAACCTCTGATAGCTGATATCTTTACAAGCATTCACACACATAGCATATCTACTGTTTATGGGAATTGGATTTGTCAAATAAGTAAAAGGGGACAAATCTTTAAAAATTGTTTGAAAGATAAACTCATTTGCATTTAATATGGTTTTCTTTGTTACCTGGGATTCAGTCTTTAAAATGTGTTTATTACCACTTTTCCGTTTACCTTTATTTGACATTTGTAAGTCTTAAAGATGTAGTTGCCAAAGGAAAAAAAAAAAGCATCTAATGTCCTGGTATAGCATTTTAACATGTGCTTAAACTGAAAAATATTAATAGTCCCTTTGAACAGAGAGAGGGTATTAATGATCTTCAAGTTCAGTATTTTGGTCTTTGAAAGATTTAAGACTCACTGTCTTTACCTTAATAGACTTAGACTGGCTGTCCATTAAATTCTGTCATGTGCTCTAAGTAAGAAATCTGAAAAAAAGTGAAAAATATTTTCTTAGGTTTTTTATGTAGTCACAGTAATTTTATGGCTCTTTGTAATCTAGTGATTATAAAATTTTCTAACAGAAGTGTAATTTTCAAGCTGTTGGTACCCATTTAATGTGCAAAATGTTTATCCCTCTAAGCAACTAAGATTTAGTAGGTGATTTCTTTTTTCCTGCAGCCCTGTGATACTGATCCAGAGCAATGCTATTTGCTTTTTTTTCACCAGGGGCTGTTTGATGCATTCTGAGGTGGTCCAGGGGGCTTGTTTACAAGTTACACATGCACTTTGCTCTATGTGTTCGTGCCCTAGCATTTCTTTAGCAATAAAGCTGACTGGCTACGAAAAAAGAGCATGGTTGGAACCGATGCAGCAAAATTGCATGGAAATGTCATTTCAAATTGAAAGCATTTACTATTCATACGTCGAGACTTAGTGAAGCACTGAATTCTGGCTGTAGTGTTTGCAGCAATTCCCATCCCACCGAGGCGAGCAGCCTGCACGATCTCTCTCTGCTGACTTCTGTCCCCTGCTGCTCTCCTTGTTTTAACATTGTCTGACTCACACTCACAATTGCTGTTTCCCCCTTTCCAAAATGTGATTGTATCAGAACCATACCCGTACTAGAAGGAAGTAGAAAAAAAGGCCATATGGCCATATGTAACATGAATGTTGTAAAGAATCCATGTGGCAGTTGAACAGTAGCCATTACTGTTGTGAAGTTGTATTTCTTATTCCATGGGACACATGCCTTCAAGTGGGACTAATGTCCTAATTTTCCAACATAACTAGACTTTTCTTACCAAAATGTAAAGGATGCCAAAGCATCAATTTTCAGAGCATTCCCTCTCGCACCTCTCATTTACCCTGTATGTGTCCACATCCATGCACATATGCCTTCTCACATGTGATCTATTTATATTGAATGTAATCCCCACTACTGTGGTTCCTATGCATCTGTCAGTCTTTAATGTGTTTATCTCCACAACAGTCCTTTCAGACAGATGTGCATTTTTGTTCTAGATTACAGAGAGGAACCTTTGGCTTTTCCCAGAATGGTACAGGAAGACTGTGATGGAGTTGGCATAGATGTTGACACTTCCCTATCCTTCTTCCTTTTAGCAGCCTATCCTTGGTACTTTAGCTTCCTTATATCTGGTGGAAGATACAGGTACCTTTAGTTTCTGTGCTTTTAAAATCTGAATCACTGTATTTGTCTCAGAGGAAGCAGCCATTTTATTGGCACTTGATACTTAATGTCACCACTCAATGAGAAGATTTCTAGGACCTTTTATTATGTGTTTAACAGTTTTGTGATCTCATTCCAAACTATCTGAAAGAAAAAAAAAAACAACCCTAAAATAAGTGTCAGTGGAAGAATAAGTTTTTTGGGCAGAGACATGACTGTGCCTTTGAAAACACATGGCATGATAAAGGAAGGAATGACATTGGGTGAACCAGGCAAGAAGGTAGGAGTGCAAGGGAGATTTAAACAGGATAAATAAGATAATGAGGACAGCTGGGATATCTATGCATAGCAAACAATTTGCTTGGCAAATTTGTCCTTGTTCCTTCCTCGTGAATTGTGTATGAACAGATTTTTCTCGATTTTTTAGCTATTCAAAACTATTCAACAAATGTATCTTGCGAACAGATGTAACATATGCATTTCTGGTGGACTTTCTTTGTACCACGTTCTCATTGCTATTGTCGGATGGCTGATGGCCATACCCATCTAGTATCGGTCCTGTTCCTTCTCTGGTCAGGGCATTGAGCTGCTGCTGTGTGACCTAAGTGACCACTCTCAGCTGCTTATACTTTGCAATGTACATTTCAAGACCAATCCAGGCATAAAATTGTTGTTAAGAATCTCTCTGATAAGATTTAGGAATACTGAATGCTGTTGGTAGGGTCAAGGTCAGTTTACATGGCAGAAAAAAGGGGCTATTTTCCACCCAGAGTATATTTGCAGTGAATAACTTAGCTAACTGTAGACACTGTAAATCCGCTTTGGCAGATGGTTAAGTCTATGCTGTGACCCCCTCTTCCACCCCAGGGATTGTTTCCTGAGTGTGGCCTCATCTGGGTTGGTGTTATTTGTTAGGATGTTACAAAGCTGTCTAGATGAAGTTACAAAATTTGGTTGAATATGAAATGATATGTAATGATTACGTGAAACTTAACATGAACCTCATTTGTTTTAATTTTTCCTACCCCTCCCAACCTACACAAACAATACTTACTACTATAGTACTCACTGTTATGTAGGGAACCCTATAGCTTTTTATAGGGACCTTAATAGTTTTATGTAATTCTCCATCTAATCTATGGTTAAAAGACTAACAGTCAAGTGTGTGAACTAACAAGTTGAACACATCTGTCTAATTCCAATATAACAACATTACGCAAGAGTCAAATTTTTTTGGCAGAAGTGTAGAATACATGTCACAGCAAACATAGTTCTTATTATTTAAGAAACACAAATAATGTGTTAGAAGTTCCACCAAATTACTACTAGTCTTGATGATTCTAACATGTCTTTTTTGCTTACAGAATATATTTTGCTCAGAAGGCCAGAATGCGATGTTTAATCTTTTTTGGCCCAAGCTCACAGATGCTACTGTAGGAGTATTGCAGAGGCTGACATAGTTTTTAGCAGTTATGTTGGTGTAACTTTGTCTCTGTATGAAAGACACAGTGAGGAAGATCTGTTAAAAAACAACAAATAAGGAGGAGAAAAATCAAATACTGTATAGAATTTTTCAGCTTTATTGTTATTGAGGTCCTTGGTATCAAAACAGGAACAGCTCTTTTAAGTAATGACCATTATGCTACTCAGCTAGGTTTCGTGGTGATGCTGGTAGAGACTCACGGTTCCCTCAGGCAGTTATGCCAAGTGTTATGGTCTCTCCTGGGAGGTAAATGTGACTTAGGTCTGTCTTTCTAAACTGAAGGCAAGGCTGCATAATGGTGTCAATGTCAAGCATCTCTCAGTTAAGCCTAAGAAGAGACAATCAACATCTGATTGGGGCTGAAGGGGTGGCCTCTGTGGGAGGCATTCAGGGTCTGCCATGCCAGGCTACAGCCAGCTCCATGTGGCTCCACAATGGAGCCCCTGTTGTGGGACACAGGTGAGCCAATCAGCCAAGATAGTGACACCTCCGTGATAACATAAGAAAGGGTGAAAGTGCTGCAAGGAGTGAGGGGAAAAAAGTGTGAGAAACAACCTTGCGAACACCAAGGGTGGAGGAGGAGGGGGAGTAAGTGCTTCCAAGTGCCAGATATTCCTCTGCAGCCCCTGGAAGAGATGGCGGTGGAGCAGGTATTTCCCCGCAGCTCATGGAGAGGACCATGTCAGAGCAGATATCCACACTGCAGCCTGTGTGGGAGGCAAGAGGTAGAGGAGTAGGAAATGAAGGAGTGAAGTCACACCTTGAACGAAGAGGGAGGTAAAGGGAAGGTATTTTAATTGTTGGCTTCTGTTTCTCACCATCCAACTCTTAATTAGCAAAAAATTAATTTTCCCCAAATCAAGTCTGTTTTTTCCTTGATGGTAATTGGTAAGTGATCTTGATGTCCTTATCTTGACCCTTGAGCGTTTTCATCTTCCCCATCGATTTGAGAAGTGAGAGAGCGGCTGGGTGGGTGTCTGGCAACTGGCTAAGGTCAACCCACCACACAGTCATATTACCAACGCGTTTAGCATTTCTAAAAGTAACATATCAGAGAGAGTGGATCAGACACTTGTGCTGAAGCGCAGAGAAGACTGAGGGGGGATCTGATCAACACCTATAAGTAGTTAAAGGGTGGTTGTCAGGAGGATGGGGCCAGTGTTTTTTTAGTGGTGCCCAGTGACAAGAAAAGAGGTAATGGGCACAAACTTGAATAGAAGAAGTTCCACCTAAATGTGAGCAGGAACTTCTTTACTTTGGAGGTGGCAGAGCACTGGAACAGGCTGCCCAGAGAGGTGGTGGAGTCTCCGTCTCTGGAGACATTCAGAACTGACGTGGACACGTTCCTGTGCAGCCTGCTCTAGGAGGACCTGCTTTGGCAGGGTGGGTTGGACTAGATGGTCTCCAGAGGTCCCTTCTGACCCCATATGATTCTGTGATTCTGTGAAAATAAAAGAACTGGCATTGTGGGATGATTATAAATGGAGTTGCAGGTAATTGGAAATAGAAGTTGAGTTTTTGGAGTGCAACTTCAAGGATACATTCTGTGCTTTAACTTACATGGCAATGTTGCCCTTTGGGTTGAGACAGCGAGAGGAAGAAGCAAGTTTGGCTAGAGAAAATTGGTGATAGCAAAGGAGAAAGAAATATAGTATGGAAAACATGATTAAAATTGAAAATGAGTTGTGGATAGGGGTTAGCTTTGTTCCCATTCAGTTTAACACTATTGAACCCTAGTTATTGCAGTTTAAATAAGGTTAAGAACTAACAAGTTTGGATAACTGCAGTTATTTAGGGGTGCTATGCCCTTTATCATATAAATTAAATTAGGGCCCAACTGTTGAAATGTGCATTCACAAAAATCTTAGACTTTCCTTAGGCTGTTTTGGTAGACAGACAGACAGATACACACACGTATGTAACAAAATATTTTGAAAAGCTTGATTTCTTTTTCAAATAACAAACGTAGAGAAATAAAACATCAAAATCTGAACATGTGCATACACACACAAGGATTGCTTTCCCATTGCGGCATCTTACCCATCCAGAAGAGAAAAAAAGTTTGCTGTGTGTAGTTTCTTGCATAATTTTGCTGACCAAAAGGCTTGACTATTTCACTCGCATGGAAAACTTCTATTTAATTAAGTGAGGATAAGACAAATACAATTCTATAGGTTTAAAAATCTATGTGACTGGTACAGGTTTATGTATTTTCTGTAGCCTTTTATAACCACAGTTTTATTAAGTGCATTTTACAAAACTGTGTGCTATTTAATATGCCATAAACAGTTCTTTAAAATCTTCATTACTTTTTTTTTTTTAAATGAAGGCAGATATCTTGGTTACAAAATCACATTTCCTAAGCTGAAGCCAAACTGCAGACCTTATGAAGGTGTCTGTCTGTGCCCAAATTGAATCCAGGTTTTCTCTGTATGAGAGTGCCACTAGGAGTTACTGTTTAACAGCTGTTTCATGTCTTTTGTGAAAAGAGTAGATCATGTCAGTCCGTTTTCTAGTAAAGGCTTCCCTATCACAAAATCCACTAACTTAATTAGTGCTAATTGGCATCCTTGTTGGAAGTATCAGTAGAAAGGCCAAGCACTGAATAAGCATGAAGAATGAATTAGCCTCTCGCTCTTGGAGGTGTACCCTCCAGAACACACGAGGCACCCAGGCTTAATAGAATGTGGGCTGAATATTGAGTTGAAAGTGCTGCCAATCTTGTACTTTTCAGGGAAAGTACATTTATTTATGCAAACAAAATGACTAGAGAGGTTATAAAAAGAGAATTAAAAACCTGCAGTGATTATTTGATTAACAAAAGAATATTCTAATCCTTAAAATACATTAAAAAATAGCATGAAGGTGTAATGGCCAGAAAACAACAGGAAAAGGAAATAAAACTGTAGGATTAATCTAAGTAAAACATGTAATGCAGATGACCACACAGATAAAGGACTTCTTTTTAAAAAGATGACATAGGTACGTGATTACTGTCTGCGCAGTTGTGTACACAAAAAAAAGTTTCACACACATTAGCTATATTATTTCTGTTATTACGTAGTCCCTAGCTTCAATTGGGTTTATACATGTGCGTTAGTATTTGGCTTGGTTTTGTCTCTGATGTGTGAAAATAAGGCAAAGTGTATTTTTCACATCTGAACTTTTTTTCTTATTAACTTTGTTTTTCTTTCTATAAGAGGACCCTATCAGTTACTGCACTTACCCTACGAGATGTTTCTGAGATCTTCCTGTGTTTATTATGTTTCACTGTTTTTGAGCTGTAGAATTTCAGCATCTGTGATTTGGTCTTTCATTGATGCTGTCTTCAATGGCCATACCAGCTTTGCATGAACTCTTTGCTACATCAAAAGATCCTTAAAAAAATATCAGTTAACAGTATACTAACTAGTTTCTCCCATTGCTAAGTGGGGGAAAATCAATTTCTTCTAACAGCTGATTTTTAAAGCATTGCCAATTGACTATTTGTAGGGTGCAGCTTTGTGGACACCTTTCTTGTGTATTTGATGGACTGCATAACATTCCCCCTTGTGAGACAAGTGTGCTGGGTTCCATTCCTGTAGTTGACTTAGTCTCATTAGGGAGGTTTATTTCTTGCGTTTAATTAAGAAGTGCTCTTCCAGAACTCTGACTGCATGAGTGGTAGCAGTAAAATGCCATTACAAATCAGAAGGAAAGTCTGCCCAGATCTTCTTTGAAACTTAGATCTGTCTTTCCATCTCCCTTTCATTCATCCTTCACCCAAGAGAAAGACAGGAAGAACAAAAGGGTTTTGTGGTATGACTTAGAGGTTAATGAACTAAGCTAACAAAGCAATTCTAAATTAACACCACCTTCTCACTGAAAGTGCCCTGCCTTCTACTATCTCATGCTGTATATCAGAGAAACTGTTAACTTGAGATCAGCTTTCGGGCATGGTCTCAAAGGCCTTGATTTCTCACACCTTGGAAACTGAGTGCCAAAGGCACACTTTAGTGGAAGAAGAAAAAATGGTTGCTACAGTTCTGATAGCCCTAGCTGGAACCCAAGAAGACCCATGCTTGCACAACAGCTGGCGCTTAGCAGTGTATTTGCTTCAGTGAATATGTTGGAATATAGATACACACGTGCAGCAGGGAGAAGAGCTAGTTAAGCTGAAGGGCAGTACTGGCACAAGAATTAATTGGACATGAGGAGTTCAGACCAGCAGATCTGTGAGGCTCCGGATCCAGAAGGAGTATGGCTACTTGAGAGTGAGTTTGTATTTACAAGTTGTCTTCACAATAGGAAGGCCCTCTAATTTATATCTATCCTTAAAAATAGCTGAGAAATAGGAGCACTCTCCCAGTTCACCACAAGAACCTCACGCTGAAGAAGGGCTGAAGGTATCTACATTGAGCTTTAAGGCAATGTATATCTTTTGGCTACTTCTATCTGATTAAAAGCTTCATTATTAATTCATCTGCCTACTTGAACACTGTCTAGGTTTTCAGGCTGCTGTGGCAAGACTATTGTCTTGTTCCAGGAGACAAGACCATATCACTGCATCCTGTGTCACCTTCACTGGCTAATTCTCCTGATCTCTCCCAAATCCAGCTCTGATTCTGTTTTTTCCCAGCCTGTCTCTGCTTATTTTTCTGTTCCTCTCTGACCTTCTTTCCATCTTTTTTCCTCACAGTTTGCTTGTTTTCTTAATTCAGCGTATCATCCCTGTCCTCTTCTAATGACAGGTAGGGTTAAGTCATAGGTGCTGTCTTTTTTTATGCCTTAATATTGCCACAGCTTCAGTAACACATCTTAATTTCTACATCAAACCTTCCTGTTTATCACTTTAACTTGTGATGAACTTTAAAAGTTGTTTATTTCATATTGGAGCCCTCTGATCACTCACAGCTCATAGTCACAGTGCTCTATTGCCTTTTATTTCAGAATTTTTTATCCTCATTCTTGCGACTGTATTTTCACAAATCTGTTATCTTTTTTTAGCCTCATAGAATTTCTAAATATGAGATCTATTTGACTGTTTTTAAAGAATTTGCCTTTTTTACCTTGCTTGAAGGAGCCTGCATAAGATGTATATGCACAAGAAATATAGAAAGAAATTAGAGAGATAATATTAAATGTTTTATCATTCTTTATGAGAGAAACAGAAGTTGGTAGGCAATATATGCAGACATATACCTGCACATGATCAACTGAACTTTGGGGCAGATTAATAATCTCAGTCATATTGGGACTCACATAAATACTAATGACACAAATAAAAAAAAACTAAATATGGAAAATGTGTAAGAAGCCTAATTTTCATCCTCCAAATGAGGGGGTAGTCTGATAAGGGACTTGGTTACAGGAAGAAATAAAAGCTGTTTCATGTCTCTACCAGAGGATTTGGAAATGGTGCAAAGATAACGT
Source organism: Gallinago jamesoni (assembly GCA_025769975.1). Taxonomy (NCBI): domain Eukaryota; kingdom Metazoa; phylum Chordata; class Aves; order Charadriiformes; family Scolopacidae; genus Gallinago; species Gallinago jamesoni. The sequence continues at coordinate 96,811,210 of JAOQGH010000023.1, read as the reverse complement.
AGTAGTTCAGCAATAAGGAAGACGCAGTTTTGAGGCCTTGAAGAGCTGCACAAACCCAGTTGCTCCCAGCATCACTTAGTAAATGCAGAGTCCTGATGCAGTGTTTAGCTCGACACATTAAATCAGTTCCTGAATGAGTAGCCTTACACCTGATAAGGAGTTGCAGCGTGTAACTACGCTGCCTTCAGTTTAGTCACTTGTGATTTCTGCTGCTGTGGAGAGCAAACAAGAAACCTCTTGTTGCACAGATGTGCACAGACAAATGGCATTTGAAATGCGTATGTATAAATATTCTTCACCCTGTTTACATAAATACGTGCTTGGTATCCAGGTGTTACCTCTATGAGTATTTTCCTAACTCAGTTTCCTTAGGAAGAAAAGTTAAAACAGGTGCTACCCTGGAACCCCAAAGTTCAGACACTCTCAGGCCTGTATGCAGAGATTTCTGCTAGCTATTTCATAGTCTCCCAACCTTCAGAATTGCTCCCTGAAGGAAACTGGAGCAACATCTGGGCTACTTGGTTTTATGGTTTTGTTCACAGCTGCAGTGGTCGGTTCTGAAGTGACAATAAATGTAGTGATGAGGGAGGTAGGTCTGTAGGTAACCGTGTTCAGTCATCCCAATCCCTGTGTTCAGATCACATAACGTTGTTTTGAAAACTGGAATATTTCAGTTCATAATATACCATGCATTATCATTTTTTTGGTTTTGTCTGTTATGTCCTGTATATAACTTTTCATAAAAGCCAAATATCATTCATATAAAATGGACGTTAGTCACTTCTGTATATTGCTTGGATCAGCAGTAATACTGACTTTTGAACTGGCAAAGAAATGTAATAAAGACAAACTGGTTGAAAGAGTACTGCTCCTCATATAAAAACAGAGTAACTGGTTAATATCTAAATAAGAAATAGAGATAAGATAATAAAATCAAGTTAGGGAAAGGAATTATTTAGCAGAGAGCAATTAAAACAGGAAAAAAAAATAAGAAAAGAGCAGTAATTACACCTTTTCATACTCGTTTCAGTTAACAGATTCCTCATGTCTCTCCTATTTGGCCTTTATTTGTCTAACAACTGCTTTCTTGCCAGTTGCATTGGTGGGAAAGAAAACAATTAATTTTCCAATTAATGCAATATAGAAAAGAAAAAAAAAAGGACTTTCTGCCCTTAGAAGCACATGTATTTGCTGGGGTGCCATTAGCTCTACTGGCCAAGGCCACTGATACCAACCTGGAGAATATGAAGTCCTGTCTCTGGAGTTACAGTCCCTGCTGTCTTTGTTCAAAAGAAAGGGAATTTTCTCTTGGCTAGAACTGATGCAAGAGAAATGTATTACAATTATGAGATTGAAAGTAATAACAATTTTATTCTTGGAACTGAATTTCAGTTATTCATATTGGAGATCTGGTTCCTCACAGACCTATAAAAGTTGCATAAACTAGTCTTTAATAAAATGCATTCAGAAAGATTCCTATGGTCACACTGCATATGTTTAATCTGAAGAATATACAGGAAAAATATTATGTGCTCTAAGCAAAAATAAAATACACAAAAGGAATGAAAAATGTTGCTTTGAAACATTTATAGTGGTGTTTAAAGGTGTGAAATTAATTAGAAACAGAATGTTGCGAAGATGTAGAAGAGCATCATTTGATACCTGAGTGCAGCTCAGTCTTTGTCTTTTAACAGGATTTAGGTTCATAACTCCTTTGTACAGCTTTAAAAAAATGCCCTGTGTGTAGCTCTGCACTGCTAGTCTGGAGAGCTGCTCCCTCTGCCGCAGTGTCATCTCTCTCAAGAGCAGCACCTTTTATCTGGAACAACAGGCTCCCCAAAGTGGCTGCGCGATGGAGGCTAGAAAACATGCCATAGTGCAAGTGGGGTTCACGTGTTCATGTGCTGATCCGGTCTGTCAGACACCAGCTTAGAATTGTCTCTTGCCAAAAGGTCAGGTGAAGTAGGCCGGGTGAACCCAGTGCTGCCCTGGGTGGATAGAAACGCAGAGCTCGAAACCAGTCAATGCCAGCCGGGAAGAATAGGCAGCAGCGGATTTAGGATGTAGCAGAGAAACACAGGAGCAAAAAATGGTTACTTCTGCTTTTAAAGGGTGTTGGGAGAACGTCACGTAGGCAAGGAATTACGTAAGACAGTTTGCTTTTATCTACCCCCACAGAATTTTGCCTGTGGGTGCACATGAGAATTAAGTCTCTGTGCAGTGTTCAGGACTCTGTACCTCTCCAAATTAAATGTAATGCAAGTCTTGTACCAGGTCTCTGTACTGCCATAGCTCCCTGATCTGAGAAATAGGACACAGTCTTAAGTCAAGGCTTGTCTTTTTACTTCTTCAGTTCCTAGTTTCATGCAAAAGCAGTACTTAAATATGCGTGTGGAAAGAAGTAGTTCAGGGACAAAGGGTTTGGAGTGCCTAGATGCATCCTTTGGAAGTTCAGGTAATTGAGACAATTACCCACCTAATGAGTAATTTGTTAGTCGATAACTAGATTTCATCTGTAGTTTGATTATGTTGAGGCTATTTTACAGATTAATTTGCATGCAGCCTGATGAGGCTAATCCACGTAAGGTCCAGCTGTGTTAATGTGTGTGTGTATGTATATATATATATGTAGATTATCTCATATTATTCCCCCTAGTGTAAAGCTATTAATACCTTATGGTGTCCTGCTGAGAAGAGGGCTGTCATATGTACTAACATATCATAGCAATGGTAATAACCTTAGATTTTCACCCTGTGCCCTGGCTGCCCAAACATGCTCTTCAAAGATACATCCTAGGCCGTATCATGTCCTGTGAGTGGTTTTAAGAGAGGTGCTGGAGAAATAGTATTCCTGGTAAGATTTTGATGACAGTCTAGTGGTAGCTTTATAATACATATTAATACATGTAATTACACTAAGTATGTTGTTTTGTTTTAATAGTGTTTTTATATATGTAGCTATTGGTATATCTTAACTGCTAGGTCACAGCCACAATATACATTCTAGTGACATTCCTAATTTTTAAAAAATAGTTTAAAATATATATTGCAGAACCAGGCAACAAGATCATGTAACACAGACGTGTATGCTGTTCATAAGCATACAACAGTGTATGGCATGCCTGTGTGATGGAAAAGCTTATCTTATCAGTGTCTGTGTCTCAAATTGGAAGAATTAAGCCCTGTACATTAGTTATTCAGTTTTTGCAAACCCATGGGAGCTGTTCCACGTTTCATGACTGCAACTATTTCATGCACCTGTGGAATAAACAGTACACCTTCTCGGGGGCACGGACAACAGGGAGCTTCTGCCTGCTCATGATTTTACATATCTTTTAGCTAACTCAGCTGAATAAAAAATTTAGTACTTAGGGACTCTCTAGATTTGTGACAATGGAGAATCTATTAACGTGGCTAGATTATTTACCCTTTATCTGTCTTTTTTTTTTTTTTCCAAAATGCAATGCTGACAGGTATCAGAGTAAATCAGACCAGGATGATTCAAAGTGGGTTATCAACATAACATTATTAATCACTTTTATGTAACTGGTATGAAATATGTTTTTAGAAATCAAAATTGAAAAAGAACAACTTCTTTGTACCAAAGAATAATTTACCGTAAATATTGTATTCGGTGAATTGTGTCTTATATATGTTTGTGAACTGTCTGTGGCCAGCTGACTGTTTGCCCTCAAAATCTTTGTTATTTGATATTGGCAAACAATTCTTGGCCAGTAGCTCTTTTGCAAGTAAGATACACCACTTACTCAACTGGAGCATCTGACTGCCCGCAGGTTTTTTATTCAGCATTAACTGCTCTGAGCTGTTTATAAAATCATGCAAAGAAAGATGAAATGCATCTGGTGTTTGGGGAATCTATTGTAGATACATAATTCGCATAGCATGTATCTCTTAATGAATGCAGCAAAGTATAGCTGTTCTAATTGCAAACAACCAAGTTCATTAATTCAAAATATGTTTTGTGTGCTGACTTGTATTCATGGTAAGGAACATGTAGTAGAGTTCTTGTGGTGGGCATGCTCAAAAGGAGAATAAACGCATGAACAGAAAACAGATTTAGAAATAGTAAGGGAAAAGAGCATTTTTCTTTTTGCTTAATAAAATACGTGGGAGGAATGAAATGTTACAACATTGGTAAAGTCCTTGCAAAGTGAATGGGCCCATCACCTTTTGAATTGTCTACAGAAGCATGGCTCTGCCAAAATAAGGCACTCGCATTTTAGGTTCAATTTCACCCAGAATGAAAGCCCACCCTACAGAATGTGCTAAACCAGGATGCAAAGCTTTGAAGTACGTTGTGTTACTCAGCTGTGAGCAATTTGTGGTGAGCAGACATCACAAACACAGACAAAGAAATGGTTTCAGTTTGAAGATAGTTTTGCTAAAGAGTGTGGAACCTGCAGTGTCAGTCACTGGTTTCTTTTTCATACAACAGTAATCTCAGTATGATGTGCCAGGGGAAAATAAAAGGATGGTGTTGAGGTTTAATTCCATCTGGCAGCTAGGACCATGCAGCCACTTGCCCAGTTCTCCCCCTTCCCACTAAAATGGTAGGGAGAAGAGGAAGAAAGGAGGGGAATGGAAAGGAAAAGAAAAAAAAACACCCCACCTCATGGGCTGACATAAAGACAGTTTAATAAAACAATAATGGAAAAATAAAAAAAAATAATAATCCCAAGCAGTGATTGCAGATTGCAGCCCCCCAGCCATCCCCTATTTAAATACCGAGCATGATGTCTATGGTATGGAATATTCCACTGGTCATTCTGTTGTTCTGTCTATGCTCCTTCTCAGCTTCTGTGGGAAGCTGAAAAAAGTCCTTGAATAGTATAAACATCAATTAGCATCAACTAAAACACTATGCATTATTGACATTCCTTTCATAGCAAATCTGAAACACAGCAACCACTAGAAAGAAAATTAACTCTATCCCAGCTGAAACCAGGACAGATGTGTATGCTATTTTTGACAGGCAAAATGTCTAACACAGGTCATATTCTGAGTTTTTCAGTGCTGTTGTAAGATTCATGAAATGCCTGAGTTCAAAAGAAAAGACAGTAACTCTCATATATTGCATCTGTATGGGATACCACAATGATCTTGGGTGATGTAAGGTGAGGAGAGGTGTTCCTGCTTATGATTCCATGGACTACAGACAGAAGAAGCCAAATAAAGCCTGTACCATGACCTGGAGTAGTACCAACTGCCAGGTATTGCTGCTCTCATCTGTACCAATATATCTGGTTGCCATTTTCAGTTCTTGATTTTGATGAATCAGTAGAAGTGCCCCTAAAGGCCCATTTTCCTCTATATTAGGAGGAAGTATATCATTTACTGAGAACGTAAGGTGAACAATATCCTCTCTCACCCAGGAAATTAAAAAGCCTTCATGGGCTGTACCTACCAGAATGTGTACTTGCTTTTTCATTGTACCCAGCCAAGACTGATAATGAGTTGAAGTGCTTCTTAGGCTGTATCAGGGAGGGTTTGATCACAAGAACATAAACTGAGATTATGTGCCCAAGAGTAGGCCAAATATTGTATTATGTAGAGTTAGGGATGCCAAAACCTTCAACTGCTTGTAAAGAATGGTATATAATCAGAAAAGCAAAACTCCTATTCCCCTAAGTAAGTTCTCCCATTAAAATATTTAGTTGAAGTTTAATAACTGGGATTAGATATTCACGTCAAGTAATAGACTATTCACCTATTAAATATAGATGTTTGTGTGTGTGTATACATAGCATGTGGGTGTTTTCTTTCTCTCCCTGTCCTCAGATTTTCTGTCTTCCCACCATTTTCCTCCCTGGCTTACTTTTGAATTGGAAATCTTTCATCCCTGTCTTGTTTACTGATCCTTCATCCCTCTTCTCTCCCAAGTAAGCATATAGTTTAGAAGTTGCTGCTTCTCTGCAGCTGATCTCATAGGACCCACAGGAACGATGAGACGGGAATGATGGAAACAGTTTTGACCTTGTATTTTGGTAAATATACAGTGCCAGGGTAGGAGAGAAAAATCCATTCCAGCGTGCCTGTTTCAGGGGGAGAAGTGGCTGGAGAACAGGGGTTTTACGCACTCTGGCTTCAGAAGGCTGTTATGAAACCTCTACAGGGACAGAAAAAGAGGGGGGAGAAAACCCAACTGTATTACTACCTTTTGCTCTTTTCAGCCCTTTGGACTTGCAAATGAAGTGTAAATTGCAGGAGGGACTTTGGTACCCTGATCCTTCTCATAAAAATATCTTATTTAGAAGAGGGGTGTCACGCTTGTTCTTTTAGGAGAGCTGGGGACTCCACCCATTTGATACCACTTGCCTTATGTGTTGTTAAGTGTTATGCAGTACAAAAAGTAGAAAAGAAGGCCTGAATCTGGGAAAAAATATTCCAGACAAACCCACATTCTAGCTTTATCATAGTTCAGTTTCAATGTTGCTTTTAAATTTGAAGTGAACATACAGGGATTGACTTTGTGGATTGATACTGAGCAGTCTTGTATAAGGATTGTGGTTTTAAAGCTTTATGTAAGGAAACTTTGATTACAGTTTCTGCTTTCTAACATCCTTGGGGGCAAATTCTGCCCTAATTTAACCATTGCTTAACCCTTGTAACTCTCCCGGTATAGCTCAGAATGAAAATGAGAGCAAAATGTCTGTTCCCATTTCACTCCCTGCCCTACTTATCAAATATCAACATTATATTCAGTGATATTTTCTGTCTTACACACATACACATATCAACAACTTTAGTAAATGCTGCCATTCTAACAGAAATGATGTGAACCAATTGGTTACCGTGCACATAAACACATTTGCTTTGTTAATAGCTTTCTTTTCCATATTGACTTCAAGAATAAGGAAGTTGTTAAGGGTAGAACAAGACAGAGGGGGAGGGCTGAGCTAAATCTAAAGGAATTCAGCATGTTGGATCTACTGAGCTTTTATTGGCCAATTTCTTTATTCCTTATGAAGGAAGGTCAGGTTTGTCCATACTTGGTATGTGACTTATAGGCAGCTGAATTCATTTCTAACTATTGACCTTTGAGGGACGTTAAAGGTCCAGTATTAAAGTCCAAATTCACTAAATCACTGATCCTGCTGCTGAGGCTGATTCTCTGAAGCACATCGTTCATTCTGAAAATAGAATGTGGAATCTGCCCAGAAAAAACAAAAACAAAGACAAAAAACCCACAAAACCAAACAATGGTCTTTTCCTTCTTTTTAAATATATCTTCCGTTCCAGTTTTATTTGTGCATGTCTTGCAAGTTTGGAAATCTAAACCTTTGGGAATCAAATGAAGTCTTGGGTATGAAAATTCCTAATTCATTGTTAGAAAACATGAATCATGCAGTATTGAATAGAATTAATAAGGAGATAGGAATCTATATCCCTCAGGCACTAAATCTGAGTATTTGCCTCCTGGGATGTTCTATAGAATGTTTCACCCTATTTGTAAATAAAACTTCAACATTTAGGAACAATAACACTTTGAAAACTTGATATTTCAGTGAGAACAAGATAAATCCTTTTCTTCCATATTCAAAAGGCATCACAGCTTTACACATTAGCAACAAAATGTAAAATCATACAGGTACTTAATTTTACACGTTATTTACTTAGATAACTCTGAAAAATATTTTTAGTAATTATACAGTAGTAGGTATAATAGTAGCATTATCGATATCCTTCTGTTACTGAAAAAGCTTTGATGCCTTGTGGGAATTTCATTGTAGCATTAGGCAGTTCTTGCTCTGCACTTGGCAGATGTGGCTTATTTCTGAACTGGGTTTTTCAAATAATTTTTTGGTACTATCAAGTAGTTCCAGTATTACAGTTTTCTTGATATTATGGTGAGAATGTATTTTTCCTCTGATAACATCTTGAAGCGTTTAAGGGAAACTGACTTCATGGTGTACCAGAAAGCTGGGTTTTCTTACAGGGCTAATGGAAGCATCTCAGCCCTTTGCATGGCATGTAACACTGGCTACAGAATGAAACAAGATTCTGTGGGAGTTAATCTGAAGGTTAATTGCATTTACACTTTCTTTTAAATAGGATCTTGTGTAAAAATTGTGAAATAAGGTAAATTCTGTTTGTATGTTTACTTACTGGCCTTAAGTATTGTCTCTGACACCAGTATTTTCTTCTCAGTGCTGCAAAACTGAGAAATACAGAAAGTGAAACTTACTCAAGCTGCCCAATTATAATATCATACCAAATAACATTACTTCTGATAATCATAACAGTGTTTAGTAATGAATTAACTTCTTAGTTTGGGGAAAATCTACAGCTGAATAGCTCTCTGAAGGTCCTTAGCAGAGAAATTATGTCTGTATGGCTAGAAACAAAAATGCAATTTAATATAGAGAAGTATTTATTAAAACATCATTGCTCTTCCATATAGAACGATAAATAAATGAAGTTTGATTAGGATGTAAATCGCTAAAGAATTAATAGAGAGATAGGAATGGTAACTACTTTTAAAAAATGTCTTTCTGGACTTCAAGTGCCAAATGAAAGAAAATGCTGGAGAAAGAGGAAAGGTGGGTGGAGACATGCACACACACCCACACACACCCACCCCCCACGCTTGTACTCTGAAGAGGGGAAAGAGGTTGTGTCCTTGTTAGAAGAAAACGTCTGCTCTTATGATCTATTCCAAACTCAAGTAGTCTTTTATTAGTTCAGTCAATATCACACTTTCCCATCTGTGTGAAAAGAAGTCTTCAATATACAAATGTCAGAGTGCAAGATTTGTCTTTGAGCTCACCTTTGAAATGCCAGCCACCATATAGCAGTTGAAGGGAATACCCTGGTAGAAGATCAACTAAAATGTTGACAAGCTTATAGCTAGACTGGGAGATCCAGATAGAGGCATGACTGAGGTATATCTCAGATGCAGTGATGAGACACACTGTAGTGTAATATAGAGATGTTTTATCTTTAAACTATAGCTAGGCTGGCTCAGATACTGACAGAAAGGAGGTGGATTTGGGCTACATGCTTTACTCCTCAGTGAGGCAGAGTGAACATACCTCATTTGACAGGTAAGTTCACAGTCTCAGTATTTATTTTACTTATTTTTATTTATTATTACTTTCTTAGAACCAAACTTTATGCAGGAAATCGCAAGAACGTTTCAGTACAATATAGTAAATTAGGAAGGAGTTAGGTCTGAGGGTTATCACATGGCAGTCACCAACGTATTAATGAGGGAGGTGTGTGTGTGTATACAAATTCATCACACATTGCTTTTGTAACTAAACTGAATTACCATTTTATTCCCTAAGGAAATACAGAGACTATGTTAAACATTTTAGCTAAATTATCTAATTAAAGTCAAAAAGTGAAGTGTTCAATGATGACCATCCTTTTGCATATGTATCTCTCTTAGATGTTTAGAAAAGAGCCTGGCTTTTGTTTTCCTAGCAGCATTAGCTCAAACCGAGTATCAATTAAAACTACCCTATTGTGTTAAAGCTTAGAGATCTCTGTGCTCCTGTAGAGGAGCTGTGCCCTTGGGCTATGATAGTTCTTCCCCAAGTAGGATCCTGAAGCCCTTAGGGTTATCTGTGCTGCAGATGTCTCTTCTTTTTGGTACTTGTCTTAATGAGTCTCTCTGGACTTCATTTCCCCATTATGCAGTCTCTGTTGTGAAGCTCAGGGATGCCAGAATAGCATTTTACCCAGTCTGTTTGCTGAGATTTCTCTCATTGGACTTCTGCTTCTTTCACCTTCATCAGAATGGAGGCACCCCATGGAAGCCTCTTTTATCGTCCTTCTTTTCTAGACTAGAATTTGGAAATGTCTCTTTTTTACTGTGTTATGCTCCTTCCTTCTACATAGGAAAGTTGATTTCTTACTAATTTTACTCAAAGAAATGGGAATAAGAGGGTTCAGATGAGCATCCAAACTTTGACTTACTGCAGCTTTAGGTAATTGTCGCCTGCCTCTCCTTCCCTGTTATCTCGTGTCTATTAGTGAGCGGATTCCTTCCTCCAAACTCGTCATAAGGCCAACTTCTGTTTGAAAACATCTAGGCACTTCGTCTGTGCTTTGTCTTAATTTTGAGAGAACTATTCTCATATTATCTCAGTGTTTTTCCACTATGCTCCTTCACATCCCTCTTTAAAACTCTCCTTTGCTGTGATGCCTACAGATTCTTCTCCCGTTTCTACCTGAGCTAGAAAGATGCTATTAACTTTTTGTTTTCTTTACTAGAGTGCTTCAAAATCAATCCTAAGGTATTTCTGGAGAGCTTCTGGTTCTTGTTTGGAAACTTGAGATGTCTTATAATTAAGTGGTTTATGCTCTGAGGTGAAAATCAGCCCCACACAGAGAGCAGGCAAAATGTGCATCATTTAAATCCCAGCAATGCATTAAAATAGGCTGAATGACCAACAAGTAGAACAAACTTAAAATTCCCGTGGTTTAAATGCATGTAAGTGTAATAGGCTGCTATTCTTTGGCTGCTAGCCAAGAACTTGTGACTACAGACATCTCTTCGGTAATATAGATGGATTTTAGGAAATTCTGAGTTTTATTTACTTGAAAATTATGCTGTGCATCCCTTTGCATACACATGTAGTAATAGTCAGAAGATTCAATTTTTTTTACGTAAGAATCTCTTCATGTCATGGGTTTGTATCTAACTGAGGTGTAGAAACCAGGAATTCATTACCCACTGAAGCAGCAAAAACCTTGCTGAATACAGTGAATGATGGACAGACCCTACTCCTGGAGTGGCATAAATTTTAATAGAAGAAAACAAAAAATATTTTAATTTTGTATTTTAAACTGGACTTTTTCTGGGGTTTTTTTGTTTGTTTGTTTCTAAATTCCTTTAAAAGTTTTGCAAGCTTAGATGATAACATCCTTTAATTTGAATTAAAGCCTGGCACAGGAATGTGTAGTGCTGCCTTTTGCTGTGTGAATATGTATGTCACTGCAGGGCTGTCTGCTTCCCCATCCACTGCTGCATCCCACCAGGCTCCTGGTACTACTGTGGGAGAACCTGCGGATACTCACTGCTGCTTGCCTGTTACCTCCAAATTATCTGGATTTATCATAGAAAGGTGACACTTCTACAAATTATCCTCTCTGTGTCTCACTAGATTAAAAGGGTTATGTTAAATGAAGCCCCGTCAAGGTGTGTAATCTTCCCATTTATTTTTCATCAATTAGACTGGGGACTTTTTGCCTGAATAATGCTTAAAATTAGCAGAACTAATAATGATAGTTAAAGGATACTTTAATGACAGCTTTTCGTGGGTACAGAATTTGATTGTATTTTTAAAATAATCCTATAACTTCCTGGCATTCTGCTTTAGATTTTGAAAACTGCCACGTTCTGTAGGAAAGTTAGTGTTAGTTTTGCAGCTTTCAGTGCAACTTAGCCCTGGGAAATTTGGGTTTGATTTGGATATTTTGTTCTATGTTGTAACTTACCATTTGTGTTGCATTACTTGCTTCTGTGATTCATGTGCTTGTTTAGTTCATAACTAAAAGCAGCAATTAAATGTGAAAAAGATTGATATAGTAAGGTAGAGGGACCCTGCTGGTCACCAGCTACACAGAAGACATTAAAAGAGGTAATGTATTGAATCTAAGAAAAAAGCAGTGAGTGTGATGGTTCACGTTGCCGGATCACTAGCAAGGGAGGCTTTGTGCTTTCCTGATGCCTCACACAAAGAACTGGAAAATCAGTGATTCTTCTTATATGGTAACAAATGTGTAGCACATACAAAAATTATGCTAAAAGGGTTTTAAATTGAGTTGTAAAAAAGCATTTCCATACTCTCAGAAAGTGGCAAAATAGAGCCCAACTGCAAAATTCAGGCATACTAAAGCCCAGTTTGGTTTGGGCCCACTCTTAAAGAGAATAGTTTTAAGTGTGAAAAGAGACGAAACTTTACCAATGTAGTAGCATGTGATAGTGAGACATTACATTGTATGTATCTATTAGTTTCTGACTTTCTCTATGATGTAAATAGGCACAGTTTTATGTACGTGTTGTTTATTCAATCACAATGCAGATTCTAAAACAGATCGTAGCCAAATTGGCAAGGTACAAAGCAGTGAATGCCCGCATTTCCAAAAGTAGAACTGAGACCCCCAAGGTTGTAAAATAAACCACAAACATACACTCAAGTTGAAACAGGAAAAGAAAAAAAGAGACTTTTGCATACCCTAGGCACAACTAGGATTCATGGCAGTTTGTATCTGCTTTCAACCTCATCTTCAAGAAATGTTAATACTTTAAATTGACCATTTAAGTTTTCACAATATTTTTATTCTTTTAATTTTTCTTTGTAGACTTGTAAACCAAGGCAAAGCACTTCACTTTTTTCTTCAGTCTACTTTGAGGAGGAAAAAAATACCAGATTTTTGACCATGGATATTTCAGTACAATGTATTGTGCACATACCAGTTATAAGAATTATTAAAGAGGTATTTTTAGAGGACAAATCTAAATATATATACTGGTAAACTGTTCTGCCACTGGCTTTCATTTCCAACTGAATGTGGGCATATTTAATCTGGCTTGATTTCTGTACTGAATTAGCCATAACTTGAATCATCGTAGAATTATAGCACACCAGGCTAGAAGGGACCTCAAAGATCATCTGGTCTAACCTTTCTTGGCAAAAGCACAGTCTAGACAAGATGGCCCAGCACCCTGTCCAGCTGAATCTTAAAATTGTCCAATGATGGGGAATCCACCACTTCCCTGGAGAGGTTATTCCAATGGCTGATTGTTCTCATTGTGAAAAATTCTCCTCTTGTGTCCAATGGGAATCTCCCCAGGAGTAACTTTTACCCATTACCCCTCATCTTTTTCATGCAACTCCTTGTAAAAAGTGAGTCTCCATCTTCCTACTAGCCACCCTTTAAATACTGAAATGTCGTGATAAGGTCTCCCCTAAGCCTTCTATTCTCAAGGCTGAATGACCCCAATTCTCGCAGCCTTTCCTCATGCAGCAGGTCCCAATCCTTTGATCATCTAGGTGGCCCTTCTCTGGACCCTCTCCAGCCTGTCCACATCTTTTTTGTATAGTGGGGACCAAAACTGAATGCAGTATTCCAAGTGTGGCCTGTCATGCACTGAGCGGAGTAGGATAATGACTTCTTTGTCTCTGCTGGTGATGCCCTTGTTGATGCAACCCAGGATCCTGTTGGCTTGCTTTGCCAACAGCACAGTGTTCACTCATATTGAACTTGTCACCAGGACCCCCAGGTTCCTTTCCACATTGCTGCTCCCCAACCCGTGCAGTACTCCCAGCCTGTGCTGCACTCCTAGATTATGTTTTCCCGGGTGCAAGACCTTACAGTTGTCCTTGTTGAACTTCATAAGGTTCTTGTTAGCCTACTCTTCCAGGCTATGCAGGTCTTCCTGCAGGGTGGCTCTCCCTCAGTTTGGTGTCATCAGCCAGCTTTGTCAGGGTACGCCTGATCCCATCATCACTCAATTAAACAGCATTGGGCCCAATACCAATCCCTGGGGTACCCTACTTGTGACTGGTTTGAAAAGGAGCTATGTGCCACCACCCTCTGGGTGCTGCCTGTCAGCCGGTTCCCCACCCACCGCAGCACAGACCACTTATCTTGAGCGAGTTTTTTTGTGGTGTGGTGCTATCCCTTTAGCTTTATTATGTGAATTGGATCAAAGTGATTTTTTTCAGAAGGAACCATGTTTTGCAGGTTTTACTCAAGTTTTCACCTAATGTTAATCATGTAAAGTTTTAAACCTCTATTTTAAGGGTGGAATTAAATAGCCCTGTAATGGTGTATATCTCTTTCCAGTCATTGTAAAGGAAGCTTTTAGATGGCTTGTCTGGCTGAGTTACATGGAGCAGCAGAAATAAAAGTGCAAGTTCTAACTTCAAAGGAGGTTTTCAAACTTAAAGTGGTTGGGGATATCCCCATTCAAGAATAATAGATAAATTGCTTTAAGGAAAAAAAAAAAAGTGATTTACAGATGTCAGGGGCTCTTATACCCTGCTGCTCATGTGGCATCACATTTTGCACAAAGTCTAGACACAAATATATGTTTCTATTTATGAATGTAATATGAGCTCTTGCATACAAAAAGAAGGCAGCCTATAGTTATTAGACATCAAAAAACCTCAAAAACGTTAATTTGTGAATTTATTTACTTAGAAAATAAGTTGGTGACTCCTGTGTTACATCATCAGTCCCTATTTGTTCCACTGTTTCATCATGCAAGGTTCAGAGCTTGTTTTTTAGCTTCCCGTCTTTATGAGTGTTTTCTAATTGTTCAGTTCCCAGATAATTGTTGTTCCCACCACCTCTGTGTGTGGCAGCTTTGAAAATGTTATCTTCTCTCTCCTCTAAATGTGGGGTTTTTTGTAAGTTAGAGACAATACATGATTAAAAGTGGAACAGAAAAATAAAATAATTGATTTAATAAGTAAATTATTGATGTAGTGTAAAACCATAAAGGAAAGATAGTGTCTTTAAATAATCTATGTTATAATGTGTAAGAAACCCAGCAGTTTCAAAAGATATTGCACAAATGTCAGAACCTCCTACAATCAGAAAAGAATCGAAACACCATAAGAATAAATACATTTGTTAACTTGCTGGAAAAGGTTGTTTCCAAGTGCCATCACTTCTCTGAAAGTTCCTGTGTTGGCAGAACCATGAAATAAAATTCTTTCGTTGTTAGTTGGACAACTGCAACAAAATAAATGCTGTGAAGCGATGGGGGGCTGTTGGGTTTTTCTTTTCTCCGTGCAAATCCACCTGAACCTGCAAAGATTGCTGCTTCTGCTGTTTGTTAAATACCAGTACATGTGTTCAATATCAATAAAAATGGCAGATTGCTTAGCATACATGTTCCAAGTGATGACCCCCCCTTGCAATGATTAACACGGAAAAGAAAGCAAGCAGAGATCAGTAGTCAAGCTTCAAGAAAAACACTTTACTTTGTTCACTTCCCCATCCTAAAAGGGATAGATCTTTCAGGAAGGTGTCTGTAGCCACTGTGTAACTTTGCAGAGATTATTCTGGCTGATGCCAAATCTTCTCTGTGATTCCTTTTGACTAGAGCATCCGTATGCAATTGACAATGCAGAATTACATATAAAATATGAATTACTATGTACAATTTTCTAGATTTTTACATGTTACAAGAAGCAAAAATGATAGGTTCTTTAGGTACAATATTTGACCATAGTTGGAAGTTCTGTAATGTGGTTGCCCACAGACTACTAGGTGCTGTATCTTCGTATATTCTGGACCTGCAAGACACAATTCAACAGTGATATCAGCTAGGACTTCAGTGAGATAGACTGCTGTTGCCAAGTCAGAATTTGATTTTATTGAGATGAAAATGTTGTCAATGAAGAAGTAGGAATTTCTTTAAGAAATTGGGCTGCTGTTGTTATTTATGGTGAGTTTAGAGCTAACAGAAAGATTTATAAGGTTTCTTTGTGATGGAGGTTTTTAGCAATGTATGCAGAGACAGAGAACGTCAAATTGTTTTCCTTGTATGAAGCCCTTGAGTATGCTGTTAGCATCAAATGCTAGCAACGTTTAGTCATTAGTGACCTGCTCAATGCTTGAGTTGGTGACCTGAAGGAGATAGACCTATTACCAGTCCACTGAAATAATCTTTCTTGTTCTTCTAGTAAATTTTTAGCTCTGGTACATTAAGAAAAATCAGTGCTGCGTGGCCATCAAGCTCATACTTCCGCTTGCATGATGGTCTGTGATGACTGTGTCTCAGCTTGTAAAATGAAGTATGGGTAAGCTCCCGTCAGCTATCGAGAGCTCATTTCCTCAGACTGCCGTGCCTGCCTGCGTAGCGGTGCACGCATCAATGCCCGCCGTGAGACAGACCTCTTCAAATCTTATAAATTTTGCAATTGTCTCACCCTCTAGTGGCTTGTCTGGGAAACAAGATGTAAATGATGGTTAAATTTGAGTGTTGGTGCTTAAATTCTAGGATGCCATTCCCTGTATTTTCAGCTGACAACTACGATGTGGATGTACTTGCAAACTACAGTGTAGTGACTAACTAATTTCAGTCTGCCTAAAATTCAACTACTATCCGCTGCTCTGAGGAGCTTGGTTACAGGAGATGTCGGGTAGAATAGATTTTTCCAATTTTTTCACCATTTATATTAGCTGGCCAGAACAGTGTGAATGGCAGTTTGAAAGGGTGATGGTTTGATATTATTCATATCTAACATAAAGTCTCTTTTAGTATGTGTCCTGTGTTTTTGAAATCAGACCATGAATTTTATTTGAAGAGAAGTGTATACACGATGTGGTTAAGTGACACAGTGTCAGTGTGAAGCAGTGCACCTAGTTTGTTAGACTTTACTTTATTTAAGCTCTGTCTCTTCATGCTGATAAAAAAAAAAAAAAACAAACTAGTCTTCCTACAAGCTTTTGAGGTCCTATTCATTTATTTGTAATATCTATGTGGACATCTGAATAGTGATACCTGAACAAAAGAATTAGGGAAAGCACGTGTGTAGACAGGGTATTGACTTTTCACTGCTGCAGACTCTCTCTCAGCGTTCAAAATTATATGCGGGAGACTTTTGTATCCATAATGATGGAGATGTAACACTTAATACCTGATGGCAGGTGAAAATCAAGTTATTGATGGAGTTACAGAGGTTTGGAAGTACAGATCTATTTTATACTGATAGTTTTGCCAGATGCATAGCCTGTGTGAGAACTTTGCTGAAAATACGTTGCTCATGGTACGAGCAAATCGAGGGTGGTATATTATAGTAATTTATCTATGATGTATTATTTGTTTTAGATTTGTTCCATTCCTGCTTTTGCATTATGTATTTAGCGGTGTTTTATCAGGGTGTCTGGAGTGGTCAACTGAACAAATTTTGTGAGTTAAACCTCATTGACCTGCACACAAGAAAATCTCAAATTGTTTAGAATTTGACAGCAAATACTTCACTGCTGAAATGATTGCAGTACTGCTTTCTGAAAATACTGTAACATATGTTCTTTATCTGTTTCCATTACTACTTTAGGTCAAACTAGGACATGTTTGTTGTTGATTACTCCTTACCTTTAACAGTACATGTATTTAGGAAAATGAACACATAAATCTCCAAGTCCAGAGACAAAAGGTGGCAAGGTTGTTAAATTGGGCACTCTTTCCAAATTAAAATCATTGTGAGTATTTCTAGCTTCTTTACTCTTTCTTCAGCTCTTCGTCTCCTCGTAGATAATGCTGGGATAGTCTTTTGCACTAATCAGCATAAACAAATAAGTGTTTTAACTTTCTGCCAGAGCAGTTTATGGAAGTCAGGGGTTTGGTCTGCTTCTGTTGGGAATTACTCAAGGAAGCAGTGGAGAAGCACCCAATGAAATGAGTAGCAACATAAAGCATAGGCAAGAGTTGCTGTGTATTGCAGAAGGCAATGGTGTTTGAAATATTAACATTTGGCATTCAACGCTGCTGTGTACTGCTGAGGCAAAGGTCTGAGCCTTAGTTGTAAGATTTAAGGTGTATGAATCAGCCAGTATGGAATAACTTGCTTTTTTATTCATTTTACATATACATCTCTCTTCTGAAAGGATTTTTGGGTAGGTTGTGAAATGAGTTGCCATGTGTTCTCTTATTGCAGATCATGATAGTTGTAAATGAGATGTGAATTTTCAAAACCAGTAAGTGATTCTAGAAGAGAAGCAGGGGAGGAAATGTCTTCATCTGAGAGGATTGCTGTTTGGAACAGGGTAACCAGCTTCTGTCTCTGGCATGAATTTAAGACCATGAGTGTACTAAAAGTGAGATATGTTTAGGGGTTTTTGTTTGTTTGTTTCTTGGGTGTGTGGTAACCAGAGCTCCCCTGATAGCGTGTCTATTTGCATCACAAATTCAAATGCAGTAGAAATAGAGTAATTACTCTGTCGCTAAAGAACTTGATTAATCTTTCTGTCTGCACACAGCAAAAGAACTATTCCAGCTCAACTTTGTTTATATTACACCAGAAGATATATATTGTACTTGGACGTAGGGAAGCCCCCATTATGGAAAGTTTACAAGTCACTGGTATCTGTGGATCATAAATTTCTGATGCAAGTAAGTTATTCACAGGTAGAATTCCTTGGAAATGCTCTCTTTTTAGGAGTGGCTTTTGGATGAGGATGTATGAAAGGGTATTGACTGACAGATGTCATTTGCTACAGCCAGTCTAACTAGATCAGACAGGCAAGAGGAAAACAGAAGAAAAAGCAATGCAGTAAGTTGCTGGTAAGATGAACTTGCTCTGGGAAGCAAAACAAGAGGTAACAAGAGAATTTGTAGGTTCAGTTGGGGTGGGAGGAATTTGGAGGAGGTGGGGAGACCTATGGTAGTTGATATAGATTCCTTGGAGCAAAAGTGGGACCTAAATCAGACAAATCTGTCTGGAAGGGCATGAGGAGACAGGCAGGCAGAGAGCGAGTGAATTCATTGGAAGGAACAAGGAAGGCAAAGGCTTAAAGGAGAAGGAAGAAAGAAAAGAAAGGAGAGAAAAGAAGGATGGGGAGAGGGAAGAAGGAGGGAGGATAAAAGGAAGTAAAGAAGGAAGAGAAGGAGGGAGTGAGGGAGAGAGGAAGGTAGAGAGGGAGGAAGGAGCAAGAGGGCTTGGGAGGAAAGAAAAAAGCTACAGAAAAGAAAGAAGAAAACATTTTGCAGCCAACTTGGGAGTGTATTGTAGGGTAAAAAGAGAGGTCAAAAAGCACTTTGACAGAGTAGATTTGGTCGGTTTAGTTGAGATTTTATACAACATTCTTGGACTCAACAACACTGAAAAAACTATCAAACGCTTGCAAAGCTTCTCAAGTATTTTTTATGAGTGGCTTTTTAGCACTGATTTTGATACTGCATCTTAGGACCCTGACACTTTGAGGTGTTCTGTTACATGTTATGGCTGTGGAATCTGTTGTATTTTAAATTTTTTTTTCACCTATGTGAAAGTTTATAGTATAACTTGCTGTTCACTAACCTTGCAGTCTAATAGTCTCATCAGTGAACCTCCTGTTTGCTCTCGTAGCACAAGAGGGGTAATAACACAAAAATAAGGCCAGATTTGCAGAAGAGCTTATGACTTAATTAGTATTAGGCATATTCATTGTTATGCTCTTTTGAAAATTTATCAATGTATGCCAAATCACACCTTAAGGCATTAGAAGCTGGAATCTTTCTTTCTTTGGTTTTCCAAGAAGGGCATAGAAAATTTCAGTATTGCTTGAAATTTATTATAACTGTATTTTTAAACTTAATTCTAATTTCAGGAGGTGGAAAATGCCATATCTTTGGGTAACACCATTGTATTAGATTTTGTTACTGTTAATTTAAAGATTTTTCTGGGTAACTACTATATTAATGAGACTGATTCAATATTCAGGGAAATGAACCTCTACTGAAAATGCTAGTATATGCTGACACAAGTTCTTTACTTAATAAGCTAGATTCTGCTTACCCTTACAGCTCAGATAGTTTATGTGCCTGATTTTTATTTTTTTTCCAAAAATCCTATACTACATGTTGGATTTTTGAAAGAGGCTCAACAGTTTCATAGCTCAGCATGTAACCTGTATTTATTTGCTTGCAAAGTTAGATTGGATGCTATCTGTGTAGTAAACCATAAGTTCAGAGCTTAATTTCAACCACATAGAAAATCTAGTTCTGGGTACTTAATGCCAAAAAATGACGCAACTGTGTAGATGATATCAAGTGATAAATTGGTATCACTTATCTGACTGGTGCAAGCTTGATCACATAATTATGAATGGTTAACTTTGTCCAAAGTAAACTTTATGCTGAATCAGATTATTTTCTTTTAACTTTGTTTGATCGGCTTACATTAATTTCTTTGCAGCTGTCAGAAAATCAGAAAAACAAAAAATCCCATGAAGCCAACACAAAGTACCATATGTGTTAGTTAATTAAACAGAAATGCAATTATAAGTTCATATCTGATCTAGAAGCATTATATCGCTAAGAGATCCAGTATTAAGGCCTGCAGTTCTGTTTTCTGGGCTAAACAGAGTTGGATTACAAAATGAAACATCACTTCTGAAAATTGCCCTTGATATTTAACACGAATTAAGAGCTGTAAAATTTCAGCTATTGTATAAAAGATATAGGAAGAGAATTTTACTCTCTTTTGCAAAGGGTCCATATTTTACAGTAAAGCTTCATATAATAAAATATATGCAATTTAAAGACCAATTAAAAAACCATGGGGGTTTTTTTAGACTATTTTTTGTTCCTTCAGTGCCATGTAGAGGTAAAATTGTTTTGGCTGTGGGATTCTTGAGAAAAAAACTAGAAAGGTTTACCGATTGAACTTCTTCATTTTTTGAAAAACAACAACTTGAAACTATGCATAAAAATGCCAGTCTCAGAACTTCTGAGAATTCAGAACTTCTGAGAACTCAGAACTCAGCTGCAGCATGTCAAAATTTTCAGTTTTCAATTATAACGTGCAGTCAAAGCAATCCTGAATTGATTTTGCCAGGCAGTAAGCAATTGTTGACATAAATATATTAGAGCCAGAAATCTAAGCAGGTGGGTCATTCCATAAAATGACTTCCAAATCAGAATAAAATGAAAAGTCTCTCCAAAGATTTGACCCAAATTTTTCATCTGGACAATTAATATGTAGTCCAAATAAGGAAGCAAGTCAATCACTGTTATTCCATGCCCCACACCATAGGTACAAGCATGAATTTTTACTACATATTACCTTCTGCATCCCAACCGGACTATGACAATCGGCAAAGCTCACAAGGGCTGCAGCAGCAACAGGCTCCTGCATTCCTTTGGCTTGGACTCCTCTGGCCAAAGAACTAGAGTTCAGCGTCTAGAAATCCCAGAGTAGCTGTTGAATCAAGGTTTTGGCGTCTTGCACAAGGTGAACTCCGCTATTTCTTGTTTCTGTTCTGTCTTCCAAGAGAAATCTGTGTATCT
This sequence comes from Gallinago jamesoni, assembly GCA_025769975.1. Classification (NCBI taxonomy): domain Eukaryota; kingdom Metazoa; phylum Chordata; class Aves; order Charadriiformes; family Scolopacidae; genus Gallinago; species Gallinago jamesoni. The sequence goes on along the minus strand of JAOQGH010000023.1, from coordinate 96,790,230 downwards.
AAACACACAGCAAGATTTATTTTGACACAGGTATAGTTTATCATTATCTAAATGGGACCAGGTTCAGCGAATCACCCCAGTATTTTCTTTAGAGTCACTAGGTGGGAGGCACTTTGTGGCTTGTGATTAGGTATTGGACAAACCTTAGCTGGAGTTATTTGCAGACCCTGAAGATTATGTTAGGTCTGGCCTGTGACTAACTTCAGTACTGCTGAATAGAAGAATCTAGAAAGTTCTTATTTTGAACCTATTCTAGAATTCGTAATGGAGCCTGTAATATTTTATGTACCAAAACAATTAAAAATCAGAATACCTTTGTCTTTTAGGAGTAATTCTAGATTTAATGAGAATTAAATTTGATTCTCTGGGTGAATGGGTATGTTACAACTTCTGGCATTAAAAAAAGAAAGGGAACCTCACAGTAAAAATTCCTGTAGAGCCTGATAACATTTGGAAGTTATGAATAGATATATTTAGGGAAGAAAAAGATGGTAATTGTTTTGTTGTCATGAAATGCATTATAATAGGAGATGCTTAGGGAGAAGTAACTTCTGGAAAAGAAGCAGGGAGTCGAGAAACAACAATATACATTTTTCTTAAAGGTAATAGGAGCTGCCCCCTACCTAGGAATGAATGGTTTGTGGGGTCTCGATGAATTCTTAAGAGCTGGTCTTCTCAATAATGCTCCTTGAACTTGATTCATCATCATTTGGTCTCTTCTCTTTTGCCCCCAGTCCCTGTTCCTGCTGTGCTGGCTAGCTTGCATCCTTTCTCTTGTTTGCTCTCGTCCCCTCCTTCCAGCCTCCCAGAGTGCCAGCTCTCGGCTTGCTTGGGATTCAGTTGTGCTGTAGACCTTTGCTAATGGTTATGGTAATCAGAGTTGAAAGGAAAAGTAAAATCAGCTGCCTTAAGAGACGAACACATGAATACATTAATGTGTAGCTTCAACGGTACCTACAGTCATGTCTTGTGTCATTTATAGGGCTGCTATTAGATCTTGGGTGATTTCTCAGGATATTGCGTATCAATTTGTATTAACCATGGGATGTGTTATGTAAGTGGGGAGAGAGGTTCTCTCGTGACAACATCACAAGTAATGCACATCATGACTCTCTTCGTGCGGTCTCACCTCTTACTTTAAGAATCCACACAGAGGGCTCATAAAGAGATTTACGGAGGAACTTTTTCTCGAGCACATAACGATATGCAAATATCTCAGGATCAAAGGTAAGTCAAAGAAAAATGGCACTGAGTAGAATAAGTCAGCTCAGCTAGCAGCCTCGCTACGTGACAGACCCACAGGCGACTTCAGAGCTGTCAGCTTCACTGCCTGCAGAGCCCACCAAGGGGCCAGATGCTGCTGCTGGATGAATATTTTCAGCAGCTTGGCATCTGGGCTCTGTGATGACCTGTGTGTCACATCGGAGTGGGAGCTTTCACCGTGCTGCTGGGGATGAACACAAAGGAAAACAGATTTGCTAAGGTTAATGGTAATTAAAAATAAATTGCCATGACTATTTTTAAGCCATGTTTTACCTGCTGGTTATTAAAGAGCAAAAACACCTCAAAAAACAAAGCTTGCATTTAAATTATAGACGCTTGCTGTTTATTTCTAGATTCTGTCAGCAAAAGTAGAAAGCATTTCCATATATATGTATACACATATATAAGTCCACATCAAATAGGGAGTTACATGCATAATATCCATTTGTTCAGCCCTAAATCATATTCAGTCTGGGCACAAAATTTACTTTCTCTACCCCAAGGACAGATGATAATGAAACTAATGAAAAAATGCTCCTCAGATTTACTTCATCTGGCTAGTGATTCCCAGAGCATTGCAAGTAAAAGCCACCCTTGTTTACTGAGATAGTGTTATGCGTCATGAACTAATGCTGTTATGGCTAGGACAGTTTTAGCCCTCAGCTCTGTTAATTAGCAAAAATCACTAGAAGCAGGGATTTCATTTTTTCCCTTCAGTTTTTTTTTAACAAGGAAACTACTTTTCTGGATTTCTAAGAATTAGAAAAATAATGATCAAGCATTGTTTATATGAGATATTGAAGTCTTCAGATACCCTCTTGACTGGCTGACCTGAAATTGAAGACATACTTTAAAGAGAAAACAAAAAGTATTTGATTTATGTTTATTGGGCTTGGAGGTTAAAAAAAAAGGGACAGATTGCTGAGGGTAGCTTTTTTAATTTTATTTTATTCTTTTTTTACACATAATACATCACTGGTAGAATCGATTAAGAATAAACCAAGCCAGTGTCTGGTCTTAGGAGAGCTCTTGCCATCTGTTTTCTGGTGTAGCTTCCTCAGAAGTCACTATAATCCACAGCCCAGGGATTTCTATCCTTTATGAGTATGGTCAATTGCAGGTGCAGATAAGAGCTGCGTTGGATGGGTGAAACATTGTTTCTTCGTGAGCAGTCAGTGGCACTATTTTGACTGAATGCATGATCCACAGATGGATTAAGTTCAGCCCTGAGCAGGGGACTAACATATAGCCAGTAAATCATTTGATTCTGCTTAACCCTAAAATTTGCACATGCACATGCAATTTGGACAAGAAAGCCTGTAATTTCAGTAAGAAAAGTTGCTACCTGCAATCACAAATGACTATGTGGAGAGGTGTTTCCTCAAACATAAAGGTCTTATTTTTCAATTTGATTCATTTAATCCATGTTTTTGTTTGCTAAATCTGGGTTTGTATTTTTTTTTTTCCTATGAAAACAAGGTAGGATTATTTATGTTGATTCCTGAATGGTCAGAGAAACACTTCACAACATTTCAGAATGCATTCAGAAACTACTCTTGAGATGCAAAAAACCAGAATGCCTATAAAAGCCTTTAAATGCAGGCCAGCTGTTTGCTGTAACCTTCTTCTCCAACCTGACAGCCCTGTGCTCTAGTGAAGTATTCTAAATCACATTCTAGACAGGACGTGTAATGGCCAAAATGGGAGTATAGGAGACTTTCCAGAATGACTGCTCCACAGAAACTGCTTTCCATTTTCATACATGATAGTTTTTAAAGATTTACTAAAACCAGCTGAAAACTTAAACTTACCTGAGTTTTACCCATTCAGTGATTGTCTAGTGAATGAAAAAAACATGAAAACCCACTAAAACATTTGATAGGGATTGAAGTGGAGTTAGTGCATTGAAGTAGTTACATTTATTTAGCAGACAATAAAAAAAACTCAGACAGCCTGGAGAACAATATTTTGGGTGAAATCCTCGCTCTGCTGTGATGGCCTTTATCCAGTTTGCAGTCTGGAGTAGGATTTTTCTCCTATATTAGCATCTGAAATGTTTGATCTGCCAAAGTTTCTGAGTCATCTTTCATGATACCTTTTCATTGACTGTAAAAGGCGCTGAATCAGACTAATGAGCTGACCCTTTGTTCATTTCTGAACAAGTGATTCCATTGCTAAATAGATAATATGATAGATTTAATCAGTTTTGATAGTTCAGACAGTAAAGTAGTATTAAACCCTATCAGGAGACCTTTTGTAATTCTAATAATAATAATCAGGTAATTAGAGCCAGTTCAGTGTTTTTCCAGTATTAGTGTATACTTTCCCTCTATTAACTCAAGTCATAAGTAAACAAAAAGTTTAATAAAACTGGAATAAATTACTTCATTCCTTTACTCAGTTGGGTAACTGGTTCAAAAACTTCCAGTTACTTGTATTCCTCAAAAAAGCCCAACAAAGGTAATATATTGTGACAGTTGTGTGTATCACAACTATGTTGTCTCTGTATCATGAAATCCTAATTCTGATGGAAAAGTAATTGTTCAGATAATTTTCTAGATATTAAAAAATCCAAACCTAAAGTTTTTATTTAAGTGGGGAAACAAAGTCTTGATCACAGGCTGGTGAATCTGATGTGTGTCTCAGCTTTGTGTGTCTGAATGCTGGAAGAATAAAAGGGGAAAACCAGCACTGGAAGAGGTTGCCCGAAGAATCTGTAGATGTCCATCCTTGAAGGTTTTCAAGACTCAGCTGAGCAAAACCCTGTGCAACCTGGTCTGCATTCGGTTTTGACCCTACATAGAGCAGGGTGGACTGGAGACCTCTGGAGGTACTTTTCAGCCTGAATGACTTATAAAAAGAAGTAAATATGACCGGAAATTTTGGGATCTGAGAACTCCATAAAGATTAAATGACAACCTGTCTCTGCTTTATAGAACCAAAGGTTCTCTGTGCCCTTCAGGGAGCTACAGTGGTTTTGAGGTTGTTTCCAGAGGTTTCACCTCTTAACGTCCCTACTGCAGGGAGTGATATGACAACATCAAAGATGACTCTGACACATCGTTCCCAGCAGGTAACCCCATCCAAGGTTAGTAGTGTGTTGAATGATGTCATATCACAGCAGGCAGGATGGGCTAAGTTACTACATCTGATTTAGCTAGAGGAACACTTAATTTATGAAATTATTAAATAAGAACTTCAGAAGGAGTAAACGAGTGAACACAGTTTTTTTTTTTCTACAGTTTGGTCTGTTACTGGTATCATAGGCTAAAAATGTTTGATGCTTAGGTGATATTCTTAGCTAAAACATTCACTGCTGTCATTTCAGAGGGCTCACAACTGCTTCAGTTTTCCTTGTTTTATTTTCCTTCTCTACCAGTATCTTCAGAAGGTTCTTGGACTAATATTGACTGTCAAAAAGAATGCATATATCTCATTTTTTGCATAGGTGCTACTTACTGCCACTGAAATAACTTGTAAGTAGAGCTTCTCTGGAAGCTTCTATATAAATTTTATGAGAGAAAAATTACTGCTTACATTGACCAAGTCAAGGAAAAAATGATTTGTCAAATCAAAATATTTACTTAGATTTGGTCAGAGACTAATCTGCCTTGGGTAGCAAGCTGTTCTGTAGAAATTCGTAGTTCAGGAGTTTATATCTTTGCTCTCCATCATATACCAGACTCCTATGACCAGTCTTCTCAGCAAGAACATATCTTGTGATTTTTGGTGGTACCTCATCTGGAAAAAGCCATCAGATTGTCTCCACAAAACCTGCCGATCAGTGTATGTTATGGGAAACTTTCTTATTCTTTTGTCAGTTCTGCTAGCAAGAGTTCAGCAGTTGGATGAAGAACAACAAAGTTAAATTTACCATGGTAAAGTCAAAGAGAGAATTCCTCTGTGCAAATAAAGGTGCTCATAATTCTTACGTACTGAGGACACTTGCTTCCTTTCCATCAAAACAATCTATTTTCTGAAAATTTTGTTCTGTAAGTAAAGAAAATGTGTTGCTCTGCTTCCTGCTGATTGGAAGATGTTTGCCTTTTTGCCATTTCTGTTTGGATAGAGATTATCCGGTTGTACATGTCATCCTAATAATGGATTGCCAAAAATTTCTGTCTTTGAGGATTATGTCATGAGAAATTTAAAGACTACAGTGTACACAGAGAGTAGCACCTTTTTGGTGAGGCCTATTGTAAGCACGCTTCCTAGTGCCTGTTGCCTCTTCCTCTCTGAAAGTCCACTTGTGCTGCCAGTTCCTGACTTTACTGGTAATGTGCAATTTCATCTGTGTGTTGTCTCTCCTATTTCCAGTCATGTGCTGTCAAAACTGTTTTGGAACAGTGCAACTGGAAGGAGCCAGGAATCAAACAGGAAAGATAAAGGAAAAAGAAGCTTTCAGAGATGGGGAGGCCCTGAAAATCCTAAATCCAGTGGGTTTATCCCAAGTTTGACTACTAAATATAGGATTTTCATGTTCAAGAAATAGTGCCATAATCATAAGGATGTCAAAACCAATTATCTTTTTATTACTTTTTCCAGTCAGATCTTTTTGTACCTTGTAGAGGGTGAAGAATAGAAGTTTGAACAATAATAAGGATGGGCTTTGTTGCTAAGAGGTAGCTTACACTGAAAGGGCTTTTCCAATTAGGAGCATGTCAGTTTCTATAAAAAAATAGACACAATAATGAGTATTCCTGAAAAACACTAATGGCAAAAGATGTTGTTACTCATCCAGAAGTACAAAGGTGAAAGTGTATGTTTTTAGCTGGAATTAACATGAAATTATGTGTTTTGTGTTAGCATAACGGTGATTCTACTTCCAGTAATGTAACTTGGAAGTTTGAGAAATAATTCCTTTCAGAAACAAAGCAGGAAACTTGCCTATCTTCTGTTTTTTCATTGTGTGAATAAATATGAACCTATATGTTGCACTTTGCATGAACTCATACGCTTTTTTTTCTGTGCAGCTGTGTTTATGCAGATTTTTCAGTTAAGGGAATGATTTAATAAAGAAAAATATATATGCAACATCAATAGACGATAGTAACCTATGAAGTAATAGATTTGGAAATCTGGGAAATTGGCCAATATTGATTTCAGAAAACATGAGGGAAAATGCCTACTTTATGTCCATACAAAGTTATGGCTAAGTATTCACGTTGTGTTATCTTGCACTATTAAAGGGCACAAAGAATGATCTTTGAAGAGTTTTTCAGATTGCAGGTTTTCAAACTCTTTCCTGTTGTCTAGCTGTAAAAGAAGGAAAACAAGGCATGAGATGAGAGAAAAGAGTGCAGAAAAGAGTTTACTTAGTTACAGTAGCATCAGTCTTTGTCTTCTGGGATATTAGTTTTACTTAGGGCCACTTAACCTATCAAAGTTTGTCTAGTATCACCTGCGCAAAAGGTATATCACTGTTCCTTTCTTATCCTGCTCTGCAATTATTGTTTATTATCAGTTTTTAAATAACTGAGTATGTTAAATTACTGTACACTGTGTTGTGATACTCAAATCAAAATAAGACCTGAAATGTTTTATTTTAAGATGTGATGGGTGCTCCATCCTCAATTTGAAGCACTTAAGAGTGAAAGTAGATAAAAAGGTGCAGATGTATTTTGCTTTACATTTCAGGCTTTTTATAAAGATGAGTCCAAGTCTTGTATGTACTGAGGTAAATGGTAAAGCTTTCATTAACTACTTCAAAATAAGAAATTGGTCTGGGAAAAATAACCTTGACCGATTCAAAACTTCTATTAAAAACTTCTATCTGATAGACACCTTTCTGGTCCATGCAGTAATTACACACTGAAATTAGGACCTTTGGAATGAGAACTCCTTTTGAGCTCTATCGTATAAAGATGTAATTGGGCCATAAAATCCTTATAAAAATTTATGAAAGAAATTTGACTGAATGAGTCTGGTGGATAATTTAGAAACTTGAGTATATCAGTCCCTTTGCTGAATTTATACCTTAAATTTGTCTGAAGTGATAGCGTTGCCCCATCTAGGTAATACCATTCACTAAGTAAGGCATCAGGAGATCCTCTAGAAGATCCTATTTAGATGAATCTTTGCTGTTGATTTGTTTCTAACAACCAGAGGGTACAGAATGACCAAGGCTATCCAAAGTGATGAGTAACCTTTGATGCCCACCATAAGAAATCATAAAAGTGTATGTCTTTTAAATGGTAGCAGCCTATATTTGTCTCAGGAATTCAGTAACATCTTTGGCTGAGTATGCCAAACTGAGGCACTCAGTTACAAGCCACGTGTAATAATCACAAGCTTTTGGAATTAACTCTGTGTTAAGGTCTTCAAACAACTGAAAGTAACACCGTTACGGTTTTGTCCAATTCCTCCTTTCGTCCTGAGTCCATCTTCTTTGTGGACTCCAAAATTGTTTCCATAAACACTTTTGAGAAACAATTAAGATCAGGAGTTAATACTTTGTTTTTATTTCGCATTTTCAAGTGACTTCCTGTGTAAATTTAAAAAAATGTTTTCCTTTGTTTCCCACCCCAAGTATGTCTGGTTATTTCTAAGTTTAAAATATGTTGATTCATGTGAATATTTTTTTTAAATAAGATCGGGTTTGTTTGTTTTGTTTGTTCTTCCACTGTGCTGTCTAGCTGGAGAACTGCTTGCTTACTTGCTTTCAAATGGTGGTAATTCAGTTTTACCAGGTGGTATTTAGGCAGTGTTATTTGAAAGAATCTCTTGTATGTTGGATGTCAGAGATGAGATAACTAGTATGGTACTAGTTCAGGAGTTAATGGTTAGGGTCTTGCACTTGTTCTGTCAGTCTAGCAAGGTTCTTAGGCACGTGCTTAACTGTAAATACATGAAGAATCCCCAAAATTGCATGGAATATAAATAAATTTGTATATAAGCTTGAAGAAAGCAGTTGTCTGATGTAATTCCCTCAACATATGCACAGAGCAGAAGTCTGTTACTTCTGAAGAAAAATGCTTCTCTTGTTTGTTGGGAGCTCTGAGAAAATAGGAGCTCTGAAATGAGGGGAGACATCTGTAGAGGAAAGAAAGGCATGCGATGGTAAATATATGAGAACATTAGTTACACTATTACATTAATTTTTATGTTGCTCCTTTATTTTCTTGCTGTCTCTCAAAACAGGAATATTTCTGAAATCACAGCAATTCAGTGTATGGATGTATTCTGCCCTGCTCTTTGTAAGACCTCAAGTTCATTTGAAAAAAAAAATTTAAAATTGGCTTCTACATGATTTGACTACATCTGAAAATTTTAGTTTGCTTTCTTAGAGGGTTGTCATAGTTTGGGCTGGACTGGCCACTGCATGAATGACAGATGCTCACTTTGTCCTCTCTCCCCTTCAGAAGAGAGGAGAAAATGAGAGAGAGACTTAGGACCTGAAAAGAAACCAAGTCTCTTTAATGAAATATTAACAATAAACTAATAAAAAGAAAAGATAATATTAATAACAAAATATGAAATATATACCATGTATATGAAACATATCGAGCTCCCAGGATGATGATCACATCACTGGCAGGCACTGGGAAAGTCCCAGATGGGGCTGGATGATGGATGGGAACTGGATTCTGAGTCTGGATGCAGGAACACATGAATTGGTTCAAAGGCAGATGAGCAGAGTCCTCCTTGGACACCAGCCACTGAAGAAAGAGCTGATCCTTTGGTCCCTTAGCTTTTACACTGAGCGTGATACATATGGGATGGAATATTGTTGGTCAGTTTTGGTCATCTGTGCTGTCCACTCATCCACACGGGTGGGACCGCTCTGCACTCTTCTGCTTCCAGCCCTTCAAGGCACACAAGAGAGTGAGCTGGCCTTGGTTGTTATAGCAGTAAGTAAAAGCAGGAGCCTCTATGTGTACCACTCTTTGGTATTAATGGTAAGCATCAGACTGTATCTGCTGGAAGTGGACACTTTCTGAAGAACATGCTGGTAATTTCAGAGAGTTAGTTAGAAGAGACTTAGCTGAAAAGTAAAATTACTGAACAGAAAATTGGTTCTGTTTTACCTCAAATAAGGACAAGGGTTTACTTTAGAAAAAATATTAACTTATTCCTGTAATCAGTCTGCATCATCATGAATATTGTTTGCTTCGAAAGGATGTTCAGAGATCGATTCCACAGAAGGATCTGTTGCCAGGATCTGTTTTACTTTTAATTTTATTCTTGGAACCTATTTGATTCTGCGGCAAGATCTCTGGGTGTCTTGAGTATACAGAGCATATGACACAACTCTCTTTCCAGACAACAAATGTTGTTTATGTCTTTGCTGAAGTGCCTTCTTTCTGCCCCTACCAAACCAAGGATTTAAGCTGCTGAAGTCTAACCACATCAGGAACATCAAACAATGCCAGTAAACTTCTGATAAATGGAACTGGGGCCAGTAGGGCTTATCTTTGTCTTTAGGCACCTCAGTGTTCTTCACAAACCTACCAATGCTACTCTTAACCATTGTTTAAATATTTTTCACTTCTAGATTTCAGAGGTAATGCAGTGATCTGATCTGGATACCCAAGCATGGGTTTTTTAACGATATATGGAAAAGATATTTTTCAGTAAAACTTTTGATTTATGTACATTTCATATTACTTTCAGTGTATTTTCTTATATATACAATCAGTGATACTTGGTTATTCTCTGTATTAAGGTTCACTCAACAGAATGCACATTTTAAAGTTTCTCCTTTTTTGACACTGAGAACTAATGTCAGTTCTGTTGGTTATTTCTAAAGAAGAAAAGACTAAGAAAAGAAAGAGTCACTTGTATGCATATTTGTGATAAGATAATGTATCTTATGATTTGAACCCTAAATTGAGCTACTAGGAGGTGGAGACCTCTCGGTAAATGAAAGGGATGGTGCTTGACTGAAATCAATCAGGTGGACTTTTGAAATACTTTGGAAGGAAGGGTTTATAGAAGTATAAATATTAAAAACAATACTGAGGAAAACTGAAACTAATACACCTTTTATAAGAGTTTTCTGCGCTATTCCTAGATCTAGAGTATTTCAATGGCAAAATGGCAATTAGTCATGATGGAAACTGAAAAAAAAGTTACAAAAATAATTAGGTGTCTAAACATACAAGTAGAAACAGATACAGTAAAATATCTAGTCTCCACTGAAATTACCTGAACATGTTTCAAGTACATGGCCTGGAAGCCTGACTACTTTTTCCCTCCCCCTAAAATAAAATAAAAAAAATTCCATCAATTTTTAATCTGGATTTTTTTTTAATTTCTTTTTTCCCCTCAGTAAAATGTATTGGCTATTTTTCAGCAGGTATTATCTTCTTATTTCCTAACTTTTAGATATTTTTTTTTTGTATGTGTTGTATGTAGTATCTATATATCCCATGGAAATAAATCCAGCTTATAACCAATGGAAGTGAATGACAAAAGAAATGTGACTGTCACTGTTGTCTCCCCTCATCTGTTTTGGGTTAATGTTTATTTTCTCATTCCATTGATTTAAAATTCTTTAATATCCTGCTGAAGCATTAGCCATTGAAATTTTCAGGATGTGGTGTGTTGCAAAAGCAAAAATGTATTTTTGTTGTATATCTACTGGATGCAGCAATGGGTAAAGAAAGAGCTATGGACTGCCACTGCTTTAGGTAAAATGCATAAAATTGATGGTAGAATATTCATTGACCTAAATGGTTTTCTACCTGCTGTACATGTGTCTATTCATCTTAGATATCCAAAAGGCAGACCCCTGAGCTAAGCACGTATTTCTCCAGTCACATAAGACTTGCACAGGCAAAGTCAGAATATGGGTTTTAAAAAAACAAAAGGCAAAACAAGATTTAACACTTAGGATAGCAGTTACGATGTATCAACATCTAGTTCCAAATTCAGGTCTTGTTCTAACAGTTCATTCATTATTTGTCATGACTAAAAGCCTTATATAAAAAAAATGGTAAAAGAAAGGACATTCGGGTTTTAGTTATAATGTGGTACTTATTGATAGTTCAATTGAATCAACATAAATAAATCTTGTTGCTCACTAAATGATGATTTCTCATCTGCTGTTCAATACAAGGACAACTAATCTAATGTGATTAGATAATTGTTGGGCAAGGGCTTGTGAATACATTTGCAATTCACTTAATATCATTATGTTCAAGGTATAGACATGCAATTAGATCTAAGGGGGCAATGAGGACACTCACAGACAGGCATTACCGTCTGACAAACAGAATGCGTGACCTAAAGAGAGTCTTTTGCATTGTCTTTTGTGGACACTACAATGATCTCAACTAAAGAAAGTGTTGTTTGACTTATCGGATCACCCAGATTTGCTAATGAAATAAAAATATGTTTATATGAAGGTTTTAGGTGTGCTGTTCACTAATTTTTTCATTGTCTAAAAATGTATTTTTAAATGTCGTTGTTTATTCCTGCCAATCACATAATCAGTTAGTCCCTGCTTCTTTTCTTGTGGGGGCTAAGCTGGCTTCCTCATTTTTGCAGTTCATCAATACAAAACTGATTTGAAGCCGAGCTGTATAATAATAAGCCTTTCAGCAGCCAGGCTTGACACTTGCCTTGTAATTAAGGCCTTGATGGTTGTGTTGATGGCAAATGAAAGAAAATGGCTTTGTTCTCAATTCCAGAGGCTTGATTGCTGGTTCTCGTTCTCACCTGAATTCGACCCATTCTGCATTGTGCACATGATTGCTGGAGTGTGAGTAATTGCAGCGCTGGCAGATGACATTTTCATGAAGCACACTCTGCACTGCTCCAGAGGGAATTTACAGAATTTATAGCTGGAGGAGCTCATCAAACATGGATTTAGGAAATGCCTATGTGAAAAGTAGGAGCCCACAACCAAATATCAGAGCTTTTCTTTTGACATTTGCTTTTACATAAAGGACTACTGTCTGCAACCTGTCTTACCTTATGGTAGAAGCCTATTCCTGACTAGATTTTTGTGATTAAATACACTTATTGAAGTTCATTAATGCTATTTTTTTTTCATGTTTTCTTGTATTTTTTTGTTTACTTGAATAGGAGTCTTGGGGAAAGGAGATGGAAAATTGTTTTCTCATTTCCATTAATATTTTTACATTTCGCTAACCTTTCAACTATTTAAAAATTGTCAGCTGTTTCATGATACTTATTGCTGAAGATGTATGCTTGGTTTTTATTTAAATCCTCTTATTTTCTCAACCTTTTTGCTTTATAGCATATTTTGTTTATTTAAAATGAAAATTAATGTACATTTAAAATAGTCACAAAGGCTTCTACAGTGGAAATACACTTTAGCAATTATAAATAAGACCTTTAGAAAGAAAACATTAATCACTTTCATATTGACAAGTTCACACATTTCAATGAAGTGTGTTTTGCGTGTTGTAAGACTTGCATACTGAAATTTTGCATTACAGGTAACATATGCCATGATATGCATAATTTTCCTTTGCCTAAGCAATTCTGCCTTTTCCTCTCTGAGGGATGTGCTTGTCTTCTATTCACCATGTTCATGTCTGAGCCCCTGGTGCTTCTTTTCATTCTTGTAACACAATAGCGCTTGGATGACTTACCTGTAGGTTCTTGCTGTGGTTGGATCTTTCCCAGCACATGAACCAACAGAAACACGTATGGCATCCTGCTGACCTTTTTCAGTCACAACTGTTTAGGCTGTCACTGACTTTGCATGTGAAGATTCATAGCTGCTGTGACTCAGGCATATTTTCACACTGCTGTCTGTCTGGCAAGCCAAAATATCTGCACTTAGTTTTTAATATTTCTTGGAGCTTCTCAATCATGGCAAGTAGAGAACCTTTCCTCCTTGCATTTAGTATTACTGAAAGTCCTGAGCAATTGAATGATTGCAGGCTTTTTTTTTAATTACGCTTATTGATTAACCTCTAGGAAAAGTTAAGTGAGAAGTCCTTTGAGTTTCTGCAATAAATGTTTGAGTCAGAGTAGTGCTGATTATTTAAAATACACAGGAAAAAGAAATCTGAGGTCTACTCTGATGATATTAAATTGCCTGTTGTTTTAAGGCCTAACATCCTCATTTCAGTAATAGATCTCTATATCAATACTAATAAATGACAACAAGAGGAGAATCAATCTAAACTGCTGACAATTGTTTTAATTTATACTATAGTCCTCAGGTAATCGGGTAACACAAGGGGAGACTTTCAAAGTGTCTTATCTAAATTTATGGATGTTATGCTAATGTCATTTGCAAAAGGTAGGATTTTTTTGTTGGTGGTGTTGACTTGAATGGGAGCGAGATAGAACCCGTTATAAGCGAATCTTGGTTTTAGCCATATGCAGTAGGTCTCCTAATGTACTTCCGACACTGGTGTGTTCTGCTAATTCTGCTCTTAATCTTAAGTGTTCCATGGGGACTCACTTAACACATTCAGGTTCAGATCCTCAAAAGCTCTAAGGCAATTAAAAACTTGAGAATTTGGATCGGAGACAGTTACTTGTTGTCTTTTCAAACCACGAAAATAATCACACTTGAGATATAAGGCTCAAGAGTTGGAGACAAAAGTCTGTAGTTCTTCAATCTGTCTCTTAAAGTTATTAACGGAAAGCTGAGGTGCAGCCAGATACCTTTGCACTTGCTGATACTCCTCTTCCAGAAATGTTAGGGACCTGTGTACATTATGGCAGCCTTTTGAGGAGCCTTCCTGCTCTCATTGTGTTCCTCTTGCAACACTCCCTCTCTTTCATTGAGCTTTGAGTGACAACCCAGCCACAAGAGGGGTTTATCTTTCGTGATGGCTGTAACAAAACAACCCATACCTGTCCAGGGCTTGTAGTAGAAAAAGGGTGGGTTGTCATACTCTGTGTCCTCAGTCAGGATCTTTGACTTACAAAATTATTTACTTTGTGGGAATGAAACATGGATCAAAGCAGAACATGCTGAGAAAACCCTGAATAATTTTAGTTATTTTGCAAACAAAACAGTAAACTATGAGGAAAGGAATGAAAACAGCAGCCATTGAACTAGACCAGCGGCAGTGAAGTGAAACTTCAGTTTCAGGCAGTGAAACTTGCTGAGGTGAAGAGAAGCAGCTGTCTGATACCATTACCCCAATTATGGTGATAGTCCGAGACATCCTGGGCACAGCAATCAATTATTACATTATGTAGGCCATTTTTGGATAGTATTAGCATCTAACATAACAGCTGTAATGTTGAGAATCACCTTAATGCTTTATTGTAAAAGTTAAAATATTGCAAGTCATGACAAATGTTCCACTGGCATTCCTGTGACCTTCTTGCCACTACCTTTGGTACTTGAAAGCTTCAACTCATTTTAATAATCCTTCTCTTACACTATTTGTAACCTTCACCTTTTATATATGTATCTCATTAGCTTTCTCAACAAGAATGTTAATAAGATCTGCTTTAATTTTCTCTAACGCCCATTCATGCTTGATTTTCTGTCTTCTTTTCCTCAAACTTCTTCTACTTGCCTCAGTGATCCAACACTCAGATATCTTGTTGTCATCCCTCATCTCTTTCTCTTGCTTGTCTCCTTACTTTGCTTTGTGTCTTTTGCTTGACAATACAAACACTTGATCTTGAGCATCTCAGCGCTGGCTTTTAATTTCATGTGTCTTTTCTATTCCCTTCTACCCTTCACATCCAGAGGAAGAGGATGCCCATCTTGTGCTGTATTTTTGGACTCATGTGGCGGGGAGTCAACTATGTGTCACCCCACAGCTTGGGCTGTTGCGTGAAACCATTGACTATTTTGAAATATTTTTATTTCTCTCTCTAAGTCTTGAACAATTATACAGTAAAGGGTAGAGTGTTTTACCTGACTCTGCTTCTTCTGTGCCTAATGTAAAGCCCATTATGTTCTCTGGCACCCCACAGCATGTTACGTTATCTCCTCCTTTATTACAATTTTCTAGCCAGTGCAGTTGGTCACCGACAATTACTTGTTTCCACTGAAGAACCCAAAGTTCTTGGACACTACAATGAGTGTATTTGAATAGCTCTTCTATTATTCAAGGGAGGTGATGAAATGGCAGAAGTTTCCTCCTTGCTTTTATAATTGGGAGTATTCCTGTGTTATTTGTTACACCTTCTTGTAAGCCAGCACCTCTGTTTGTTACGGTGATATTACAGATCTTTTTGAATCTAAATAGAACTTAAGCTTGTTTTACTTATCTGTTAATCCATAAGTTTCATTCAACACCTGTTTTACCTGCTAATCAAGCATTTTTACTTTCTGTTTTGATACAAATTAAGCAGCAGAGGGGTGAAGCATGCTGTAGTATATTAGATTATGGATTCTAAACGTCTCAGTTTATTAATGATCTGGTTTTTGTACATGTGGGGGCAAGTTGTATACCTGCCTGTGTATCTGCATCCGAAGATTATTCTTCCATTCCAATATACTCTATATTTGCTGTAGAGATCTGCCAGTACAGCTCTTTGATACGTAGCTCACATTGTAGCTGATACATCAGCCCACCTCAGTTTTTTACTTTTGATAATAATAGAAATCAGTCTGTTGTAGGAATGCACCCTGCAAATATCCCATGCCCCATTTGAGGTCTCCTGTACCTGCATCAGAGATCCTTTGTCCTCCCAATCCATATATTTTCATAAGCATATTTTCCTTTCCTGTTTATTTGCTATTAGAAGTTTTGTTGGATTGTTTTGTAGCAGTTGTCTTGTCTGTTTCCAGCTAACTGTGGTGTACCTCACCTTGGCATTTGAGGCACCGCTTTAAGCAGTGGTACCAGTTATTGTTCTCTTACCGGATGGTACTAGTGAAATATGGGTAGGAAAGAAGAGAGAGTGGGTTTCTGAGCTAATGTCACCTGAGAAATAGTCTGAAACCATAAAATGTTTTAACGTAGAGACTAACAGCCATGGCTACAATTTTACTATAAATGCGATTTGGCATTAATTTAGTGCTCTAAACTGTTCACAAATCATTTGCAAAGAAATCCAATCAGTAGGACCATATTAATTCTTCTCAAGTATTTTCCAGTTGTTTATGCAGACAAACGTCAGCCTTGGAGGAGAGTCACCCTTTCTGTTTACACTTACGCGCAGTTAATCTTAGTGTGTGAATGGTCACATGCTGTTCTAGTTTTTGATTTGGCTCTCTTTGAAACAGCAAAATCATTGAAGGGCAATGAATAATGAGTATTAAATATTAGTTTTTCTTTTGGGATCTTTCTTCCCCTAAATATATTGTAAATATACACCCATTTGTAAACATTATTTCAACTTTTCTTTTTTGTCAAGTGTCACCAAAAGATAAATTATTTGTATTTCAAACAAATCTTTGTGAGTATCGTACAAATCAACATAAGTATCATTCACAGCAATACTTTCTGTGATGTAAATCATTGCAACTGAGTATACATAATGGCAATTTTGAGTGCCACAGTAGTATTTTAGCATTAACTTCTATAATGTACTATAAACACACTGAAAAGAATATTGCTCATATATTTGCTACTAATACAGTTCTTTGCATTATGACTTGCCAAGAACAAAGTCAATCCTGTCATTTCCACATTCAGTTTTTTGAAATAATTGTTGTACAAATATGTACAAACATAGACTTCCATTTGCATTTAATTCAGTTCACGCACGGTTTATCTGTTGGTTCTGAGAATCTTAACATTAAGCATCTTCATATAAATTACTGTTTTAAAGAGGAATCAATTGGAATATATCTATTTGTCAAGGGACATAAGAACTTGCAGCTTCAGAGTGACAGCTGCTGGGGTGACAGGGTATAACAGTGGAAGAGGATCTCCCTATACATGTCTCTTCTCTGTTCTGACAACAGTAAAGCTGAGTAATGTATGAAAAAAATTGCTATTCAATAAAGCATGTTTGCACATGGCAAAATAGTAGTAACGCTTCTGTGTGCCCTTTCTCCTTTTTCATTTATAAGTAGATAGAGGGATAAAAGATACAGATCAGTAACTATCTACCTATCTGTCTCCCTCTAACGTATATGCATCTTACCTCATTAGGCTTTAGAGATGTGTATCAATTTTTTTAAACATGGCTGAGGTACATCATAGGACCTTTTAAGTCACCATCAAACTCAGACACAGGAAATAGACCTGATGTGGCAATAGACAAGGCATTCCCTGGACCAGGCTCTGTGGTTTTCTTTTTGTTGTACCGAGAAAACTAATTCTGCTCTTCTTTATGTTATAGTGTGCTGGGTATGGCTCTCTTCATGTTGCTCAAAAGATGGTCTCGCTGTTAAATGACTTCAGTTAAGGATTAAAGGAGAAAGAACAAGAAATCTAACTTGTGACAACAGATGACAAAATTGGGCCTTAGTCCACAGGGGAGTCACTTTTACCTGTAGTGTAGGTGCTGAGCACTTTCACCTGTAGTCAATAGGTAGTTCCAACCTTGGTGTACAGTAGACTGCATAAACAGCTCTGCCAAAATCTGGTATTATGGGCACCTCAGTAAAACATGCTGCTTTGCTGCATTCACTTATAATAAAATTCTTCTCCAGTAGTTCTCAACGTAGGAAAGTAAAAATCTGCTAATAACTCTTGCTGTATATAGTTCATAGTCTGCAGTGTATAGATGTATAATCTGTAGGTTAATGCCATTTATTTTACACTTAATACTATTTTCTTAGGATGCCAGCACTAGCTCTGGTTTGCCTCAGAAAACAGCAGGAAAGATCCAGAAAGGCAAGTCGGTATCTGCCCAGCACTTAGTTTAATCATTGGCAAGTTTCTTTGATTACCTGACTGTTTTCCTCTGCTCTGGTGCTCTGGGTAACACTGTATTAAGGAGGTGAATCTGAACGCAAAAAGCCAACACAAATTTTTTGACTTTTGAAGTGCCTCCAAATCATCAGCTTTTAATGTAACACCTTGTCTTTTAACATAATTTGCTTTGTAGTATGGTTTTAAGAGGTGAGATAAAGGACAACATTCTGACTCATCCAGTCCTACTGGGGTCCCCACCCTCCTACTTCAGGTAATTTTCAGATTCCATATTGTCCTGGCACTGGACACAGTCCTCAATTTGGAAGAGCCACAAGTAATGCTGCAAAGATGTTTCCACCATCCTCACTTCCTTCAACAATCAGAAATGTTCACAGGTTTTTTGTTTAGGTATTAGTCCACAGTTTCCCACTTTCTCCAGTGTGCCTCACAGTCAGGAGACAACTGTTTATCCACTGCTTGAGGAATGCATGCAGCCTTCCCAGAAACTCCCCTCAGTGCCAGTTGTGTATTTTCCTCATTAGTTTTAAATCCTTGTTTGGCGGCGACTGATTCTTTGAATGATTATTCCTACCTAAACTACAATTAACATCAGAAAAATGCTCGTGGACTGTCTGCTTTCAATGCTGATATTCTTAAATTTTCTGAGAGCACCAAGTATCAAATTTGGCTATCTTCTTCCTCTGATGAAGGTCATTCATTCGCTATATTCTTATGGTTCAGACCACTTTATTATTTATAGATAATAGTGTTTTGTAAGTCTAGGACACATTTACCTGAGAGCAGGATTGGTACTGTCTTTGGGTGGATTCACATAAAAGTTAATGTAAAGACTCACAAAAGTTTACATTTCTTTGTAGTTTCAACTGTGTTGTTGGTGGAAGAAGGTAGTACACCAAATACGTAATGATATGGAAAACATTTTTTCACCGTTGATTAAGTTCTTCATTTTCGCAGTTGGATTCAGAATTTTGTGTTCTGATTGAAAAAATATTCTCTCTGTTATTCAGCTAATGTTTTTCAACTTAATTTTTTGTCCTTATTTTTCTTGAGCTTTGACTTAATGTATTTTTCTAGAGGTTGGGTTTCTGATATTGTTTCCATTGAAAAGTGTGATAGAAGCCTGTCTAATGTCAGCAGAAGCAGGACTAGACCCACTGCAATTTTATTCATACATTATTCTGAATAATCAGAAGCATGACTTTGGTGTCTGTAATTTTATGTAAACTATCATCTGCTAACATCTGGCTATAATCATTAATATCTTGTAAATATTAAATCAATTCTTTAATATTTTTAAAGACTATCAAACTATTGGAAATAGTTGTAATTATTTCATCTTTCCCTGAAAAAACATCAACAGTAAAGCAAATTAAATTGCTGTAAAAAGCAACTCAAGTGACCACTAGTGTTGAGATACTCACTTGGACAAGAGGAAGTACACGACCTCTTAAAGGCAGGCGGTGTGTTTATGTGAGAGTGAAGCAGAGCTGGACATTTCCTTGTGATTTTCTTTTACTGGTTCAGTTTTTCTTCTGTACCTTCAGGGGTAATAACAACTGGGAGCTCTTTATGACTTTTGTGGGAATTGCTGGTTCTCAGCATCAGTTGGAATTTAACCTTTTTGTGGGAATTTTCGTGGCCGCTACTAAAATATCTACTGCTCCAAAGGATGAAGTATCCATTCGAGGTGTTTTTACCATTTTCACATTAAGTGCATTGCTTGGGGCATCTCAGTGGCCATGTCATTTAATCTGTCGTGTAAGTATGCTTTTCTTAGGTGCTAAGCAGTAAGTAGAGTCTTCACAAGTACTCTTACAAGTACCCTATATTTTTACTTCTGCAAGGGTAATTGAGTTTTTTTGTTTGGGTTCCTGAAACAAAGCTTTATATCATTAGCAGAATTTTAATGGAAAACTGTGGGGACTTTATTTTTCTAGTAGTCTCAGGAGCAAAGAAGTTTCCTATGGCTTCCTGTGCATTTGCCAAGCTGATACTGAAGAAGGTCTTTGAACAGGTACTGCACACGAGGGGGCTTGATTTGTATATGCAAAACAGTATTCCCTATAAATGCAAGAGTGCTGTTGGATATCAGATTTTTGGATTTGAAATGGATGGTCAAGAGCGTGTAGTTGAAGCAGGCGATGTCAGGCCCTTAGCTCTGTCTTCGCTTATTTTAACAACTGACTCGGTTTCAGGTCTGTTAATGCTCATTGTTTGTAATAATCAAAGCCCTCAACACGATGTTATTGGGAGAAAAAAGGAAAAAAGCCATTATTTTAATTTTTAAACATTTTCAATTCAGCAGCATACATTTGTTTACTCCCAGAAGGCAAAGCTTTTCGTTTTGAAAGGCTAAAGTTTGCGGTGGTCATGCGGAGCGGCTGGGTACGGCGGGGGGCGGTGCGGGGCGGGGGGCCGCCCGCAGCGGCGGTCGCTAGCCTTGGTGCTGAAACCTCGGTTCCGGGTACGCTCTGCCAGCGTAGTCCCCGCTTCTAAATCATAAATATCAATATACCGTTCGAATAAAAACAGAAAAATAGACTGTATGAAGCATCTCACAGGTGGTTGTTTGGGTTTTTTTGTACCTTTATTGCGTAAGCAATTATTTCTTACCTGCAGCTGAGTTCACAATTGAAGCTACAGAGTGTGTTACAGCCTTTTTCTCCATCTATGCTTATGTAGGAGAAGTTTTTTCTCTAAAATCAAAGAGGCACTTTAAGGTCACCCTGAATATGCACGCAGAACTGTATATATGATATTTCTTTTTAAGCAGTAAATTACTGGAATCAATGGTTTGTGTATATTTCCTAAGATTAATTTACTCCCTCAGAATGCCATCTGAGAATAAGAGCAACCCAACTAGAAATCAAGAATTTTACACGCTTGTGAAAAGTTATTGGGTTCATGTATAATTGTGTTTTAGCCGGTTGAACTATATATGTGAGAAATTGATACTGGTACCTGATCCTTGAATTATAAAATAATTCTATGAAAGTAGTGATGATTCTTTTGTTAAAAGGCTCTGTTCCTGTGTACAATTTCAGAACTTTTCACTGAGAATCATACATTATTTTAAAGATTGAAAGAATGTCTCTCTGTTTTTATAAAATTGCAAAAAAGTAATGAAAGAATACTACTTAGTGTATTTACATGCAAACAGTTTGTTTAATATAAATTAGGTTTTAATCTTACTTTTGTTCTCATTTTCTAATCTCTTGGAATTTTTCCTTGCATGAAAAGTAGCATATAAGAAATTGAGTACAGTATCTTTTAGAGGATTTATGGTAATGCTGCTGAATTTAGCTGAGCATAAAAAGCATGGTGAGCCCCTCAGGGTCTCTCCATTTTCCTGACACACTCCACTGCTGCCCCATTAACACTTTGTCTGTTATTACCATCTACTCAGTTTAATGAGTATCTTTGAATTTGAAGTTCTGTACAAGAAACAACAGCTAAAATAACTGATGCACCTACTGCAGCTTTCAGCATAGCAACTTATACCCTTCATATTTTTTTTTTTAAAAAAGTACATTTCTATTCAACAGTGCAGTTATATCATGGCATTTTCTTTACGGTAGACAATCACAAGTGCTAATCACAAGCACTAAGTAATGACTACAAATATGATGCTGTATCTGTCTGTGTAGAAGGTAAACACATGCTGAATAGCTGCTAGAGGAGGCTTTTCCTTACTTTAAAATTCATCCTATTAATACTGACTCTTTAATGTGAAGAAAGAGTAGTACTGCCGGAGACTTTGTGCTATCAAAGCAGAATATTATATTTCTTTTAAGAAATCATAAGACAGAAGGACTAGGTACTGGTTTCTGATACCTGTATGAATCCAACTAACAGCTGTAAAGGGTCAGTGTGTGGCTCATTAGATTGGATTCCTAAAACTGAATTTATCACATTCCTCTGAATGCATGCATAGAACATCTTAAATTATTAAAGTATAAGATGTGTTATCAGATAAGGACTCAACCTGAATTAAAGCCTGAATAATGCTGCACTGGGATGCATCATAGGATTTAAGAACAGTTCTGATTTTGCATTGATAATTAACTGATCAACAAAAGCAAAAGATGGCTCTAAATCACCTTAGATATTTAATAGATATGGAAAGTCTTTGCAGAGCCAAATAAAAAGTCTGAATAATTGAATAAATTTCTATTCTAGAATATCAAGGAAATCAGTTGGATATTGGAATGAGTTCTTGTATTAAATGCATTTATTGAAAGCCTAATTTTAAAAACTGAAATAACACGTGATTTTTGTGTTCCTGGTAAGCTTACTGTCTTTTAGTAACATTTTTTTTTTTTTGGTTGGTTTTTGTTTTTTTTCTTTTAGAAAATGAATCTGGAAGAAAATTGGTGAATCCAATCCAGTGGACCTACAAGCACTCTGACAGGATCAGAGAGCAGAGTCTGGACCAAAGAGCAATTACCCCACCAAACGATTTCAGGTACAATTGACCTAAATATAGCACTCTCTTGAGAGTATTGTCAAGAGTTCATTTCCTGTTGTGCTTTTCCCATTTGCTACTCCTGGTAACCACTGTGATCTTATCAGCCTGGTGCTGCATGACTTCTGGGATGCAGCTAAGAGTTCTGTTGTGCATTATCTTTAAACAGACAATTCAAGCTAGAAGAGTCATTTGCAGTTAAATTAGATGATGCGTATATTATTCTTGCTGCTGAAATTATACAGAGCAGGAATGAGCACCTGAATCCTTTTGGACCTGGATGCACAGGAATTCTTTTTACTGTGAAATCAGAAAGGTAGTACTAGTTAATTGTAAATAAATAGGAAGTTTTATTTCATTAATCTGTAACAGTAGAGTGAGCTGTGCAGCATGGATAGGTTGGAAAATTTGCTATTTGTTTCTTTGTATATATATCTACACACATTATAGCTTCCCCTAGTGTCATCCTATATCCAGGCAATCACTGTAGTTATCATAGGCTGGCACAAAAAACAAATGAGCATATAAACTGACTGTGTAAGCGTACAAAATGTGGATGAACTGAATTCAGACACTGGTAATGATAAAAACCCATTTCAGTTTTAAAGAATACATTTTTCTTAAGAGTTGCTTCCAAGCTTGTGCAAAATGCTGACTACGTTTGCATTCCATGTATGTGGAATACAGAGAAAATAGAAGGAGTTCCCGTGGTGTTCATCACAGAGATTTTTTTTTTTTTTTGCATCCTGTTTCTTTTACTGAATTCTTATTTGGAAAACCTAGAAATTCAAAAAGCTGATGTCAGATTCCATGCTGAGCAGTTGTTGGGGAGCCATTTTTTGCAGACTTTTATTAAGTAATATAGCAGGATACATTCGTGCTATTGTTTTCCTGCATATCCCCTATGTTTTCCCCAAAAAATATCAGAATACATATTTTATTAGAGGAATAAACTCTGCTAATAGCCATAGGTCCCGCTCCTCAAAGGAAACTCAGGAAAAAGTTCCGTTGAAAGCTGAATAATTTGTAAGATAGAGAAACATATACAATATATTGGTCTATTGACTTGGTTCCTTTGATGATGATGGGCAGCAGTTATAAATGTAGTTAAACTCAGGAATTCCATACTAAAATAAGATGAACCATGAATCAGTTAATTATATTACATAATAATTAAGTTATTGTAGGGAGAATTTAGATTAAATTTGGAGAAAATTTACTTCTGATTTATTTTTTCCTAATCTACTGTAATGAGTTGACGAGACACAGCATATCACAGTGGAAAGAAATAGTAACTTCAAATGCAAGTGTAAGAAGAAGAAAGCAGTAAAATAACCTGTGAAGGTGGGATGAGAACACACAAGGCGTGATTAAATGGATTCTCAGCTGGACAGGTTGAGGTCTTGCAACTTCTTGCACTGTGCTTTGGGATCCTTTACATTTGATATTTTACAAATAGGAATCTCATAGTTTTATTGACTCTTGCAGTTCTGCAAGGGCATACATAATCTTGCAGACTAAACCCTGCTGGTGTGATTTTTGCTATTTTCTTTTTAAAATATATCTAAAACTTGATCTTGTATCTGCAGAGGACTATCAGGTACACACATTTTGTAAGTTATTATCTTTACATTCCGGATACCTGACATGATTGATGTACAAACAGTTGTACATGCTGTAGATGAGTCAATGAGTTTGAAATTTAGGAACTAACCCCTGAAAACCTCATGTAAGCTCCTTTCCCTATGTGAATGGTCTTTCTGAGAAAAGCTCACGTCAGCTAATGACAGAAACATCATTCTGGGCCTTATATTAAGCTCCATCTTGTAATACATTATGGATCCAATGAAAGGTACAGCATTTTAGGCATTTTCTACTAAAGTTATTTTACATCTTTAAGAAATGCTCTGATCCATTACAGGATGCAGACCTATAGAGGACAATATCATAGATTGGGATTTTAAGGGATTTTAAGGCAATTCATCCCT
The DNA here is from genome assembly GCA_025769975.1 of Gallinago jamesoni. Taxonomy (NCBI): domain Eukaryota; kingdom Metazoa; phylum Chordata; class Aves; order Charadriiformes; family Scolopacidae; genus Gallinago; species Gallinago jamesoni. The sequence goes on along the minus strand of JAOQGH010000023.1, from coordinate 96,765,784 downwards.
GCTGCTTTATTTAGTTTGCCTGCCACCATGGTGAAAAGACATAGTAAAGCAACCCTAATTAGGCAGTGTAGGAATCCCTGGTATGCAACATCCTTCTTAGCCAGCTTTATATTCTTCCTGCTTGTTCTACAGTGCCTCAGGGAATGACAAAAGTCTGGTCCATTAATTAGAGAATTAGCTTAGAGTTGGGAAAGATGAGTTCAGGTTTTGTCTATGCCACACACTTCCTGGAATGCACTTAGTTGATACATTGAGCAAAATTCAGCAAGACCTGAGGATCAGGGACTGTGACTGTGTTTTCTCAGTTTCTGAAGCAGAATCAGGTGTTCCTTCCATGTTTCTGGGATCAGAGTAGTCAGAAATCTTAGCTTCCTTCATTAGTGGAAAAGAATTCTCTACACTGCTTTATCATACTGTTCTTATGGGAAGGGATGCAGCAAGCAAAATAATGCCTTATGTTAGTTCACACAGAATATTACAAATATACTGTCACGATGACAAGTTTATGTTAGCTCTTGGCAGTGTGTGTCTTCCTAACATGACCTTCTAAAAAAGCAAAGTTCATCAATCAAAATGTCACATGTTGCTAAATTTACAGTTTAGAAATTACCACTGTAAATTTAAGTAGTAGAAATCATCACATAAAATTGTGGTTCTTTCTCTTTGTCTGTCTCCAGACTTAAGTGGTTTCAAAAATGAGGCAGTAGGCTCTTTAAATTGCAGTTTCTAGGCAGCATCTCTGCTCCCGTGAACAGGCATGGTGGTTTGTATTGCATGGGCCAGCTGTGATACTAACATCAGGCTGCTGCTGATGTTAGTATGCTAAAGAGAACGGTTATGATAAAGTTAAAAACCGCAGGGCATGGTCATATCACCAATAAGAATTAGAAAAATAACAGATTTTTGTGTTTTATTGTAAATATAGCTCAGCCTGCCAGAATACCTAATCACTAAATCATCCTGAAAATTGTTGGGGATATAAACTCAAATTAAACCCACTATCAAAGGGCACGATGTCTCCTTACTAGCACTAGCAGCTACATGTATAAATCCCAATTTCATATCAAGGGCACTACACAGCATAAGTAAAAATATGTTTTAAGAGAAATGTGATGATGGTAGAGCTGATAATTTTTGTAGCAAACACTTAGGAAATATTGGAATAAGTGGGTTAGAAGAGGTAAAAAATAATTTTGATAGATCGTTATAGTTTCTTAAAGCTAAATCCCTCCTTTTCTACTATTCTAGTGTTGTATGAAGAAGGGTTATCATGTAGCTTTGTTTTGATCAGTTTCTAGCTTTTAGCTTTGTTATGTGTTCTTAAATGACTCCTTTGTCATTATGAATATTAGGTTGTAAATTTTGGTGGGCAAAAAACCTCTTAGCACATATGCACATTTTGCTTTTTTCCACTTCAGATGAATGACTATGTATTGCTTAGCTGCTATATCTAAATGAAGTATTTCTTCTGAACCCAAGGAGGACACAGAAGACTAATTTGAAAGCCAAGTGGACTTAAGAGAAAGACTTCATTGTTCAAATAGGGTTTGGATCAGGGTTGAGTTAGGCCAGAACTATGCTTTTTATACAGTAGAAATAAAACTTTTATTAAAAAGCCTACATATAAAAAAAGACTTTCATACATTGACACAAAAGAGATATGGAAGTACATTTCTACAGCAATACATTCATCTTCAGTGCACTGAAGAGTGCCAAGGAAAGGGATATGCATGATAAAAACTATAAAGAATCTTATCCAGTAAGTATAAAAAGTCAAGAGGAGGTGCATGTTTTCTAGTCAGTCAAAGCTATAATAAGAAACTGTTTTAAAAAAGGTTTTTAAAAGTATGGCAGGAGGACAAAAGCATCTGCAGTTTCTTAGAAGCTCAGCAGTCCTATTTGTATACAAATGCAGTTTATGGCTCTAGTATATCCTTATTAATATTATTGGGGAAAAAAAAAAAAGGAAAGAAAGAAGGATACTCTAAAATTTTCCACTATTCTTCCAACACATTTTTGAGAAAGTGCAGAGGAAGTAGACACTACCATTTCACAGTTACCTCCTGCGTTTCAAGAGGGAGCTGCTCCACTGTGGCATTGCCTCTCAGCAGCTCTCAGTAGTATTGTCCCCAGATGACCTTGTGGATGGATTTCTATTCCAAAATCATACAGAAATTAAATATTACTGAAAATAGCTTTCACTCTTCTTGTGCTCCCTTTCATGGCTTCTAGGGTGAAATTTGTCTGTCCTAATGTAGACTTCTTTTATATCTAAATTGTCTTTGGCTAGGCTGCCTTTACAGCCAATGGAGAGAAACAGACACTTTTAGGGCATAATTCATCTCTTTGGAAGGTAGTTATCTAAATAGGTCATATGAGTCAGACTGTAGAATAGCATATTCCTTACTAGTGAGAATAAAGAAAACCCCGGGATCAGCTTAGATGTTGATGCCTGTATTGCAGATTTCTAAAATTAAGTGAAATGAACTCTGTGTCTATAGGAACTAAGTCAGAGCTCAGAGGAAAATACCCTACTCTTCAGGAAGCACCTTTTCCTTCAGGAGCTCCTGGTTTCACTGCATTGGGGTGCATGTTCATAGTCATAGTCATGAGGTGATAAATTTTAAAAAAAAATTACACCCTTGTCTTCTCCCACGTAATATTTTAAGATGTGAAACTGAGTAGACTTTGTTGTGTGAATAGGTAATTTATATATAACTGTCATCAGTTATTCCACTGCTTCCATAGTGGCATCATTTTTTTACAAGTCTCTGCTAATAATCTGTATGTACAGGAGACAAGTAGACAGAGAATTGAAGATATGCAATTAATTTAGGCAGCAGACTAATTTTAATTGTTTCCCCATCATAATCATTACCATTAGTGCCTGAGTTTCATTAAGCTCCCCAGTAGATGAGTTGGTTAGTGCAAAATACCTGAAAGTCCCCACGATGAATATTTTCAAGTGCTAGCAAATGAGTTTTGCAGAAAGGATCTCTGCTTTATTTTGACTGTGTTTGCATTAAGTATCAACCATAAGCAATAAAATGGAATATGCAGGAACGAACAACATTATTTATTATATATTTAAAATACAAAATCAACAAATGCAGACCCGTCTAAAACACTTCAACACTGATGCAGCTTTTTCATATGCTGCTCTTCTCCCATTGTTTGCAAAACTCCAGATCCCAGCAAACCTGCAAGACTTTTGTCAGATGCATACCCAGGAGTAGCACAAGGATGACAGCCTGGGGTTAGCAGATTGCTACTGAGGCTAGCAGGTGCCAAAACATGCTGTTTCATGACCCAGTGTAAAGATGCCAAAAATAATCTCAAATGTACTTCAGTAAATAAATGCAAAAAACCCTCAGGCTTCAGAAATACAGTCTGTAGAACTGTCTGAGATTAAGCAAGAAACTTAATGCTAGAAGGCCAGTGTTCTAATTTCTGCTCTGCAGCAGATTACCTGTTTTCAGGTAGTGATGCCTTTTGGCCAAAATCTGTATTTTGCCATTTAAAGAGAGGACATGTTTTTTAAAAGGAATTGGGACAGAACTATGATGGATTCCACAGATGAAAATATGAAATTAAGTTGAATCACATGCAAATGTTGTCTAAATATCTTTACCTCATTTTTCCTGTCTTTTCAGAGTTATAGTATTTAGTTGTCTTCGTTTATCGTAGTTTGTAGTTTCAAATGGGTAAACAGCAATAAAAATTGCTTTGTAAGTGCAAGTGTTGTAAAATCAGTTTATCTTACTATTAAAGGTAAAAGTAGATTCATAGCCATAGAATATGTTTGTTTGGTAAGCCTGGAAACATTTTGCTATAGGTAAAGTAAGATCCAAATGTCTGTGTTAAGAAATTGCATTTAATTTTAAAGGCAACACTCCCAGAACTGTGCTAAGTGAACGTGAACTTGCAAAGTGCACTGTGAAATTGTTGGAATCATTGAAATAGACAGTACTGTTTGTTTAGTATGTAAAATAAGATCAGTGCAATAAAATGTATGGCTGAAATTGAAATACAAAGGCAGGGGTGAAAAGGAGCTAAAAAAGCAGGTGGGACATTTTATTTGCATTTTAAATATTGTGCTTAAATTTGAAATCCTTCTGCTACTGTAGCCTTTTGCAAATCTGCTGCTGAATGTATATTGTCTAAGATACCTAAAATTTGCTGAGAAAAAAGGGATAGTAATTATGACAGAGGAATGGTGATTGCTACGGCTTGTAAACACCCAAAGAAAGGCTCATATGATAACATTTTCAGGGTGAAAAAGTATTTCCATGGTAACAAGCACTTTATCTTTGATTTGATTATAAATGCAAAGCCAAGGAATCCAAAGTTTAAGAGGTAAAATATAGTAAATGATGCAGGAAAGAAAGGAACTTAACCGTCTGAAGTTTATGAAGATGAGTGTACATTGCGTGTTCTGAAGTACCCACTGAGCTGGGTTTGTGCAAAATGTCAGTGTTCTTTGTATGTAGAAGAGATTATAAAAGCAGAATCTTGTATATAGTCCGCCTATTCATCAGCATGGCATATCGTTGCTTTGAGCCATGGTAAGACAGGGAGCACACTCTTAAAAAAAGAAAGCATCTTTTAAAACGGGAGATTTTTTACCTTAAGTATGTAAGTCTATGGGACCGGATGGACTACACCCAAGAGTGCTGAAAGAGTTGGCAGGCGTGCTCGCCAAACCACTTTCCATCACTTACATGAAGTTGTGGCTAACTGGGGAGGTCCCAATAGACTGGAGGGGGGCAAATGTAACACCCATCTACAAGAAAGGCAAAAAGGAGGATCCAGGAAACTATAGACCTGTCAGCCTCACCTCAATACCAGGGAAAGTCATGGAACAGGTGATCTTGAGAGCCATCACAAGCCACATAACGGACAACCGGGGGATGAGGCCTAGTCAGCATGGGTTTATGAAAGGCAGGTCATGCCAGATGAACCTGATCTCCTTCTATGACAAGATGACCTGATTATTGGATGAGGGAAAGGCTGTGGATATTGTATACCTGGACTTCAGAAAAGCATTCGATACTGTCCCCCATAGAATTATTGTGGAAGAACTGCTTGCACATGGCCTGGATGAGCATATGATCTGCTGGATCAAGCATTGGCTGTCTGGAAGGTCCCAAAGAGTGGTGCTCAATGGATTTAAATCCAGGTGGCGGCTGGTCACAAGTGGTGTGCCTCAGGGCTCAGTGTTCGGACCATTTCTGTTTAACATCTTTATTGATGATCTAGATAAGGACATAGGGTGTATCATCAGCAAGTTGGCAGATGACACCAAGCTAAGCAGGAGTGTTGATTCACATGAGGGTAGGGAAGCTCCACAGAGAGACTTAGATAGATTGGATCATTGGGCCAACATTAATGGTATGAGGTTCAACAAGGCCAAGTGTCAGGTCCTGCACTTGGGTGACAATAACCCCATGCACCGCTACAGGCTTGGGGAAGTGTGGCTGAAAAGCTATCTGGCAGAAAAAGACCTGGGGGTTCTAATTGACAAGCAGCTGAATATGAGCCGTCAGTGTGCCCAGGTGGCCAAGAAAGCCAATGGCGTTCTGGCTTGTATTAGAAATAGTGTGACCAGCAGAAGTAGGGAGGTGATTCTCCCCCTGTACTCAGCACTGGTGAGGCCACACCTTGAGTATTGTGTCCAGCTCTGGGCACGTCAATACAAGAGAGACATGGAGGTGCTGGAGCAAGTGCAGAGGAGGGCAACGGAGCTGGTGAAGGGCCTGGAGAACAAATCATATGAAGAGCAGATGAAGGAGCTGGGACTGTTTAGTTTGAGGAAGAGGAGGCTGAGGGGAGACCTCATCACTCTCTACAACTACTTGAAA
>JAOQGH010000023.1:96674919-96759823 GCA_025769975.1 Gallinago jamesoni | reverse complement strand
TTAGGAAAGAATTTTTCACAGAAAGAGTGGTCGAGCATTGGAATAGGCTGCCCAGGGAGGTGGTTGAGTCACCATCCCTGGACGTTTTTAAGAGTCATTTAGATGTGGTGTTGGGGGGATATGGTGTAGGGGAGAACTTTGTAGAATAGGGTAGATGGTTGGACTTGATGATCCCAAGGGTTTTTTCCAACCAAAATGATTCTATGATTCTATGTAGCCATGTCTTACAAATGTGATGGGTCATATCTTTGACTACAAATGGAAGCGAGGAACGAACTCATACAATCAGATATGATCTCTGATTCCATATGTTGATATGAGACATAGTCATTCTTAAATGACAGAATATTTCAAATGGAAATCACTTAGTTAAACAGAGGTACAGGTATATCAACCATGGAGCCTGTGGTTTTCACAAACAAAAACTCTCATCCATATGAAAAAGAGGATTTGGCTCAGTGTTGTATATATTTGAACAAAACTGATAAAAATATGTATGTTTTAGTTCCAAATCTCTTAGGGTCCTGCTGGCTATTTGTCTCAACATCTTTTTCCCAGTAGTCTATGTAACAAAACCTAAAAGTGATGGCGTGGTTTCAAAATTTGAAATTTGATGTGGTATTTTCTTCAAGGTTTTAAGACACCAAAATAAGGTTGTTTACATGCAGATGTTTTGTTCCCTGCTTAGTGGAGCTGTGACGCAGGTTGCTGGCCTGCTGAATCTCTTTATGGACTGCACTGATTTTACTGACTAGATATCCACTGTCTACATTGGGAGTTTTAACAGTGCTAGTGTGTACATGTCTATATTTAATCTTCAGCTTTCCTTCTTGTAATATCACCCTTTTGCAATCCCTGAATTGTCTGGAATGGTATAAGCTGTATGTACAGCAAAGTAATGCAACCAATCTATCCTGTGCTATACAATTTTTTCATATTTTGTTGCTAGTTTCTTTTGTTAGAGAAGACTTCTTCTAGATTCTGCGTCAAAAATATTTGAATTGAAGTTCAGGTTTAAAAGGCGTTAGGTAAAGGTGGACATCTAAGGATATGCACAGAAGTTGCCATAGAAATTATGTGTCTAACCTGTCTGAAAATCAATACGGGTTAAATAAATAACTTGTTGAAGTGTTTCACAAAATCTGTTAAATGTGAGCCTGCTTTTCTGGGCATTTCCTTCTACCTTTATGAGTGTTTATAAATATCCTAATAATTAAATCCATTTTATGAAGTTCAAAGACATTGGGCTTTTTTCAAGAGTAATTTGTGAGTTGCAAAAAGTCAATGGTTAATTTTTACAGGGAACCCCTTCAGGATCAGATGGAGTCCACATGATTTTCTTAAATTCTTTTATAGTGATTAATGAACTGACTCTTTGCAGGGAATACTACCACATTAAACTTAAGCTCAGTGCAAACGAGAAAGTTCTATGATAAGGGAATGGCCAGCAGAAAGGGTCTGTGTTTACTTTCAAACCAAAAAAATACCAAAATACTGGCTTTTTTAATGGGACAGTGTTTTTTTCCTGTTCTTATTTACAGTCTTAGAAAGCGGCAGACAGTCTGTTTAAATTATGACCCGAGTAAAAAACACAATAATGAAGACCCAGTGGTCTTTGGTGAGAAGGATGGAGAATTTGTAGAAAGGGGGAAATGTCTCACTTAGGATAGTTTCCTGTGTCCTATACAGAAGTCAACAAGGGAAGTCTTCTACTCTGATGATGGGTATTCACTGAAATGAACACTTCTTCACCTGCCTTTTATACATTTATTAGCAGTCTGACTGACTTACCATGGTCCTGAGAAACATATTGAAATTAGTGGAAGCTGAATATACCCTTTGCTTGTGCGAATCAGTCATAAATTTCGTGTTGAACTCATGTAGTTTAATTAATTCAAGTGACAATGGTAGGCAGCAGGAACCACTGTGCTGTAGTGTGTTACATAGAACGTGGTCTCTGTACTTTAGCCTGCCTCTTTCACTGTTTATTGTGCTAAAGGAAAATTCTGGCTAAAATCTGCATCCAAAATTTTTGTAGAAAATAGGAAAAATTGGTAATGACATAGTCATTCCAGTATTCCAGTTATAAGTCATTCCAATCTTGCATTTCCAATAGTCAAAAGTAAGTTCAGTTTTGAACTATATGAGTAAAATACAGATGGTTAATATGTCTTTTAATCAGATTTCAGCAGGATCTTCAGTTATTTAATATTATGTGTTGAAAATCTACATTAAGTAGTCCAAACATTCAAAAGCTAATACATGCCAGCATTAACTTTGATAAGGCCAGTTAATTTAATCTCTCCCATGCATATCCATTATGAAGACTTGTTTAATTACATGATCATAGATTATTTTCTCTCAAAACCTTTTCCTCATTCATTTCACAGAATATATGATAGTCACTCAATGAGCAGCTGCTCAATATTTTGTTTTCTTGACATTGGTCAGTGTGCGGCCTCATACCTTGTTTGCTACAGAGTACTGAAGCCCTGCTCTGAAGACAGAATTATTTATTATTATTAATTTCCTTTGGGGATTTTCCTAGTGATCATCACTATAGCATCTAAGTGATGAACAAACATTAAATTAAGTTTACTAGAGGCCCCTGAGACTGGAAGACAATGTGATTTCCGATTTCTGGCTGGGGAACCATGCCCCAGAAAAACTGTGTTCAAAAGGTGCCACTAATCTAAAAAACCAGCCTGAGATGCTTAGGTCCAAAAGCTGACACAAAACTTTTCTGACTCAGGTCTTCCTGTTTCCAGCTGTGTCTCTGAGCATTCATCACTTCTGCCAATTCAAATGCCTCATCTCAGTGAGTCACATAGAAAATGAAGAATATACTCTTAGTGACCACCTGTAAAAAAATGGGTTTGAGTGACTACCATGGGATTTTTATGGCAAGGAGAGATAGACTAGGCCGACATCCAATTACTTTAACTAGTCTTTCTCATCTTGCAATACTGTCCTATTTTTTTAGTGCATTTCTTCAAAATTCTTCATAAAGTGAACTTTCTTCAGTACACAGTTCTGATTCATCCTTACAGCAAGGCCATCTTGTGCACTGTATGAGGCAGGTGTATTCTGGGAAAAAATGGTATATGAGTCATGCCATTAGTTTCTATCATGATGCTCATTCACAAGATGGGGAAAAATTAAGTTATGTAGGCAACCTGGCACTTCTGACATCTTTGTCCTCGGTTTGGTCATGTTAAAAAGGTTATTTTAAAAATGTTTGTGTGAGAGAGAAAGAGAGAGGGAGAAAGAAAGAGAGAGAGGGACAGAGGGAAAGATTAAGACTACACACCATTTAAGAAATAGAAACCCATAAGAATATTTTAGCGCTCATCTAAATTACGAGGTGCTTGGAACCTTAAAATCTCCCATACCATGTTGTACCATTCTTCTATTACAGAAGATGCATGGAATAATCTTCTGTGAAAACTACTGCTGGAGAAGTAAGATACAAGATACTTTTTTCATTACCATCAGGCTCCACAGATATTTGCTGACGGCACAGGAATCGTGAGAAACTGAAATTTGGTTCCCAGAAGTCCCAAAAGGGTTTTTTCAGTCATTATTGATTCTCTGCTCAATTCTCAATGACCTTTTCTACGCCTTTTCTCTCCACCTGCTATAACTCTGTGTATAACCCAATCCTATGTCCTTAGCAGAACAGTTCTATTTCTCACTGCCCCACTGGCTTCCTGTCCTGTATTATTCTTTTTGTTTTAACCGTGAGCACAGCCCAAGTACCTGTTCTTTACCTCCTAGTCTTCAGTGCCTTTCTACAACCGGTATCTATATGTCTTTCTCCCTCATTCCTCCAGGGCTGGACTCCCAGACTTTTGTATGTCCTTCTCATAACCACTGTCTCTCCAGCCAGAACTCCATCATCGAGCTCTTTTTTTCGGTTTCTGTGCCTCCAACCATTCATTGCTCATCTCTTTGCATGTTCGTTCCAAGCGCTACCATTAAATGTTGTCTCTTCCTCTGTCTTTCCTCTCTGCTGCTTCATTTTCCCTTGGACAGCAGGGAACTAATCAGAATTGTCTTCATGTAAATGTCATTGCAAATTTGAGAGCAGAGCCTCTGTTCACTCTAAGACAACTTTACATGGGTTTCATTTTCTTTGTTCAAAATTTGGACTTAGATCTAAATATAGGAAAATATGACCCTATTCCAGACAAACTCTTATAGTCCTGCTTGATACTTACCATAGAATGATAGAATCAGAATTGTCTAGGTTGGAAGATATCTTCCAAGATCATCTAGTCCAACCATTAACCTAACACTGTCAAATCCACCACTAAGTATTTCCCTAAGCACCACATCTGCATGTCTTTTAAATACCTCCAGGGATGTCGATTCAACCACTTCCCTGGGCAGCCTGTTCAAATATTTGTTAACCCTTTCTGCGAAGAAATTTTTCCTAATATCCATCCCAACCCTCCCCTGTTGCAACTTTAGGCCATTTCCTCTTGTTCTATCACTTGTTACTTGGGAGAAGAGACCAATGTCTGCTTTTACTTAGGCATTTCTGCTTTTTCACTCCATTACTGATCACACTTTATCTGGTCATCAGTCTTGAATCCAAACAGATTCTGCTGGATGACACAAGACTTTGGGGATGTTGCATGGATGCAACTCCAGAATTCAGCACTGAAATGAGACATACTGGTGATTTGAGTTACAGATACACCTTTCTATGCATCCCGGTAACAGCTGATCAGGTTAATCTCTTTCTCACTCAACAAACTGTTAATGTGGTGTGATAGCTTGGACAGAGCCTGTGCAGAAAAATGCTGCAGCACCAATCTATGGAATTGTACAGAGTCATATACTCGTTCAGTTTACTTACTGCACACTTGTCTAAGGTTTGAATCCAGAAGGGTCAATCTAGGATCATATCTTGCTTAACACAGGCTGGATAATTTAATCTGCATACTCTTATATTGTTCTGTAGCTGAAGATGGCTTAATCACTATTTGATCCTGAATTTTAAATATTAGAAGGTGGTGGATTTACTTTTGTCCTCCATAACTTGTAAATCTCTGCATTACTTCGGAAACATTTCTAGATACTGAAGCCAGCTCCAAGAGGGACTGAGCTAACATCTTCTTGTGGAGGTGGTGTTCCATGGGAAAGAAGATGAGGTAGTACTGAGAAATACTCACTTTACATTGGTTTATTATTGTATTTAATTCCTACGCTTTCAAAATGTGCAATTTCTTGGAAGCCCCACAATACTGCTTTCTTCGACTGCTTCTCTTTCAGTCCATTGCACTTTGCTTTGTCATCTTGGTTCCTTATTCTTTTCCTGGCAAGGGACTTGAAAGAGCACATGATCAATAAAAGATTTGGGGAAAAAATGCCAGGACACCCTAAGCTTTATAATGGAGTCTGTGGGGAATATTTTAAATGGGGAAAAGAATATTGGATTTTGAATAAGACAATAATGATGGTTAGATGGATTAGAATAAATATCTCTGCCTTGGTTACATCTTCTGCCTGCTCTTGTCTTTCTGTGACACAATTCCTTATTGATAAAATGGGAATAACAGTTGCTCACACATATTAAAATAGCTACCCCACAGATATAGAAAGGAGAAAGACATTGATGATACCGAACTAGTTTAGTATTATGGCTTGTATGAGTACTGTCATTGATGGTATGTCTTGCATGAGTGCTATCATGGATGAAATGGGAAGTTGTAAATCTAAGACAACTGTTTTTTTCCAAAATTTCCTTTGACTTGCAGAGTTTGGACCATTGTTTTATTATACCCGCTCCCCTCAAGTGATACTCATGCTTTCATGGTTTGTATTGCCTTTGAGCTTCTTACAGCTACTTGCTGCTGTTCATCTTTCACCACTGCTCCTGTTCCTCCAGGATTCCCTCTATCTTGCCCTTTTCCTTTAAATCTGTTTTCTCACAGCCCATTACTCTGTGCACAGTAGCTGCCTTTTCCTTTGGCCTATGCGCCCCAAGTCAGTGTAGAGGGACTTTTGGGCTGCATGAAGGTGGTGAGGCATTGAGAGCACAAATATACCAATGAGAAGATGAATGGAAGTAACAGTCAAATATAGTGTAAATACATAACTACTCTATGGAGAAGAAGGTATATACATCTGTTTTCACAGCAGGAGTCTCCAAGTTGTGTGAAGTAGCTCTTTGATCTAAATGACGTGTTCTTAACTCGGGAGGAATTATTTGGGGAGTTAAGAACAGCCTAGTTGTAAGAGAGAGGAACTGAGCTGTGCACTGACCATATCTGTACTCATTGCACTATTCTTTACACTGTAGTTGGGGTAGCCCAAGGCAGATGTGAGCTCTGTTGATGCTACTGTGCCTTTACTGCTTCATCACTCGGGTGCGTTTATTTAGGGACATATTCCACAGTTGTCTATGCTGAGTTGTTAGAAAATTATTTCCAAGTTAGTTCTGTTATGGGAAGACCCATCTATCTTCTGGGGGTGAATTGTTGGAACAGCAGAATTTAGCTACTGTGAAAGCAAGTCTTTTTTCTTGCTGCCAGACCTGCACAGAAGCATGGACAGAGCATCTAGCTCACACAAAGGATAATGGCTTAGGTTTATGTAAGAGTTCACAGATTTTCCTATGAAAAGTTAAGACTAAAAGTGTGTAAAGCCTAGATCAGTTACAGGCTTGTTAGCCACTGATGCCTCAAATCAGCTTTGAGCACATTGTGCAGTTTCCAGCTCACACTGGTCTTAAATATTGACTAACGTGGCGTGATGAATAGCTCAGAGTGTTTTGTAGAGATAGCCCAGAACAATTTTGTAGAGCTAGGAACTTGTCCATGCTATGTCACATTGGACAACAAAAAAACCCAGCATAAATCCCTTCCTCCTCCAGAAGGTAGGAATTTTGTAGATCTCAGTTGATGTCAGCCACTGGTCAGGAAAATGGACCCTCAGAAAATTAACAACCAAGACTAAATTTTCTCTAAACAAAGTAGACGCAGGCATGCAAAATCAGTGTACTTCATACACAGTTCAGGAAAATGGGACATAGTCTCAAGATGGCTGTATTTCTTGCCAAATTATGGCTTAAAATATAGATGTAAACCAGGAATTACGATCAGTGCAAAAAGGTAACAAATTTTCACAGAACTAGTAAATGCAGTCCTCCCACTAGGTTTGTACAAACTTGTGTATTAAGGGGAGAGGCAAAAAAGAACCTTTTATGGCTGCTGGATTTCACACATGGCACCATGATGACATTGTCTGATTCCTTGAGATGGTCTAATTACTAAAGAGAGAGATTTTATTGCATTCAAATAGAAATATTCATTTACAGAGTATTTTTTTGTCCTGGAAAATATGTTCTACTTCATACTTTTACATTTTTAATAAAAAAAAGTATCAAATTTTCTGCTCACTTGATCTGAGTCTGGAAAGTGATGTTTTTGAATTAAGAATGATGGGCCTGATTCTGCAACCTTATTTATGTGAGTAGTCCCACAGTGACTACTCTATTTATCAGTGCCAAGGATATCTAAGATCAGAAAGCTCTTTCTTTTCATTTCCTGAAAACTAAAAGAAATCTATTTCGAGGTCTCAGTGAAGCTTTAGGATGCTTGGGGATTTGTCCACCCTAACTGAGTTTACACTCCCTAATGATGTGTAACGTGCTTATCTATCTGTTTTGTTTCTGTTTGAGTGATGCACAATGAGTACTTGAGCACAAACCAAGCTAAAATTGGGGAAAGTTAAAGAAATACGCATTGATACAAATAGGGGTTATCTTCAGTCAAACACATAAGGCCAGTGTTTTTAGCATGATTTGGCAAGTAGTTCCTTGTACAACTGGAGTCATGTGGTGATTCTTGAGTTTTTAAAGCCAGAAGATGTTAACATCAGAAAATCAGCCTTTTGTTACCTAAATAAGCAGCTTTGATCGTGGTTTTGATACAGAATGTTTAAGAGAGCATTTTACTACTCCTATGCATACTATTTGTTTAAGATCATGTTCCCCTTAGTTTTCATTGTGTTACTATTACACAGAAAGCTTTTTATATTACAAGATACCTCTGAGGAATATATATTTTTGAATATTCAGCAGTAAAACTTGCTGACACTCTCCCTGTGGTTGCTAAATATTATAAATGGTGCTTTTATTTTGATTTTTTTTGATTCAAAAGAATTTGACTTCTCAATTCACAAAACCAGCAGATTATATTCCAACCAGATATCCGTTGGAATGCACAAAGTCACTTCCAATCACCATTTTTCCTGCATTTACCTGGTGTTAGTAATAGGTAGGGAAGGTACTCATTATTGTATGACCAAGTACCAGTAGACCTGTGACAGCTGTGAGCTGCTGTAAAAGATTAGAGCAACCTCTAAACTGCTCTTAACTGTATGAATGCTGCTGTAGAATAAAGATGTGATCCGTACACTCTTTTTCTGCATTTGACATTAAAACTTCAGAACATGTATTTTGGTAGGGAGATATATAAGGTATAATTTACCAGCAAAACGCCTTTAGGAATTCAGGTCTTCTCCTGTGTCTGTTCTGTCCTTGGAAGAAGAATAACATTAACTAACATGGAACTCTGACATGCTGTTATAGCACAGTCCTGGCACTGCTGCCACAGTTCCTTTCTCATAATCTTCTAAAATCCTGATAGAATCTGGGATTTTGATTTACTCACGTGGGCCATTTTACATCTCTCTCTGATGTCAAATATTAAGTGAATCTAATCTTGATGAAAGACTTGCCTACATCCCGTACTCCTAGCCTATTTACTCTTTTCCAAAGAGGCAAAGGACTCTGAAATTTTGGTGTGGCCATTAACATAAGAAAGTTTCATGTTCATAAAAATAAGAAATCTATTATAATCTAAAGGGCAGAGACTTCCAGAAATATATTGCTAACAACTGTGGTAAAAGGTTCCCAACCTATTTATACTTCTTTTAGTAATTATTAACTATTAAAGCATAAATAGGGTGAATTTGCTATAAAATACAAACTTTAAATTGTTATTTATGTTTACTTTTCCCTTCAGTTTCCTTTGGTTTTCAGTTTGGATCCACATGTCTTGGTATCTTGAGGTCAGATTTCAAAGGTGATTCACATTCTTTAAAACATGTACAGTACCGACTGGGATTTTATAAAGGGCCCAGACTGCTAAGCTGCTTATATAGAAAATCTCATCTCTGTTGCTGAGACTTGGATATAAGCATTCCTGCATTTTTCTATGTGAAAGTGCCTTTGAAAATCTTTTCCTAAAAGCCCAGGTTGTACATCAAGCTGTGTTAAAATCCTGATGATTTCTTCACGCACACCCAAAGTGATAAACTGAAATAATTATTCCATGTCTCCAGCTTATCTCCCTTTCTTCTCTCCTTCTTACACAGAATCACACAGTATCTCAGGTTAGAACAGATCTCTGAAGGTCATCTAGTCCACTCTCTTGCTCAAAGCGGAGCCTGCTTCAAAGGTAGATCAGGTTACCTGGAGTCTCGTGCTGCTTTGAGTGTCTCCAAGTGTGGAGGCTTCAGATTCTACAAGACTCCATCTTGTTGTGTACCCTGTTCCACCCTTATTGTGATTTTTTTGTTTTGTTTTTATACAGCTACATATGCTACTATTCTACCGGTCTTTTGATGCAGATGTAGATGCTTCCCATCTGTTCCACTTTCTACCTCTTCTCTTTTCCCCAGTGATCCCTTTTTACCCTATTTCCTGACCTCTGCTGTCATTTTCTCCTGATTTTCTCTTGACCATGTCTTTCTAGCTCCTTCCTTTTGTAATTCAAGAATCTTTATCAGCATTCCTGATCCTTAGAAAACCACCCTGACTCTATTTCCCTCTCTGTTGCTTCCCACCATTGCTCCAAGATCACTCAAAGTGTTGTTTATGCATTCACATTCTGTTATGTTAAAAGCCTCTGATCTTCAGTGCTGTTATAAACCCCTTCAAACTGGCTTCTCACCTCCTTATTAGCTGAAACCACTCTTACCAAATTACCTAATGAGTCTCTCTTAGTCAATTCTTTGTCCTCCTCTACCACTCTCAGTTTTGATCTTATTAAATCTCATCATACTTTGTATGTTTGGCTCCATTCTTTACTTGTTTTCTTCCTAAATCCTTCATCATTCCTTACATTTATCCTTTGAAGCATCCTGATCTGACTTCTGCCAAAATCCTAAGGAGTTTTAGTTTTGATCCATTTCTCCTCTCCTTTTACACATCACCTCTACAGTCCTATCCACAAATAAATCAAATTGTGCTGCTGCCTCAGATATACACCTTGTGCTCCGGGTATTATAATAGGAGCTCAAGATGGGCATGATCAAAAAAGGGCTTCCCTCTTAGACCCTCCTTACTGCTTGTTCTCTTAACACCATCTTGTCTGTCAGGCCAACAATACAGATGTCACCTTTGACTCAGTCCTCTTCAGATCCTCTTGTCAAGGCTATGTCTAAATATTCCAGATTACTTTCTTCATAACACATCTAAGCTGTGGTTCTTGGTCCCATACCAGTAGGTCTGTTGAAGTTCTCTTATGGTGTATCTACACAGCGTATTACAGCATACATTCTATGGACCTCCATGACGTCTATGCAGTTTTTAGTTAGAAAATAATGTATATGGGTGGGTAAATTGTGCATTTTTTAAGTACATGTGAATATGGGGCAATTTATAGAGAGTTTCAGGTAAAAGGTGGAAAGTTGTAGTAGGCAAACCAATCTCGGGAAGTCCTCTTCATAATGTCTTAAATTTCATTGTCAAGTACAGTTTTATTTTTTAACCCCATCCTTTCCTTTCTGCTGCACTGTGTAAAGCAGCGTGTAAAACGTATATTACTGCTAGACTGTTCGTCCACCATTTCTGATATCTCTGAGTTTAGCCTGGTGTTACCATGCGTTATTGTGCAACAGAGGAAACTAAGGATGTGTCCTTTGCTTTGGGTTTCTGTGTTTTGACAGATACTAATCAATGCTGTAACTCCGGATTTGTGTTGTCACATTAAATCTGCAGTAAAAAATCACTCTCCCCATAAGGCAAACAGCATCCTGAAAATTTGCATGCTGTTCACCTGGTGTTCTTTCTCTTCATCAGAAGATTTAGTATGCTTCTGAGGCTGAAAAATAAGCTTAGCAAAGTCAACATTTATGCCAGCAATATAGTAGAAAATATAAAATGTTTCCAAGCTCAAAAGTCAATGAAGCTGCTGAAACATAAGTAAATGCTCAGAAAGAATTTAATTGTATCATGGTCTAAACATATGTGTATTGATTCCTGGGACAGACAGTTGGCTGTGTGAAAGACAGGAGAGAGTAAGGGTAAAGAGGAGGGCGATGAATTCAGTTTCCAAGCTGTTTCTATTTTGAAAAGCTTTTTCATTTCAAAAAGCATCTGAGCATTTGAGATACTATGAGAATAGAGAGACTGCATATGAATTAAATTCCCTTAACATAATTTTTAAGTCTTTTACAATTTTTTTTTTCTTCTCAAAAATGCCTAAAAACATATGAGCAATGAGAAGGGCAATATGGGTTGAATGATAAAACACATAGCAAACCAAGAATGTTAAATAAACGGATGTTTCTTTTGCTTTAAGTTTTATAGGCCTCCAAATGACTTTTTTTTTGTATTTCACTTTTATCCACTCACTTCAATTAAAACTCATCAGAGGTATTTGTGTTTTTAAGGAATTTTTTTCTTTAAGCTGTACTGGATGCGGCCTTCAGTAGCCTTTTTTTCTTTAAAAATGTTCCCTCGGCCTTCCTCTGATGTGAGTGTTGTTGCCTCATCTGGCATTGAGATTTTACAGTTTTGTCTTTTTCAGAGTAGAAGTTGTTGGATGCAGTTGTGCTGGTCTGCAGGTTATGTGTATGGTACTGCAAAGCAGTGGAGCCCCAATCCCATTGCACTCTTAACAGAGAGAGAAGTTGAATCTTTCCATGAATAAAGTCTATTTTTAGGACCTTAAATAGTCTTGAGAAACTATTTGAAAACTCTGTAGTAGAAGTTATTGTAATGATACCAGTGATGTGCTGATAGACTTTACTGCAGCAAAGACAGGAAAATGCCCTGGCTTTGTGTCTGTGCTTTTAAAACCACTCGCTGGTATATTTGGTCTGAGCATAGGTTAGTGGTTTGAAACTGCGGTGCTGGGAAGAGTGGTATTGCTGACAGCCTTCATTCATTGTGGCATGGCTGGGGCAGAGGATTGCAGTTAAGCATAAATGCAATCCATAGAGTTGATTCTGCCCCTCTGTCCTTTCTCATATGCATATTATCTATCTTTTTGAAGAGGGAGTCACCTCTTTTTGTGCGCTTATAGCTCATACTGATAGCAGTCAAGGTCCACTGGCGCTAATGCAATATAAATTGCTGTTCGGTAATAGTAAGCTTAAATGCCCTAAGCTTATGCATTTACTGCTTGCGGAGAAAGTAGACTGTTAAGGTGCTATTCCCAGGGCTTTTGTTTGCCATCTTTGTTGAAGTCTTAAGAGTCACCCTAAAAAATAGGCAGGAGGAGTTGTGATTCGACTGCTTGTCCACAGGGAGCTGGTCGAAGATCATTGCATTCATTTCACATAGGCCACTGAACAGCTCTCAGGCCTTAACAACTTTTAGCCATTGCTTTAACTAGGTTAGATTTGAACTAGTAACATAAAGGTGAAAGGCCCTATGGACCATTGTGTGACCAGGGACTGATAGACCTCTTTTGCCTGTCGTCTTAAATTTGTGCTTCGTCAACAAATGTGATTCTAGCGCAAAGCACCCAGAACTGGCATTGTAAAGCACTTGGGGATACAAGGGGAGTTTCTCTTAATAATTCAGGATGACTTTAATGCACCACATAAACTTTATTTTTTATACGTTTAGTCCTTAAAAGTCCCATTAGTTTCCCCCTTAATCCCCTCATCTCTCTTTCTTTACATTGCAGTAATATTTTCTGCACTATGTGAAATTTTATGAGATGATCTGTGGAATTTTCAGTTGTAATTTTTCTCACTTTTTTCCCAACAAAGAATAATAATGGGAAAAATGATGGTAAGAAAAATGAAACTATTTCCACAGTGCCTTCATTCACATTATCTCTGCTTGTGTGTGTCAGTGTGCGCTTGTGTGTGTGTACCCATCTCCTTATTATTTTTGTTTGAGATAATGTTCAGGGATGTATTACAAACTTTATAGCACCACTGAAAGGAAGGACTGCCCTTGCTTTCCTATGACTTTTAGGTAACAGCGTAGGACCATTTGTGTACTCCGTACATAATTACCTGTATCATTTTGTGTAACCACAGTGGTACTGTGATACAGTAACTGTCATATAGCTCAAATGACATCTTTTGAAATCTGCATGTTACCTTCTAAATACTTACTGAATATAAATTGTGGAAAAACAGTTAGTTAATTGTATCTTTCTAAGCCCCAGACAATAGTTACTATTCAAAATCTCTGCAACAAAACCAACAAAAATATCCTGACAATCAAAAAATTTAAAAATTATAAGTATTATTACTAAACTGGGAATAAGGAGGTTTCAAGATTGCAGATCAATATCTGTTCCTATTTCTTAGCTGGGAGGGTGTATTCTTTCCACGTTTATGAGCACAATTAAGCGTGTAATTCAATTAAAGGATAGTTTGTAGTGCTGCAACGTGGAAAGCCATGTAAAACCCTGGAAGCTGTGAAAATTGGCCCCACACCTGGTTAGCTCATGCAGCAAAGAATTAGCCGAAATGGGTAGCCAATTAGGAGCAAAACTTTTATGCAGTGCTAAGCTGCAGGCATTGGGTTAGCCAGCCGGGAGTGGTACAGGCTACACAAATGATCCCTTCCCCTACTGACACACACCAGTTTTGGGGAGCCTTGTAAGGCTAGGTGTCTGCTGTTCCCACCTTGCTACTTAGAAGGCACATGTAGGGGGGCAAAACCCAGCCTCTTTTCAGAAGGGAGCCGTCTCTGTGGCTCTCCAGAGGGATGCAGAAATGGGCCTGGAGTTCAGGTGGCTATTAATCATTGGACTGTGTTGAGCATTTTTAGCGAATGCCCACCCTCAGAGCAGTATTCACGTATTGGATTCTGTGCTCCAATCTGTCACTGTCAGCACTGGGTTTTCTTCTAGCATCTGTGATTTCTGCTTTTTAAATCTGCATAAAGATACCGTTTCTATGTAATACTGAGGTGGTGAAACACATCTTGCGCATCATGTGCAAGTACCAGCCTGTGTGGTCAGGCCTGTTCTGCTTGCTGGCCAGGCTGACTGGATGTCAGCCAGGTCTGGCCCACCACTCTTAGGGCTCTGTTAGCACAATCTTCTGCCCGAGCTAATTAATCCCTGACTGAATCTGCTTTGTGTCTGGCCAGATTGGAGCATGGGCAGAAGAGCCGGGGTCTGTTACAATCCTGGATGTGCACAGACAAGCCCAGAAGGAGGGCTGGGTGGCAAAACAAATCATTTTCGTAAAACCAGGTTGGCATCTCTTACTCCACAGATCCCAAATTGCATGAACTCCCACAGCTTCTGTTTTATTGGCAGGGGTTTCTGTTTTCCACCTCATTGTGCAGGGTCACACCAAGCGCTTCACTCCACACATTAGTGCCCTCTTTACTCTGCGTGTTAGGAGATGTTCAGCAGGGGAGGCTCTCTGACTGCTGCAGAGAGAGCAGGATGTGTCCCTGGATGTTTATAACACCCTTTTGAATTCCTCAGACAAAATGTGGAATATGCATGCAAAGTGTTATTATTGCAGGGATATTCAGAGGGAATATTGAGTGCCTGCAGGAAAATTAATTTAAGCTGCAACCCTGTCATTGGACTCTGTCTCAACACAATCAGGGTATAGGATCAGGACCATAATGAGAATCTATATTTGAACAAGCAGTGTAAAAGCGGCTTTTAAAAAGATCTGAAAATGTGTTTTTTCACTCCCCTGATCTGAATTTGGCAGCAGCATAATCCCTGGGGGCTGCCATTTCAGTGATAGTTCCAACGGGAGACCCAGCCTAGTGACCTGTATCAAAGCGAGAACAGTGCTGCAGCCAGACATACAGAAAGCTGCTGCTGCTAGGAGACACTGAGAACTGGGGATGGTTTCTAGAGCCACTCAGATGTGGGATTTGCCATGAGTTGTGTCCTGAGCAGGGTGTTTGTTTTATTTGAATAAAAGAAACAAGGAAGAAGGCACAAAAATGTTCTAGAACTTGCAGAGAGCTGGTAAAAGCCTGCTGCTGCTTCATGTCTTTTGACTGCAGCTTTGATTTCCTTGATCTGTCTTTTGATTTTCATATTCCATGTTAAAACGTGTTAGCTGTAGGTCACTTGAAAAGAAATAATTGTCCTAGCCTTTGGTTATTAAAAAATAAAATGAGTTTCATTTCTGAAGTAATTAAGGCAATATTTTCGATGTTCAGCTGTCTGGACTTTTTGCTCTCTAAGCTCTAAGGCATTTTGGACTTTCCTTTTAAAAGTGCTTTCCAGGGTGACCAATGCCATATATTTGTCTTAGCTGTAAGCTGTAGTGGAGAGGGGTAAATCCCTGTTATTTATATTAGTCTTGAATGAGATCAGAAACTGATTCATCTGGCAGTCAGGGAAATCAGCTTGAGAATTCCCCAAACGTGTCGCTCAGCCCGAGTAGAGTTACGGGTATCTGTTGTACTAACCTGGAGTACATTTACTTTTCACTTAATGTGTTAAACATAGTTAATGAAGTTCATGAAGTCTGATATATCACCAGTCCTCTAACAGCATTGATTATTCTTGGACAAGGCATAGGTGGCTATGGCCTTGTGATCATAGCAGTGGAGAACAGGAGGTATTTATACAATTGTAATTCTTGTTAAAATAAATAATTTCTATTGTTAGTCATGTCTTTTGCCAGATTTATCTGTTTTTAGACAAAGATCAGTTTTTTTTATTTCTTTAAATATTGCTTTCTCCATTAGAAGACCATCACAAAAAGTAGACAGCTGGCTGCACATGAAGGAACTGTACCAAACTGTACAGAAACACGTTGTTTCCTTTTTTCGTAAGTGGGTTGAGAGCAGCTTGCAATCTGCAGTGCTGTAAGATGTGGTCTGAAGTAGGTCTCCGGATCACACTGGGTTCTTCATGCAAAGGCCAACTGCTAAGTTTTGCCCCACTTCCCTCCCAGCAGTGTCTATAGGACAAAATCACAGCCTTTTGCCTGTCCGTGAGATGTGACATTCCAGATGTGGTCCTGCTGCGTGCCTTGTGCATGCAGATCACTGATCTGTATTCCAAAAAAACGTTAGGAGTTCTGTTTTGTTCTTGTAGCCTAAAGGAAGAGATGAATCCAGTAGGTCAAGTAGCGTGTGATTTAATATTGATCAGCTTTTTCTTAGTATTGTGTTTCACGTTTCTTTCTTAAACATTTTGAACTTCAACCCCTTCCTTGGCTGTAGTTAAAAGTATTAGAAATTGGTTAGTTGTCAGGTCGCTTCTGCATGCTCATGCCTTCTCTGGTCCTAAATCCCTCCATTAGATCCGCAGTATGGATTTCAGATAAGCAGCTTAAATGAACTATTAACTTGGCTGTAATGTGCCAGAGGGCATTCCCAGGATGGTTTCCCACCGCACTGTTTGCCACTGGGCCTAAACCATTTAGTGCAAAGACTAACGGGTCTTCATAACTGGGGATGTAGTCATAGGGAAAAGGCTGGTAACCGTTCCAGGATCCAAAGCAAAATGGTTGTAGGTGTGTTAGTTGAAAACCCTTTTACTGCTTTCTGCCGAGACTTTTCCATTCCTCTGTTATATAGAGATTAATGGGAGCAGACCAACAATGAGTAGGGGGAATCACCTACTGGGCTTGTGTTTGCAGTTTCGTTGTTCAAGCTACTTGCAATTTAAATAAAATTTAGGCCTGTAAAGCAGGTCTGTCTACTGAGACTACTATGAAAGACAGCAAAATACCTTTCTTCATGCTGATGACTTAATATACTACCTGCAGGAACTCAGGATATTAGTTTTCAAAGGTGAATTCCCTTGCTCTATGGATAAGCAGTTTTCTTAGAGTCTTAATACTCTGATGAAAAAATTGTACAGTGTTTTACTATGTGCAGTGATCAAAGTACTGTTGGTGTAAAGGAGGAACATGAATAGAAAAGATTTAATGAGTCATATCGGAAGATGGAGGTGGTATAGATGTATATAGATGGTATAGAGTAAAGCATTACGTTTAACATCTGCCAGTCACAGGGCTGGGCTTTACTGATTCCCTGGTCATTTGTAAAACTTTATTTTGACTTAGCCAGACAAATGCAGACTTGTAGGAGTCATTCTAAATGTCCAGATTATGTGCAGACTCTTGGACATCAGCCTCTTACCATTTAATCTTAGGGAATAAAGTGTTCAAATGCTTAAAAAAAACCCCTTTAATTTTTAAAGTAAAACAAAGTATCTCCTTCAGACTTTTATCATGCAACATTTTTTAAATTATTAAAAAATAACACAGGGACAACTGTTAGTGCTGGTTACTGTCACTTGTCGTGAAGTTTTTCATTCTCACGTTAAACTGCAGTCCCTTTCCCCTGTCAAAATCCCTTCACCTGGCTGCAGTGAGCTGCAGAGGTTAACTGGGGGGGCACAGGCTGTGTGAGGCAGGGAGTGCTGCTGCGGGACGGTCACCTCTGCCCTGTCACTGCCTGCGCCCGGCAGCCTGCCTGGGGTGCTGGGACCCAGCTGGTGCCCCCCGAACCCCTGCCCTCCCTAAACTGGCCGTGGGGAGGGCTGGGAAGCAGCAGAGACTGCCGGCAGTAGAAGCAGCTGCAAAGCGGCCAAAGCAATGACCTTCACATAGCTATCGCTGGGCATTTGCTGCCTGGAGCTGAATTACTCTCGTGCCCATTCCCTCCTTCCCTCCCACGCAGACTCTTTGCTCCAGCTTTGCTCCACGCCTGCCCTTACTTTTTTTTTTCTCCCTTGCCTGGTTCTCCTTTCATCTTGTTCGGTGTCCGATCTTTCTACCCTTTTTCTGACTTTGTTCGTTCGTCCATACCGAGCCACTACACCTAACTGGACCCAGCTGGTGTGTGTGTGCTCACTCCCTCGGCTGCCTTTTGTCTGCTCTCTCTCTCCAGACCCTCCGTTTTCCTGGCAAGTGCTGTCTGTTGCTCTCCCCTTGAGTCGTGCGTGCACAATGATGCCTCTGTCTTGACTGCTCCAGTGGCCTATGCTAATTAATGAGACAGTTACTGGTATATTATTTTCAGAGTTTCTATTAATTCACTGTAAAACTGTTTCAACATTATGGAATATATTCCTGTCCTTGAACTGAGTGTGAAGATATACAAATGTTTTTTTAATTTATTGCCATTGTTGGCTACTTTTAATAATGCACCCCTCACAGCCTGTCTTTTCCATCTCCTCTCTGAAATGAATGCATCTATTACTCCTACAATCTAACAGGAACATTAACAGGCTTCTTATAATATACTGCTCTTTCTGGGGCTATGAGTTTCTCCACTGTACTCTTTGTTAGATGAGAAGGGCAAAATTAAGCACAGTATTCAAGTATGCAGTCTACATCAATTAGCATTGCATATTTGTATTCTATTTTTAATGTTGTTCAATATCCTGTTTGAATTTTTCTTTGCTCTGCTATGCAGAGGGCAGGTGTTTCTCTGAGAATACGTGGTTCACATGATTTCTGTGTAAGCTGGGGCAGGATGAATATTTGAGGCAGTAAGTCCTAAAATATGAAAGGAATTGGTAAAATACACCTGGGTGCTGGGAAGGAGCACAAGAAACAGGGGAGAATTCTAAAAAAGTCTAAAGAATTCTGAGCAGATTCTTGCCTGCAAGTGGGAATACACAGGCAGAATGGCTTTAGAAAGTAAGCAAATAACTATAAAATATGTAGAGAAGCATATTTGTTTCTGAAGAAAGGGAATATTGAGATAGATGCTGAAAAAAAGAAAATGGCGGGATCAAGAAAAGCCGAGAAAGACAGGTGTGTTTGGCCTACTGGCCTTTTTTCTTACTAAAATGTCTAATGCTCTTCTGCAATTCCCAGTGTCACACCAGCCCCGCTTCCAAGAAGGCTGGTCATCCCTAAGGCTTTAATGAACTCTGTGTCGGGGGTGAGAGCGAGTGCTGCAGTCAGCAAGCAACTCCTTCTTCCCTTTGCTCCTGAGACCGTAATGCCCCTGGTCTCATAGCTGTAACGCTGCCAATATCAACACGGGTGTGACAATGGCCTGTAAAGTACGTGGCCGAGAAACTAAATGGAAGAGGAAACAAGAATAAATTGCAGGGGAAATGTTAGACTGAATGTTTTCTGGGTATGAACTTACATAAAGTACTTTCTCTGACTAGCCTTTTTCATGTCCTTTAGTTATGGTCATTATTAGAGGAAAGGTCTATGTGAGGCAGAAGTAAATTTGTATCTGAAAAATATTTGTCTTATATGCACCGAATATTGTCTTTTTCCAGTGTGCCAAACCTTCCTTTTTGCCCTTAATTCCATCTTACCTGAGAGCCCTCTTAAGGCCTTTTTTCCAATGTATGTCTCTCATTTTTCCTGAATTCATTACTCTCTCAATTTTTTTAGTAGTTTAATAGCTATTTATTTGTTTTTATACCTGTCAAAATTGAATATTGTTGTGATTCTCATGTGACTTGCTCTTTCTTGATTTTAGTTGAATACATTTATCGTTCCTACTCTAACCTGTGAATTGTGAGCTCTTTGGAGCAGGTATTTTTTTCACTGAGTGTATGACATACACTTAAGACTTCTCATAATCCATAGCATTATATGTGCTTAGAGCAGTGAATTCTCATCCCTGTAAAATTCATAGATGATGCAACAACAGCAGCAGCAATATAATAAATATGATCTAGGAACAGTAGTCTTTTTTTTCTTTCTTTTTCCTGTTCGTGAAATAGAGCCGTGAAATCTAGCGAACTTCATCCCAGACATTTGTCTTCTGATCTAAATGGCTGGCTCCCCGGGGCAGGTCTCTGTGTAGTTGCAGCAGTGAGAACTTTCCAAACACATGCTGATTTTAGCTTTAGTGATGTATTCCTTATTACTTATTCAGCATTAGGACAAGATATGGTTATCAGGAAGCAGTTCTTTGATCAGTTTACAACCTGGAGCAAGGAACACTTACACTCAGTGCAGAAGGGAGAGAGCTGGCTGATGCCATTGTGGAGCCACTCTCAGTGGCTGGGTCACAGTGACTGGGAGAGGTTCTTGAAAGACCGTAAGGAAGCCAGTGTCACTCCTATCTATCTTCAAGAAGGGCAAGAAGGAAGATCCAGAGAACTACAGTTCCTCCGATCTTCCACTGAAGCCAAAACTATTAATTTTTTTATTAGTTTCTCTCTGTTGCTTGTTGCTATTATACCCAAGCCCTTGCAGTAGCTGGGTAAGATAAAATGTGGCATTAGCCGCATTTCTGATGGAAAACTGAGGCACAAGAAGAATAAGATTCACTAATTTGGACTCATTAATTTATAATCCCAGATTTTTCAGAATACTTAGTGTTATGTGGAACTTATGTCCAAAACAGTTTTTGTTGCCGTTAGCAGGAGTGTCTGGTCCTGTGTTTCTGGAAATTGGGCCATGTGGTGCCAGGCTTGGAAGCAAAGGCAAGGAACAGGGCTAGCGACACCTGCTCAATGTCTGGTTGAAATAACCCGACTGCCGTGACATGGGTTGTCTGCAGCAGAGGCAGAGGCAGCTACAGAGTCTTCAGGCAGGATTTGTCTGCCTTAACCTTTCTGTTCCGCCTCATTCTGCTCTAGTTCTGATATACCTAGAGGACGATAACCTACTGCTGCCATCAGTTGCTTCATATGCTTGCATGGTAGTAATTAGTGCAGTGGAACAAACGATTCCAGTTTGGCAGATAAGCAGTCTTGGCAACGTGGGGCCATATGATCAAATTCTAGGGATTTTTACTTGCTCAGAAAAACAGAAAATATTTAACTACAAAAAACCCTTTTAGAAGAACGATCTTATCTCTGTCATTTCCCAGTCTTTGGGTGTCTGAATTTTTAAACTTAGTGAAAACTTATTTTTTCCATTCTGTTCATGGAAAAACAAACCTACTTCTTAAGAAAGTAATGACGGTAATCCAAAAATCTCCATTCTTTAGAAAAAGTAATGGTATGTTTTATTTTCGTATTCTTTGTAAACTTTACTGTAGTACATTAGACTGTAAGCGTACCAATGTTTTATCTATTTCTTTTTTTATAATTCCTCTTCAAGAAAATGAGTTTAATCTATAATGTTTAATTTTGTGATAAATTATGACATATGGAAAAACTCTCAAAATGACATACCAAACCCAACACGAAATCATCAGTCTCTTACAACTTCCACCAAAGACTTATTTATATCAAAGAAAGATCAGATCTTACTCAACTTTAGCTTAAAACCTTTTTTCCAGAGATTAAAAAAAATTGCCTTGTTTAACTTATCCATTGCTCAGATCTGTTATTATATTTTTCTTTTTCCATCTTTCTCTCCCTCTCTCCTGCCTTTCTTATTAATTTATCCAGTATAAATGGTGAAAAAGCAGCAAAGAGCTAATACTGCCCTTCAGTGAAAGGCTATTCAGTGTACCTGGAGAACAGAGAGGTGAAGAAATAGGTTAGATGAGTTGGAGACCCTTCTGCCTTTAAATACCTGCTGTCTCTGGGGGACGCACATGGTGGGCTTGGTGAGTCAGTGTGGGATAGTCCTGAAGAGTCTGTGAAGAGCTCTGTGAAGACATGTTGTGTTCATGTGGGCTGAGCTCGGAAGAGCAGACAGAGGAAGCAATTACTCCCAGAGATTTTTTTATATATGTAAATATATGTACTTGTGTCTTTGACCAAAGGGACTGTTGGGAACAGGTGGAGCCTGTGGAGTAGCACTAGAAGAGAGTAACACACAGAAAGACTGGGTGCTTTGCTGGAACCAGCAAAGAGCAGCTGATAAGACAGCAGAATTTCTTTGTGCTAGAAGGGCCAAGTTACTTAGTTGGTTGGGTTTATGTAGGGAGCCTTAACTGTGTGCAGTTGTGTGTAGATGTGCCTGTGAAGGAGAGTGGAAGGTCATTTTGGGGTGAGATTTTGTATGAGGAAGAGAGTATGTAATTCCCATCTCTATTATGTTTATTTGAGGCATTGTAAACTCGCTGTATCATGTTAGCAGCAGGGCTTCTGAGTCTGAAAAGGAGCCAGTTAGTTCAAACAATATGAATGGAAAGCCAAATAAACCATCAAAGCAAAAAAAGCTGAGAGCATCACAGCTACATACCAAGAGCATTGAGAAGAAAATCTCAGGAAGCCTAAATGAGCAACGTGTAACTAATGCACATGTAAATAGAGGGAGCCATTCTTTACACAGAAGGTATTTTTTTACTTTTGCTGTGTTAGGAAAATAACAATGGTAGACTAGCAACAGTAAAGGTATAAAGCTAATTCTCCTTCCACAGTATCTGTTTGCTCTTGATTTTTGTCTTGACATTACAGAAAGGGTTTTTTTATTATTTTTTTTTCTTCTTTTCTTATTTTAAAGTGTATTTTTGCTAACCAATGGAGCTACCCCAATGTGTTGGTATAACAGAGTAGGGAATCGTCCCTCCTAGCAACAGATTTTTTTCCAGCGAGGAAACATCAAAGGTACTCAAAAGCTCAGGTTCAGCTTAAGGCCACCTACTGTGCATCTTGGGACTATGAGGTGTTTGCTTTCTGATGTATGTGTGGGAATGCCAAACAAACAGGTACTGCTCACTCTTAGATGATCTGAGCAGAATATATGATAGGCAAAGGAATGATGCCCCTATTCATTGCACATAAAGCAGGCAGGCTATTGGGCACACATTGATCCATGAACAGACTGTAATACTGGATTGCGCTATGCTGCTAATGGCCAAAGCTAGTCAATATGAATGAAACAGGTACAAAAAAACTTGATATCCTAAAGCAGCAAATTAAAAGGAAAGGGAAGCTGTGAGCTTCTGATGAATTGTTTTGTGATGTTAAAGGTAGGCAACCAAAATCATGATTGTAAATCTTTACATTCCAAACTGTGTCAGCGTACCTACAATGTTTAGAAAAGAAGAGGGAAGAAATCAGAATACAGCAGATGTTATTTTTAGTGGGCAAATGTAAAGTAGGTCTAATCCCATTTAAGTTATCTTTAAAAGAAGATAATTGCCACATCTCCTGTATGCCTCCTCATGCCCCAAAATACACACCAAACAGGTATGGTTATTCTCTGACTTTTACACATCTGCTATAACTCCTTGGCTTCAGTAGAATGAGTCATAATGATGTCAGACGAAAATTGGTCCCAATGTCTATGTCTATACAAAGTAAATAAAAAGCACCCTTGCTCCCTGTCTGGCCCTGAAGGCAAGTGACAGAGCATGGCTTACATCCATATAGCTAAACTTTCTTCTTCACTAAAACATGTCAGCCTTGTCTGTATTGCATATTGGGAACCATCCCAGGCTTGACTTACCCTCCAAACTGTGCCCAGGTGTTGCCTGGAAGAGTGGTAGTTCCCATGAGTCAAATCTATGCCAAGGAGTGTACTAGCAATTAAATAATATGGACAGTTGCATGCCATAGTGCCCTGGCCCTATTTAGTTTACTAGCAAAATATTTTACTAGACGATGTCTGCAAAGGAAGCTGCTGGCACAATAAAACCAGTAAAAGCTGTAACTGTTAAACTGTTTGGATACCAATTAGCTGGATCTTTATAGGACCAACCATAGGGTGAAGGAAATGGAGGGTAATCTTTCCAGTATGAATATAATAAAAATAATAATAATATTCTGGAATAAATACCTCAAATACTGTAATGTTCAACTACGGCATATCTCCATACTGTATTAGAAAAGGACATATTCAATAGCAATTTTGTATCTTTATTATTCTCACTTCTTCCCTTCCTATGGGCAGTTCTCTTCCACAGAATTGCAACTATTGTTTATTAGCCAATATTTTCCATGGATGTATGAAATAAGTTTAAGCAGTTTCTCTAGAAACAGAGCAATGACTGCTCAGTCTCTCCTTGTTCTTTCAGTCCTCCCTCACTTCCAGGACAGACATCTCTGGGTTTACATTGCAAACATACATAAAAAGGAGCTTTTCAGCTACTTTTATGCTTCTTCAGAAGCTGTGAGACACTTGGCAGCCCTGGCTAAGGAGAAGCTTCCAGTTCAGCAGCCCATTCAATCAAATGAAGTTGTGATGACCAAATGATTTGAATAGGATCAATATTTTGTGATCAGAAAAAAGAGGCAATTGGACTCTGTGACCTCATGGTTCAGAAGAAAATTTTCCAGTCTGAATATTCAATACCTTTACTTTGCCTCCAAGAATGCATGTATTTTAATATAGCATGGCATACTTAGGGTCAGCCTACATCACTGCAACAATCACAGCTAGGGGACTTTCAGGCCCTAAATTAGAGTCTATGAGACATCTGTGCTGCTTTCAAGCTTTATGCCAGAAAACAAAAGTATGACCAAAGCAGAACCCAGAACAAAACATGCTTTTTTATTCTGATTTTTGTTTTGGAAGCTAAATGGAAGTTACTTGGAGGTAGGGACAGGGTGAGGATGCAACCTGATTATTACATCTTATCTTCTTTTTAAAAAACTCTTAATAAGCATCTAATTAGTTATGCTAATTCTGCATTCACTGAGATGAGGACAAATTTATCTGGATGCTGATGCCAATGAAGCATTTATTTGTGTGTCAAATATCACAGTCACAGCCATGTTGAGCAGAAGTCTTATCTGCTAAGAAGTAGGCTTTATATGGCATATACGGCTTCTACAAGCTACCTGTTATAACAGCTGTAGGTTCCAGCTTTCCATAGCATTATGATTTCAAAAAATTGATTGGGAAATTGAACCTGTAGATTTAGACTTTGGGAAGAACAAAGATAATGTCCTTTGGAAATTATTTCACAGAAAGCTTATGGGAAAGCTTAAAATGCAGGATATGGAGACTTGATACCCCATAGATACAGAGTAAGATAGTTTAGTGTTGCTATTCTTTTCACTACTAGATTTTTAATAATTAAGCTTTGAAAGTGAAGTCAATATTAATTTGTAAAATGGTCATCCTTGTAGGATCTTAACTTGACCAGTATGGAATCAAATCTCTGTGACTTAGTAAGAGGAAATTGAGTTGAATTGCTGGTCCAAAATAATAAGCAGAAAGTCTGTAGGGCCCTCTGTTCCCTCTGGATATCTATCCTGAGCATGGTCACTAGAAAGGCATTAGCAATAGTAACTGTCAATCTATTTAGAACAATGCTTTAAAACCTGCCACATTAGTTTCAGGCTTGAAATTCTTAAAATAAAAAGGTTTCTGAAGTAATGTGTTCTCAGATCAAACACCTGCCTTTTATAGGACAGAAGGAGCCTTGCTGAAAATTGAAAGATGCAAGAAAGAGTCTTAATCAATGATATAATTTTCTTTTGATGGTAGAAACTGGTCCCTGAACACCTTTATAACAGGAATAAAAAATAATGGATAATTTTGTTACGCCTTTTTAATAATGGCTGTAATAGATGGATTTCAATAAACTATGTTTTATTTCTAAATCTATTTCTGCTAATGATTGTTTAGTATTATCTACAAAATGGGTTTGTGCTGTTCTTCTCTCTGAGGAAGTTATTTTAAAGTTTAAATGAAAGTGTTTACACCGTTCATGTTTAGGTTTCATTTGAAAATCTATTGGGTATTTGGCCACTTATTTGAATGACTCGTTCAAGAAATTAGGGGCTGCTCTTTGAGACTGTGCTCATTGTCTGAAGTGAGAGTAGATTCACAATTTATAAATAAAATACATAGCTTAGTTTGTTTTTTTTGTTACCATATTTACGGCTTCCTAGCTTTACTGTGGTCTTCAGGGAGATAATCTCTCTGAAAAAGCTATAAGCTTTCCAATTGTACCACCAAAAGATACTAAAATAGTAAAAGCAAAAAAGTATTATTTGAAACTTGACATTGTCTGTCCATTAAGTTTTTTACAGTTTCTCATTTTTAAGAGACACACATAATGTACATGTCAATTAAAAGTATAAATCAAATATCTCCCAAGGTTTGATCATTCTTAATTTATACCTGTCCTGTGAAGTGGTTATTGAATGGTCTGGTCTAGATGGAGTGTAGGAAGAAGGTCACATCGAGTGCCAGAAATGCATTGATCCCCACTGCTTGGCAAGCCAACCCGCTGAGATAACAGGTTGGTCTGTCTTAGAAGACCGTACCTGCAGCAAGAGTTAGAAACAAACACATTCATTACTGCTAGTTTCCCAGATGATGGGGAGATAAAGAGTAAAGCACTCCCCTTTATGTACAGTGGTCTCCAGTCTTGTAAAAAAATGATTGCCTGTGTGACTATTAGTGAAAATATTTTTGAAATAGCTTCTCTGTAACCTTTGATGACAGAAGCTGAGTGGGAAAGAGAGAGGCCACAAAATTTTAGTTTTAAATAAGAAATGCAGATGAAAATACTTGAGGGGAGAGAAGTGTTGCTTAACCCTTTTTTTTTAGTCCTTTGTTTTTCTGTACCTTTTTATTCTTTGCTTTTTTTTATTGATAATTTCTTCTTGCTTTCTATTGCTTCTGATAGCCATTACTGTCTCTTGCTCTCCTAGTAGCAACTAACACAAACAAGAAGCCAGGAATATACCCGCATGAACAGCTGGGGAACTCAACAGCAAACAGTAATCACAGCCATTTTAAAATCCTCTACAACTCATTGTGACCTCAAGTCATATGAAGAGTATTTATCCCCATGGGAAAAGTATTTTACCCCAGACTCTTACATATTTTGGGCAATTTTTAAAAAGTGCTGAGCAGCTGCAACTCTCATCATCTTTGATTGATTTAAAAAAACACAACTGTAGCTGGTAGCTTTTGACTTCTTCATTGACTTATGAGATGGCAGCTAAGATGTACTGAAAATCTGGCATCAGGTTTATAGTAAGAGTTTAAAAAATAAATTCCAAGTTACAATTGCATAAGGATCTCTGGCTTCCGACTTCAAGTGCTAGTGTTTGGGACTGACTTCCGTATCAGAAGACAGAAAGCTGGGAATGGCCTTACATGAAGAGTATTTTCTGCTGAAAATATCAAAACTAATATCAATTGAAAGAGTAACGTGTGAAATTGTTGTTTTACCTTTTGCTGTCGCAAGAACAATATTTCCACAAAATGGCATTTCTTTTAAATGGGGCTTCACTTTACTACTCCCCCACACCAAAAGAAACTTCTTTGAAACTTTTCCAAAAAAAGCAGGTGTACAAATTATTCTTGCTAAAGGCTTCATACCATCAGCTTTCAGCGTATAAACTGTGTTCTCTCAATGAGACTAATCACATGACACGGGGCATAATAGTGGTACTGGGACCCACTTGGGCTGGCAAAACTGAATAGAAATCAGACTGATCACTTAACTGGGACCTGTTTCAATTTTATTTTGGATTAAAATCAACTTTCTCTGAACCATTCCCCTCTGTTCTCTATCTATCCCCTCCAATCCTCTTCCTCATGAAAAAAAAAAAGAGAGCAATAATTGAATTGTGTATTTCATTATGATTTTAGGCATTCAAAAGAGATTGTTTGTAACCTACTTTTTTTTTTTTCTTCTGGAGCACCTCAGTGGTGGTACTTTTCATGGAAGTGCTGGTTCATCTCCATGCAGGACTGATTTCTGTTTTTTAAAAGGAGAGTAAGTCTGTAGGCTTCAGGACTTCTGATGCTATCTTAAAACTAAGTTATTCTGGTCTGTGTTGACTCCAGGATACTGTACTGGTGGCTTAAGTCTAGGGGTTGGCCATACTGTCCAAAGCCCTAAAGTTCCTCTCTCTTCTGCTGTTGCCCACTTTATGCCTGACACAGAGAGGGTTGCATCTGTGTGCTGGGGTATGCTTGTAATTGGAAGCCTTCTGCAATCTAGCAGGATGAAAGCCGCAATATAAATGCAAATTATTATTATTCAGCATATTAACCCAATATTAAAATACAGAGAGTTGAATTTTCCAGATATAATATGGGAGAGAGAGACTTACAAGACCCATTTCCAGTCCATGTCATTCCTTAATGGGATTGTATATTTAGACCTGACAACTTTAACAATTACCTCACAATATCTGTTTATTCTGCAAGTATAAAATAGGGCATGAAAGTGCCTTATGATATATGAAGCTTAGCGAGCTTGGAAAAGAGTTATCCACAGACTTGCTTTCCCACCCCTCACCCCAAATCCTGCTTCTTTGACACTTGAGTCCTGCTGTCATGAAAATAATTCAAGAGTAAGAGCACAGCAAGGGTTGAAAGAGGCTGATACTCAGACCCACAACAAAGTCTGCAGTGGGAAACAGAGGTACAAACTTTATCTGTTTGTGTGGCAAAGTTGTGGGCAACAAGGAAGAAAAGAGCAAAACACACTCTTGTGACAGCCTGAAGATGTTATTTATGGTACTTTGCAGATACCGTAGTACTGGGAACAGCAGTTTATGATATGGAGAATACTTTTTCATCCTCATTTTTTCTGACTTCTCTCTGTAGCAATTTGCCATTAGCAGATCCTAAATAGGGAGTAAACAAATTCAGCTGTCAACAAGTATCAGGTTCTGAATGCCAGTGTCTTTAGGAGATTTTGACCATTTTGAATTATCAGAGGAAAGAAACTTTGTTTTATGAACAGATAAAAACCCGAGTAGGATACGGGGACCTTTTAGTCAGATGTTGTTAATCTTTGCTGCCTGTGTCTCAGCTGCTCCTGGTTCTTGGTGCTAACTGTAGACTGGGTCAACTCTGAAAAGAGTGACCGCAGCCTCCAGAACACTGTCAACGCTGTGTTGAAGCATGGAGTATATGAGGACTAGCATCTAATCAATTCTTAAATGAAGAAAATGCAAATGAAAACCAGACATCATGCAATATATATAACGATTGTGGCTGTACATACTGACTTAGAACAATATTGTGGCGATGGTGTGTTTAAGACACCAAACAGGTCTGAGTCTGCTAAGTGTGAGTGATAGATACTGTGTTCCAAAAAGATGCAAAACCTCGAGACTAACCTTTCTCCTTTGCGGCTCGCCTACATGCCTGAGCACCTTGTTGCGCTGGAGTTCTGGTTCTAGGATTAGGTGGTGTGGATCATGTTCGAGGTGGACAGCACATGGCAGACAGAAGTGTGCTTGGTAGGGATTGATCCCCTACCCTTACCTTATAGCTGGTATAGGAAGGATAAAGGTGTAACACACAGACTGCAGTAATTGCTAACTTCTCACTGTTCATGCGGGAGGGAAGGTGTTATCCTTCTATATGGTCAGTTTTATATCGGCCTGAGAGAGTATGATGTGTAATTGGGCAAATCCACACCCCCCACTACAGGAAGACCCAAACTGACCTGGAGCTACCAGAACCATGAGGCAAGACATGAGACTTGTTTCAGCATGAGCAATTACTGGAAGTAGAAACGATGTGACTGGCGTGACACTAGTAAGTCTTGCTGAGCGGCCATTCCAGTGCAGTGACAAAGCTTCCATGCTGCAGCTGACACGTCTGGATGGTGCTGTGCACCTTTGATGTACCAGGTGTAGGCAATGCTGGCTGGAGGGTGTGCCAAGTTCAATGGATGAGTGAGTACCAACAGGCAGGGCATACTGGTTTTGGCTGGGATGGGGTTAATTTTCTTCATAGCAGTCTGTGTGGGTCTACGTTTTGGATTTCTGACCAAAACAGTGTTGATAACATGCTGGTGTTTTAGCTGTTGCTGCCCGGGGCTTAGACACAGTCAGGGCCTTTTCTGCTTCTCAGCACCCCATGAGTCAAGCAGGCTGGGGGTGCACAAGGAGTTGTGAGGGGACACAGCTGGGACTGCTGCCCTCAACTGACCCAAGGGATATCCCTCACCATAGGACATTGTGCTCAGCAATAAAAGTTGTGGGGGAAGTTTGCCAGGGCTGCAGTTGCTTGGGGACTGGCTGGTCACCAGTCAACTGCTAGTCAGCAACAGGGTATTTTTGCATCATCTGTTTTTCTTGGTTTTGTTCTTCTTGGTTACTTTTTTATTTATTTATTAAACTGTCTTTATTTCAACCTACAAGTTTTCTAAGTTTTGTCCTTCCAGTTCTCTTCCCGATCCCACTGGGAGAAGAGAGTGAGTGGTTGTGTAGGGCTTAGCTGCCTACCAGGGTTAACCCCCAGCAGATGCCCAGTCTGTTCTGTACAGCATTATATTTTTAAACACTGAGAGAGATTACTATACAAATTTCTAAATCATGTTCTCCTTAAGAGGAAAACCTACTCTCTAAGGACATAGCCAATGTTTACATATGTAACTGCAAGGAAACTGTCTACTCAAAATACTGGAAGCTAAGGGTTACTATAGCCATGTATATTAATTCATAATTAATCCATGCTGCCAGGCTGTTAATTTTTCATGGAAGAAGCTTTTCTGACCAGTATAACTTTATAGTTGTGGATATTTGTATTTTGCCCTCATTTATAGCACAGAAATATTTTTTTTAAAAAAACCCAAAACTTTTATCCTTTTTCTTTCATGGCAAGACGAAAGAATAGTTCCCATCTGGTGAGACCAAATTTGTGCACTGGTTGTATGGTTTTTGAGGGAGCAAAATACAAATAGGTAGTAAGATAGAAATAGAGATATAACTGCTTATAACTTTAGTATGTGTTTTCATTTGAATCCTTCAGAAGCACTGTTACCTGTGTTCTTCAGAACAAGTTGAAAGATTTCAAAATTTTAACTTAAATTTTTGACACAAAATAATTTAACCTTGATTTTCAATATCTGCTCTATTACTTACCTAAATACTCTGAAAACTCTGTTACTAACTCTGAAGTGCTCCTGTGTTGTAAAGGAACAAGAAAATTACCAGATTTCTGCAGCTAGAGAACTCCAGTACAAGCTGAAAGAGGTCATCCAGCTAGTCAGGTCATCCAGCACGTCCCTGAAGCTGCCAGGACAGAGAAAAGAAGGCTGAAGTTATAGTGCAATTGATCTGGGGCTGCAGCCAGCCTGATACAGTTTTGAATAGCTTTGAGGCTGCTCTAAACGACGTCTGAGACCAAACTATGCTCCCATGTCAGGGAGACATAAATAACTTCCTACTTTCTCAGCTGAATATTGAGGATTTTTATTAAAGGAAAGAGGGAGAAGTGCAGATTTATGAAAAAAAGTATAATTACTACTTTTCAAACTGTAGAGAATATATACTCAACTCTTTATTAGATGTAGAGTATTAACACATCGATGCCCTAACTGAGATTGGTATCCTATTGTGCTGTTGGACACAGAGTGAAAAATGGTACCTCTGCAAATAAATTACTACCTGAAGAGACAAGGCAGGAGGAAAACCAGGTTAAAGGAAGTATTTTTATTCTCTTGCTGCAAAGGCAGATGAAATGAGGAATCCTGTGTCATGCTGAAAGTTTATGTTAGGCCTGAGGATGGCACCTGAGGGTCCTGGGTCTGCCTGCTGGCCTCACCACCACGCATCTTCGACTCTGCAGGGGGACAGTGTGCAGGGGCTCCAGCTCCTTGCCTCTGTCACTCTTCTTTGTCATACCATGCATGCTCTGTCACATAACAGGCACAGCAATTTTGAACAGGTTTAAAACATAGTCCACATTAGGAAAGAGTAAGGTCTTCCGTGTTTTGCTTTATATTTTCTGTATTTCTAGTGCACCCGTTACTTTAGCTTGGTGACCACTGTTGAGCAACAAAAGGAGTTTACACCTTTGTTGTTGAATAGGGTTAACTTTCCCTGGCATCTGTGATTGTTAAATGAAGATTAAGCTGGTAAAAGAAGTTGTGATGGCACTGTGTATTCTCATCTCTGAGATTCAACCATGGGTAGCAGAAACTAAATTTGCTATTCCAAAAGTGCTTACAAAGGCAACTTTCAACTATTAACCAGGTGTGACTGAAGCAGTGCTGGCTGAATTTTGCTTTAGCCCAGTGAGTGGATTCTATTTTATTCAGCTCAGTTCAAATAGGCATAATTTACATTTCAGTACTGTTAGCTATTTCAAAGCTGATTAATGTTCATTAGAAATGTGCCATGCTGTGGAGATCATGACAGTCTACTGTGAGAGACACATCCCTGTAAGGTCCGAGAGAGCAAGTTGAATCTAGTCAAAGAGCCTTGTCAGAAGTTGGAGTGATGTGGAGGAGGAGCCTGACAGTCGTAGGCAGGGAAAACTTGAATATAATTTCTTTATCTGTGTAATTTTCTATGAATTTCACTTCTGTTACTCAATGTTAGCTGAGCTCTCAACCTTTGCAGTGTGTCCCCGAGTGCACCAAATGTGTTGAGACAATCTTATCCTCTCTGCCCTCATTTCATATCGACCTATTTGCATTAAACTAATATAATAATCTGCTATATATCACAATTACTGAACAAGCAGCATATTAATCACAAGCGAGGCGAGGACAGCCGAGAAGGGCTGCCCGTTTGGCACTGCCTGCTCTCAGCGTGCCAGCCCTCTGTTCCAGCTAAGCCTACCAGCCCAATGTCATCCACGGGTTTAAACGGTGACCAGGGGACACTTCCAAACCCACCAGAGCCATCTTGTGGCATTTTGAGTAGAAGCTGGGCTTACAGATGGAGCGGAGATGTTTAGCTGCTCGTCTCCAAAACGTGGCATGTTTTGTGATGTTTTTTTTGTAAATTTAATATGGAGACCTTGCTTACTTGTTTTTAAATCTTCAATTATTTTTTTTCTAGAAAACCAGATCAGATCAGGGTTAAAACTAATTCAGATCATTTATGTGGCATAGGAAACTTACACAAAATGGTAGATAAGGCCATGTGAGATCACATAGGCACTCACGTAATTTCTGTATATGACTCCCATATTTCTTTGCCTTTAACAAGGATTGAGGCAGGTTTGAAGCCTGAATTACCTTCTCAAATCAATAGGACATCCTTCAAGAGCTTAGCACACTGCTGCCATAATTTTGGAAAGACTTCCTTATGCTGCCCACGCACATCTTTCCGAGCAAACCTGGGTTCATTCTCTGGTGCTAGCCACTTGGTATCTCAAAATCTTGCTGTCCAGGATGAAAGCTGGAAATCCTTTTTATGACTAGTTGTGAAAAAACAGGTTTTACATTGATGTAAAAATTTCTGAGTTTGGGTCTGAACAGCATTTTGCCCAGTTGTAGGCACAAAGTACTATAAACAAATGAGAATGGCAGATTTGTATGTCCATACTGTACCAGCGGCAATTTAGGTTATGGTAAGCAATCGTTTGAACTAAAGGAATCTTGTCACTAGCAAAAAATCCCAAGTTAAAGTTTGAAGACACAGGAATAAAACCGCGGTGTTACTATACTTAGGAGTATTTTCTTTGTTTCCTCGCATCATTGACATTTCAGTCTGCCACAGCAGTATCTCACGTGCCTGCGCTTGTTCCCGGGCAAAGCAAAGTGTATGTCAGCCTCTGCTCTCGCCTGCTAGGGGCCACATCTTGTCTGCAAGCATCATCCTTCATGTTTCTCACTTGTACCCTACTGGTAAGATTGTCCAGTTGTGCACTTAAGTTTTTATCTCCAAGAATATTGTATTACGTCTGCAATGTACTCAGATTTGCTCGTATATGAGATAAAACCCTGTATTTGTGACATGAGAGCTCAATATAATGACACATCAAGTCAGTATGATCTACATTGTAAAAACTTAATTTTCTATATTCCTTAGGTTAGTAGAACATACTCAAATTGGAGACTTTTTACATGCATTAGAGAAGTGTTAACACCTAAGCACATTACTGTG
This sequence comes from Gallinago jamesoni, assembly GCA_025769975.1. Lineage (NCBI taxonomy): Eukaryota > Metazoa > Chordata > Aves > Charadriiformes > Scolopacidae > Gallinago > Gallinago jamesoni. Next base: position 96,726,017 of record JAOQGH010000023.1, on the reverse strand, counting down.
TTATATAACTATTTAATATATATTTGTTTTGTTTAAATATAGGTGAGAAAGTCCAAAGATTGTAGTGTAGCAGCTGTTCTCAACTCTGTCAGGTGATTACAGTTAGAGAAGACAAAATTTTAAGCCCTTTGATATAAGACTTTTATGGACCAGAATTCATTCTGCAATTGCATTCTTTGCTGTGCTTGTGTGTTGAGATGACATGAAAAGCCTCAGGAGTATAAAAAGTGGAATTTTCCTTACTGCCCCTTTGAGACGGGTGCTAACAGACACGTGCATGCGAGTTGCTGTGCCTCTTCTACAATTTACGTAGCTACATTTGGGTTCAGTGCCTTAGGCCTCCTTTGTAGTATCAGCACTTAGGATGATGAGCTTAGAGTATTATAGATATCTTCATGTGGTCAGTGAATGCTAACAGCCTCAAAAAACTGGAGATGTAATGTTTGATGTAATAGGCTGTTGAACACTGGGCTCTATGTATCAGCAGTACAGTTTACAAAACATTCTCTCTCTCAACCTTTTTAAAGCTACTGCTACATGTTTATACTGAGAGGAGCCATTTTCATGAAGCATCAGTGGCTGTAATGGGCATTGCTTTTGGCAATACCAGGAAAAAGATGGAGCATTAAAAGCAGTGGCAATATAATTTAAAGGTTATATCATTCAAGGTTAAGTGAGAAGACATTTTTTGCATGGTCTTTGCTTTATCTGTTCTGTCGATAGGGACTAGTAGATTGATTACTTGCTACCTTACCATTTTTATGTATATTTACACTCATTAAAAGGCTAAAATCACAGCCATCTTTATTTCAGTGTTCTAATCACATAGACATAGGTGTTGGGATCACTGTGCACATACTTATGCACAGCATCACTTATGCAAATACATAAATATGTAAGGAGTAACTTTAATTGCAACATGACAAAGAAAATCTGTGTTCCAGTGACATCTCTCCTTCAATTAGAAAACAAAAGCTTCTGCTGATAATTGTTTCTATTAAGATGGGTACATTTTTCTCATTTAGGGCACCAAGAGCTACGTGGGGAAGGAAACATGCCTTTTAAATAGTTTGTAAACTGCTTGTTCTGTTGCTTAAATTGACTTCTAACACTATTAGTTTATGAGGAAATGGGGTTTTGTTTTTTGAATTGCCTCAGTTCTCAATGAACTTTTAAAGCTTGTTTAAGAATTTCTGTAGTAAACAAATGATATTTTGTACCATGTAAACAAAGTTGTAAAGAGTCGTGCATTACACATAGGTCTGGTGGTAGCAACATAAAGCTAATATCAGCAAATGAGAGAATGGGAAACCAGTTGCCTCCTCTTTCTAGTGTGCAATCAGTGCAAGAGTCTCTATGATGGGCAATTACCTTAACTGCCTGCCTAAAGCAGCAATGAGTTGCATGATCAGTCCAGTGTACAAAATTATACACTCCCCACTACTTGATGAAGAAATTCAGCCTGCAGTGATAGCTATCGTATAATTCCAGTGTACTGCTTTTAAACTTGCTAAGAAGCAAAAAAGATACTAAGATAACCTAGTTAGAAAGCAATGGAAAAAATAGTATTTCAATCGTCATAGACCTGCCCAGGCTAGAGGGGATCTCAAAAGATCATCTGGTCCAACCTTCTGTGGGAAAGGGAGCCTTGATAAGATTATCTAACAACCTGTCCAACTGCATCTTGAAAACAAGTATCATCAAGAACTCAAATACTGAATTCCTATTGCAGTCAGTGTAGCACGGAGTGATATGGTGATTGCTCAGAATCAGGTTGTAAAAGCTTTCTCTTTCTGCTGAAAAATCTCAGACATTTTCATTTATTTTCATTAATTTTATTTAACTGATGTGACTTTGTTCTATTTGAAATAGGTATAGAAAGCAAAACGTCATAGTTAAAATAATTTATAATACAGGATATCCCCTTCTGGTTGTGGCATTTCTAGCAAAATGAAATAGTGAGCATTCCTAATCCTTTGTTTCAGTCTGTGCTGTTTAGTAATCTGTGAGGGAAGAAAGCCAGATAAACAGCTGGCATGTTTTAGCGGGTACTACTAGCTTCTCTCTTGGCTGTCTCTGTCGCATCGGAGGGATTGCCTGGTGAATTTAAACGCAGGGCTGAGTGCCACGCGTTCTCATCGTACACTTCAACTCTGCTGTTACATTGAGCAGTTCTGGCACAAAGGAACTCTGCAAACGGTGTGGTTGCTCCTTGTGTTGGTAGGAGAGGGAGAGCCTTCTCCAGGCCTCACCTCAAGCTGTGAAGCAAACACCTAATAGAGACCGTCACAAACCTTTGCGATCCTCTTTGTAACGTAGGGCCTGTTCCTCTGGCTCTCTGCATTGAAATAAATACACAGCAATGTGTATATGTAAAAAGAAGAGAAGTAACATCCCTCTATTCTTCAAAAAGTAGAAGGCATTGTGTACTTTTTGGGTGATGATGAAATAAGCATAAAACAAATATTGGTCATGGTAATGAACAACTGGCAGTGGGGATGCAACAATATGAGATGTGGTAGTAAAGAAGTTTGTTTCACTTCTGAGAATGACTTTCCCCACAGGAGAAACTTAAGACTTACTTAATATTTGTGAAACAGTGTGCATTGTAATTGTAGTCAACAGAGCTTTGGTTTGTGTGCACATTGTAGCAACGTACAGACTGTTATTGATTATTTTCATTCTGTCTTCCATAATTTCTATTTTAATGTTATCAGTTTTGGTCTATAGAAATCAAGAAGATAAATATTACTTTATTGCCTCGATGTGGTTTTAAAAACCATCAGCAATGTTGTGTTAATTAACACCAACGAATTACACGTGATTCATTTTTATAATTGTGTTCCTACTCTGAGAGTATTTTATCTCCCTTTATCCCTATTCTTCTCTCATAGTATCTCAACTTGTTGCGTCTTCACTCAAGGAATAGTGAGTATTGAGCTCTACAGAGCTGTGAAATCAACAGTACCATTTGAGAAGCAGGGTGCTACTCTGAATTTGTGATGATTTGTATTTACCAGTGAATACAAATGTACATGAATTGCTTAGCTGACTTCAGTGACAAGTAGATTTGTTCAGTGGATGCTCACAGGTTTGTATCATGGTTAGCATGAGGAGATTCCACATCTGACCGTGGCTTCTAGTAAGTACTGTGACATATGCGTATTGAGATCCAAGGTTTAACAAAGCCTGAGTGTGACCTATGGAGTGTTTAATTCTGTTTGGCTATGTGTCTGGTTTTAATTCTTTTATGACAGACTTTTCAACATAGCATTTCATAGTTCTAGAAATCTGTTTTTATTTTTAAAATCCTGGATGTAATGCAGTGCGAAATGCTGTGATGCCTAACCAGATTTTTTTTTCTTCCTGGTCTGTTTTTTAGATTTCCTCTCTTTAGATGACTGCATGGTTTGTTGTAACTTGTTTAGAGATCAACATAATAACTTAAGTCTCTAGCCTATTATGTCCAGCTACTGCAAAATTTTCAGCCCAGTCCTCCTGTCTTTACTAATTTAAATCACACATTTAAATATAGGGGTTTCTGTATTTCTTTGACAGATTCAGACTGGTATAACTCACCATACCTTTATATATATCCTGTCTTCAGTTTGTGTGGTGTGAATCCTGATTTATAAACTTATTAGTATATCAACTTACTTGCAGTTACATTTCAGAATAATATAAAGTATTACAAATATATATATCCATACAATACTTTTCTAAGTATTTTAAAGACCCATGTAATGATTTTCAAATTTGGTGATTTAATTATCTAAAAACTCTCTTAAATCGAAGTGTTAGAACCCTTATTCACATGTCTATGTACACAGACTTTTAATCTACAAAGTTTTACCTTAATGTATACATGCAGTGCCAGTGGTCAGAGTCTGTCTTATTTTAGAGCTGCCTGCCCTGTACCCTGATACAGACTCTTCTAAAGTTTTTTACCTTGAAATCTCTCTTCACCTATCCCTCAACCCCTAATGAACTCTGGTAAGTGTGGTAAGTCATCTGCCTTTTCTGCTGATGGTAATAAATTTAGTTCCTAACTTAGTTAAAATGTACAAATACAATGTATTTCTGAATGCGGGGATACAGGCCATCTAGTAACTAGAATTGTACATTCCTTTTCACTGACTGATTCCTTTTTACTTATTCTGGTGTCACTCTTCATTTCATTAATTTTTCATTTTCTGCCTCCAGGAAACTTCTCTCTGATGCTGGCATGTTTCCTTCTTTCTCCCTAGTGAACATACTTGAGACAAAGAAATCTTTTAGCTTTGCAGCACTCTGTGCCTCATCTGTCATCAACTCGCCTCCATCCATCACACCAAGAGACTATAGTCTCCCTCAAAATCTTCCTGATCCTTATCTATTTGTAAAACCTTTTGTTTGTCCTTCTACCATTGACTAGAATTGTTTTAAAAATTTCTTTTCTGTTGGAGTGCTTTTATTTTTGCTGTTTTATCAGATACACATCTCAATTAGAGCAATAATAGTATTTGACTTCTGTTTGTAAGCATAGTCTTGGGAGGAAAAAGAAAACACATAGTTAACAGCTGCAAAATGCTTCAAGACTATATCCTCCTGCAGATTTTACACAAAACATTAATTGACTTTTCTGCAGTAGCAGAAGACTTACCTTCTTTCAAACAAAGAAGCTGGAGTATCTGTAATGCACAGTTTACTATAACAGCAAAGACAGAAGCTCAGCTGTTCTGAATTGCCTGGGCTATGCTAAAGACCATGGTTTAAACAGTTTCCCCTGTTTTGCATCAGGTGAGCTTATTGTTTGCTGTGATCTTTTATGCAACCAGTCAAACCAAAAATAATGTGTTAAGTGACCAGAGAGCTGAATGAAGCTTAGATTCCCAACAGTGAATGTTAGCTACTAAAGATAACAAAAGAAAGAGATGCTTTGAATGTGTTCTGGCTGTGAACAGCAGCCAGTTATGTGAAATTGCCTGCCTCTGCAAGAGTGTCCAAGACTCTCTTGAACATGAGTAATTTTTAAGTTTTAGATAAAGAGACAAGATACACCAATGAATCTCAGGCTTGTTCAAACACTTACTGAATATCAACCAGCTCAGTTCTGCTACTGTATTCTGATGTCGTGTACCAAACAGTGTCTGGATGTGAGGGACAGGGCAGGTGCTTGTGTACTTTGTGTAATGGATGAGCAAGTCAGAATTAATGTGTAAATTGTTGCATGAAACCAAAAGTGTAGCCTTTATTTTCAATAGTTTCTCAGGAGTCACATGAAAGGGATTCAGCAGCACTTAGAAGATGAAAATTAGTATTCTCTTCTCTGTATAGAATCCCTGAGCTGAGTACTCCTAGAGGAGAAAGTCTTTAAGAAATATTAAATTAGTAACATCCAGATGTTTAATAAATATGATGTTTGTTAATTTTACTATCTCAGTTGCATCTTGGTCTTGTCATGTGCACAAAGGCATCAGAGCCTACCGTCAGCTAGGGTAGACAAATAAACATCAAAATACAGTCTTTACTGTGAAGAATTAGGACTGTAGGTACCATGTAACAGGTGGAAAGCAGATTGATGGTGAAATGCAGGCAAACCAGAAGACATCTGAGGTCAACATTGCAAGCAGCGATCATACTATACTTCCTACCTAATCTTTGTCAAGGTTTTGCTTGGGCATGCAAATGAAAGACTTAAAGAACAATCAGAGATGTACAATTAGGCAGCTTTGCTGTTGTTATTGTTAATGGGAAACAATAACATACGAAAGACAACCCAGAGGAAATGTCAGAGGGTGTTAGAAAACTGAGCAGTTCCGTGGTGGAGACTCGTATTTTTACTTCAGAACTTTTTCTTGCAGGCAAGAATACTCTATATGGCACTGGCTTAAAATTTCTTGTTATCTCCTAAATCTTAGATGTCTGAATACTCATTATCACCATTATATAATTTTGTTTTGATTAACTGATGCACCATCAGCTTAGACTTGAATCTTTGCAATTCTAATCTGAGATTTTTGTTCATATCTCTAAGCTACCAACTGAATTATATTCTCAGATAGCCCATTGCTTTGTTTAAGAGTATATTGGGTTATATTGGAATATAGTTCTAATGTATACTAATATATATTCTAATATATGAAAATATTATGTATAACTACCCCCCGCCCTCAAACTGCTGATGATTTCTAAGTCTACCTAGAATTATATTTAGAACTCATATACTGTCTCCAAATTGGACATTTTCCTAAAGGCTTTCTATCTACAACTGTAGAATGACAGAATCACAGAATACTTATGGCTGGGACTTCTGGAGATCTGGTCCCATCTCTCTGCTTGAAGCAGGGTAAGCTAGAGCAGGTTTCTCAGAGTTTTTTCCAGCGAGGCTTTGAATGTCTCCATTGCTGGAGACACCACAACTCTCTGGCCAATGTCTTCCATTGTTTGAGCTCCCTCACAGTAAAAAACCCCCAACATTTCTAATGTTTAAATGGAATTTCCTGTGTTGTACCCATTGTTGGTTCCTATTGCCTCTTTTCCTGTTACTGGATATCATTGAAAGGAGTCTGGCTCCCTTTTCTTTACTTGTCCCCACCAGACATTTATACACACTGATAAAATCCCCCTAAACCTTCTCTCCCAGGCTAAACAGTCCCAGCTCTCTCAGCCTCTCCTCATATGAAAGATGCTTCAGTCTAGTGATAGTAGTACCGTATCACCAACCTGCCTAGGGACACCACCCAGGAGCAGTGAGGTACCTCCTTTCAGTGTCAGAGAAATTGCCGGCCTGGACCATTATAAGGCAGTAAGATGGTGCTATCTGTCCAGGGTTTCCATCGCTCACTTCCAGTGTGGTCTGCCAGATTACCTGCTGCTCCCAACCCAAGACCACCATCACTTAACAGACATCCACAGTAGACCACAGCTAGATTTTCAGCTAAATTGCTTCTCCAGCTGTCCTGCTTGATGTGGGTAAGACTTTCTGGGCTACTTGGTCCAAGACTCTTCTCCAGCACTATTGGGAAAGACCTAAGTATGTTGGATGATGAGAAGCAGCAGAACTTTGGTGAGTCTTTTTGCATCATTTCAGGTTGAGGAACTGAGGGCAAGGCTTTACAGGTCAAAGAAATAAAAGGAATACAGGTTTTAGGTGATGATTACACAAGAGAAAAATGGGACAAAGATGGGATATACTCCCACAAGCAAGCCTTTGCCCAATTTCACATTGTTGCAATTACCTCAGAGGCCCTTGCATAAGAAATTACTGTATAAATTATGTGTTTTAAAGTATTACTCCTTGTTAACAGCACCACTGTTTCTATCTGGCAACAAGTAATATTTTTTTCTTAAAAAACACTTGAAATGGCTATTTTCTGGGCTTAATGAGATTTGGACTTTAAATCTATCCTTTCCTTCTCTCACCCCAGAAGACAAATCCCGTCATCATATGCCCTTATTCTGGGTCAAGCTTTTGGCTTCTAATGCGTAAAAAAGCATCCTCAGATGACACTGAGAGAGTGATTGGACCAAGAGTATATTTGCAAGATAGAGCAGAGACATCTGGCGTCAGAGCCAGGCAGCATGAGGAGGGAGGAGAAATGCTGGAGTGCGGCTGGGTGACATCCTCCAGTGAGGGACTCAGAGTTGGCAGGTGCTTGGGGCAACTGTCTCTTGCTCCATGCTAGGTGGTGAGCACAGCAGTGGTGCCTACTCACTGCTTTCGCAGGTTCAGAGTCATACTTTTAGTAGGACTGCTGGAGGAGGGCCAAACAGAAACAGATGGGTAGGGAAAGATGTGTGTGAATATAGATGGTGGAGATGGCATAAGCCTTCATGCAGAGGAGCCTGGGGTACAGCTAAATAGTGCTTTATAAAACTTACTTTTTTAGCAGTTGCATGGGCTGAGAATCTGCCCGTTTCCACTGTAAAATGTGTCCTAAACCTTACAGACAGCTAGGGAAGAGTATAGGAGAGAACAGGTTTAACTGTTCAATGTTGAGTCTTATTAATGAATGAGCAGGGAATTTCAGCATGGGTTGGATGGTCTTGTCTTGCTTTTTGTGGTAAAACCTGGAAGTCTTTATTAAGCTTAGAGCCAGTAAGTGGAGAAAAGGGGGATATAATTGTTGGGAGAAGACGAGATACAGAAGGAATGGTGAGAGAGCTGAGTTGGGAACGAAAGAGATTTTCAGTTTGAAGTAGGCATGTTAACAGTTGTGATACCATGTGTGGATGTAGAGGAATGATCTCCCCATTTACTTACAGTTCGGGTTTCCATCATTTTTGTTTCTGAAACTGTGTCCATCAAAATTTTACTTAAATTTGTCACTGAATAGGTGAGGGCCTTTCAAAGACTGCAGCAGGGCAGAGGGTGAATGCACACACGGACTGGGAATTGCACAGTAGGTCACGCTGAATTTGATGGGTTCTGATGTTGAGTCGGTCTTGTGGGGAGTGCTAGCAGGTGTTGTCCTGTCAGAGTCACCTGGTGTCAGCTCTATGGGTTCCACAGTGCTCTGCAATGAGTATGGTGATGGATTTGTCAAACTGCTTTGCCACAGGCCATCTTCCAGGGGTTAAGACAACCTGTATCTCTACTGGGATGGGGTTCAGAGGTAGGTATGCCATCTATTTAGTGCCACTAGTAAATTTGGCATAGAGACAGGAAGGTAGTCCTTCATATTCTGGTTAGTGACTCATTTAAAGGACATGGTGCACTTGCAGTGCTAATGGTGGATGACCAGTGCTGTTCACACACAGTGACTCTATCTTTGGTGGTGGTAAGTCTGTTCCCGCCTAGGCTTCAGTGGGGTCTCTTCTTCATCTCTTCACGTCACATAGAAAAAGTCAAAGGCAGCTGAAGAACAGGAGCAGACCTGGCTCTTCATGTAGGGTTTAGGAGTGGTTCAGGGCTTCGGATGTGCAAAATTCAAGGCGGAGATGCACCAAGTGCTATAAAGGCCTTACTAAAGGATACAAGAGAGCTTATGGCATAGGTGCCATTGCCAGTGTTGTCTCATTCCAAGTCCTCAGGTGCCCTAAAATGCCTGCAACATAGACACATATGGGATATTCCCATCTGGGAAGCAGTCTTTATGCTGATGTAACCAAGGAGATCTCCCAGCTGAATATATGAGCCAGAAACAAGAAAAGTTCTTGGAATTGGGATATTGCAAAGTTTTTTACCTCTTGTACAAAAAAAATGTAATCCTCACCAAAATACTAATACAGGAGGTAAGGTAACTCTCCTCTGCCTCCACACAAGGATTTGTAGTTGAATGGAGTTGGGTGAGAAGGGAAGCCAAAAAGTTGTAAAGCAGAAGGTGCATTCTTCCCTCGTGCTGAAATGGCCAGGCATCTCTTGTACCAGATCGTTTTGCACATAAGTCAGGATGAGAAACACATACTGCTTTTTTTTTCTTAAAAGTTTGGATGGTAGAAGAATAGTATGTTTTCCACAGTAGGACTTAGCAAGCTCAGATCTGCTTTTCTGTAAAGTATATTGATCAATACTATAAAATACTGTGGTTAACCTGGCTTTTAAAGCTATTCTTTGGGGTATTACACTGTTAGTTTTTTTTTTTCTAATAGAGAAAAACCAAAATACCCTTGGGCCAAGGCTGGGATAGATTATATGTGGGTGCACTTCAACATTGAAGTCCACTTATCCTTGTGATTCAGGATTAACTGGAGAGGCATTCTTTATCATTGCTTAAATTAAGATTTCTGATTTAAATTTAGCTTCTTAGCTCTATAACAATACATATATGTGTTTCTGTAGACAATGAGAACACAGGAATATGTTTGTTATAGGGGCAATAAAGCCTTCTGTTCCGTCCTATGTGTCTCTGTCTTAAAACACTATGGAAGGAAACTTGTACTTTTGAAGCAAGTAGATAATATCAGCATTTTACTGTCACAAGGAAAACATATTCTTAAATGTGTCCTTATCATTACACCTTGCATTAGTGGACAACTGAAAATACACATCAGGTATTTTGATTCCTAGCTTCCCTCACTAAGTGTTAATTAAAAATCTTTTACTGAAGTAAGTGTAAAAGCTAATAGCTTACGTTGTTTCACTTATTTTCTTCTTTCTTGGTGACAATCAGCACTGAAAGTTTGTGTATTTCATATATTTATAGTTGAATGCTCATAATAGACTGTGTTTAATAAACGGGTCCACAGAGTAAAAGCTGCACAAACTTATATCTTAGGGACACAATTTACATTTTTTTTCAGAACTACTGACAGAAACGCTGGGCTATTTGTGTTTTTGTTTAGTGCTTGATTTATTTTTGGCATGTTGGCAATATTTATTAAGGTGGCACAATTCATATGAATGCTAGAAACATCAGGAAGGCAGGCTACAGTTTTATTAGTGATAATAATAAAGGAAATGACCCACATGAAATTAGTACAAAGATCTAAAATAATAAGGCAGTGCATGATTCCTAAAACATATTATCCTGGACCAATTAAACAACCCACATCTCCTTCAAAGAAAATAAAAGCATCAGCACAGAAAGGCAAAGCAAGAGCATTAGAATTTAACAGTATGATGGTCAGGGGTTTATTCCCTGAGGAAGATGATTAGGCTTTCAGAACGTACCCAAATTAAACTCTGGAGTGATGCCCATACTGCAGAGTCCTTAAGAGAGTTCAAAGATGTAGCCTAGCTGCCTTCACCTTTGCTGTGCTGCGTCTCCTCTTTAGATCTTGCTATGGTGATGTTAACTGCTTAATTCCCAGGTGAAGCACTGAGATCTAACACACAGGAATCATTTATAATGCATATTATCTAGCTGATATGGATCATCTGATTTTACTGAGTAGAACAGTTTTATCTTGTATCCCTGAATTCCATGGTGGTAAGCATATTAGTAATAAATATGTAAGAAAAGCACTTTTACTCACTGATTTTGTCTCTTCTGAAAGATACACTTGCAAGCTCTCTGTTCAGAAATAATTTCCAAAAGTTCTGGTGTTAGCTTTAAAAAAATTCACCACTGCACCTGGGCCTAAAAGATGCTGGTCTCATTAAGACATAAGGAGGTTTGTTAAGGAAAGGAAGTTCAGGTGAATAAAGTGAGAAAAATAGTGAAGTATTTTACAGTCTTTCTTACTTAAATGCATGTTGTCTACACACTATTGTTAATTTAGTATCTGTGACCATGGTTGTATGCCTGTTAATGTTAGCTGAATATCCTTTAAGCAAAAATTTAGGACAATACCAGTAGAGAAAACATAATGACAGATAATTTCTTCCTCCCTAATCCTCCAAGGTTACTATAAGCCACTGATTTGTACATCGTACAGGTTACCAGTCCATACTCTGTACCTCACTTACTATTAGAGCACTTTCTTTTGAAACACCAATAAGCTTGTCAATTTTAGTTTTTCAGAAATTTGTGAGTTGCTCTTTAGATTATATCTTAGAACTCAGTTTTATAGATACTTGGGGATATTTAGCATTTGGAAGATCAGGTTAGAATGATTAATCTTAGTTATGCACATCTCCTGTTCAATTATGCAAGTCTTGACCTATCATAGGGTTTGAGATGACAGGGGGTTTGAGGAGATTAAGTTTCCTTGCGGGGATAGATATTCATGCACAGCTGAATCCAGGTACTCAACAGCAAAGGTCTTGTGGTCCAAAGCTGGAACAGGTTGGCAAGTGTAGCTTCCACTGAAATCAGTGGGACTAATAGATGCTGAATAAGGGCTATTGTCTTGTAATTGGTACAAAAGTTGAAAACAGAAATATAAATCTTTGCAGATCATTTCCTCTTATTGTATTTTTAACCCTTATTACTATATTTTTCAAGTTTTGGCAAATGTGCACATGCTTAATTTACTGCTATAAGCTTTTCTCTTTAACAGTCACGTTAAAGTTGATTTGTATGGGATTGCAGTTTGGAGCCTTAAAGTGTATTTCATCACTGTAAAATGGTAGATAGTCACAGGATTGGATCCATCATATTGTTGTACAAATTGTCATGATAATTGCCATTTCTGGTTCATGTTACAATACATGCCACAAGTAATGGATTAAATTCATGACATTTTCTCACTGTTGTCCTAGTTTTTGTCACTGCAGCCAGAATGTATTATCAGAGACAGACAGAAATGCTAACCATTAAAAAGTGAATGTAATTAATTTTTTTGTCACAAATTTTTGTAAGAAGAAAACCTGGCATATGGTTAACCCACAATTATGGAATAAAGTAATATATTATTGCCTCTAAATAATTATGATTACTGAAAATACAATCACTCTCCTTCATTTTTTGGTAGCACACATTCTATTATTGCTCTATAAGATGTTAAGGTAAATTGATGCATTTAAAAAATACATATTTGCAAACAATAAACATAAGTGGTATTTTGGAGTACATCTGGTACATATTTGAAATAAAATTTCAAATATAGATAAATTGTGTAATATTATAGCTGGTAGGAAATAAGGCTGATTTAAAATTTAGTTGCCTTTAATGTCAGTCATATTTTAAAAAAATCATGCTGTGCAATGATAGTCATCTTTATTGTCACCAGGACAATTAGAGACCTAAAAAAAAAGAGTGATTGTAAGCATTTAGATTTTCAAATAAAAAAAGATAAGACTGCAATCCATCACCTTTTAGAAATCAGTGGAAGTGTTCCTTCTGGCTTCAGTGAGAACTGGATCGGAAGAGTGAACAGGCATCATCTGAGGCATCTCATTTTGATGGAGCAGTCATGAAGAGTGAGGCAGCTTCCATGCTGCCAAGGGGATTCCAACTGTAGTCTTATTAAATATTAATGACTGGTTAATCAGATAAAGGAAGGAGAATGGGAAGGCTTAGAAGAACAAAAAGTGTACTTTAAAGGAAGGAAAGACGTACTGAGAAGGAAGAAGGAAAAGAAGTTAAGAGCTTACTGGGAGAAAACATTGAAAAACATAGTGCAAAGGCAGAGGGGTGAAAAGGATGGTAAAAGGTGGTGTGCAGCGTAGAACATACTGGAAAGAGATGACTAGTAGCGGTAAAACAAAAAAGCTGTAGCAAGTTGAAAACCAGCGAAGATGATGTCATTTCCTGACAGTAGCAGCACCTCAGAAACTTTGGTTTCCAGAACAGATGAGTGAAATGACAAGCTCTAAGAGGGATACACAAATCAACTCACAATAGATAGGAGAGGAAATCTGGGTTGTGTTGACTTGTGGAGGTAGGTAGGGAATTGAAAGGAGGATTTCATAGAGGACCAAAAAGTTTTAAATGTGTGAACTTTTTAGGTTTTTTTCTGACAAACTAGCAAAAATCATGTGCTCATTTGGGATCTACAGTTGCTCAGCTTGTTAAAAAACTAGAGAGAACATCTATCAGAAGTATCCTGTAGGCTAACTGCCTGAACTTCAACCTTACTTTTAACTCCACTAGCACTTCAAGGCATTATACTTGACATCTCTGTGTACTTATGAGCAAAGAATACTAACTGCTGCTGACACAAATGCCAAAATTTAGCCTTGGTCTATCTACAATAAGTACTACCAGGTACAAATTTCCCCCTGTATTCTTAACTCAGGAATTAAGAGTGAAATTCAGTTTCTCCTGACATTATTAGCTCTGCTGTGCTGCTAGAATGGGTTGATACAACAGGCCGCATAGGTTGTGTTTCCCATTTAGTCTGTAACCATTGAATTCTGTGGCAAGACTTGTGGACAATTTAAGGATTAAATCTAAACTGTTCAGTGAATTATTTCAGGTTTCATAACTACGGAAATGTTGCAAAAATAAAAAAGTTTTGGCAAAGTTAATTAAGAGCAACTAGGAGGTAGGACCACCACCACCACCCCCGAGAGAAATTAATAATGAATTAGGTATTAAGAGTTGTCCTGCGAGCTACTAACTAGCCTCAACTCAAAGCAGAGCGTTACCTCTGAATGGCACCACCATTTCAGACTGCATAAGATGCACAGGAGTGATGTGAGGTGAAAGAAAATTGATGAATATAGTTTCAACTTAGAAATGACAATTAAAAGATGGTTAAAAAAACCCCAGCAACTTATTTCCTTGAAAAAGCCTTAATCATGGAGCCAATTCACGCACATCTTAGACTGCCTCCTGTAATCTGAATGCTAGGACCTGGGGAAGGTTTATTAGCTGCAGGCTGTTTTAACTTGTCTTTCGCTATCTATTTAAAATGTAATGCAAATTTTCCAGCTTTGTCCTCAAAGTCCACATTTCATAGGGTTAGAATAAGGTCCATAGTCAGAAATTCCTGAGTTGTCTGCCTCTGCCCTCTTATCAGGTTTTCTCATAGTGAGGTTCTTACGTTTATTCAAATATAAATCAAATACAAAAATATGTGATATTCAGATACCACTGTACAGAAAAGGCAGGTAGTTATGAGGCTTATCCAGTCTCATTAATTGCACCAAAAAACATCATGTGCCTTTCTTGGGCATGATAACAAGTGGTCAGAATGACTCAAGCTTCAGTAGAAGTTGGCTGATGTGTAAAACTGACAGAAAACCAAGATTTGTGTCTTTCTGGAAATACCTCTGTATCTGAATCGGTTTTCTCAAAAAAAGTATGTAAAAGAAATCTTTGTCAAATTATGAGTGTTATATTATTTTCCATTTAAAAGAGAATTTTTATGTCTTGAGGCATTTTATTTGGAAGTAGTACAGTACTGCACTGTGTCCGTGTGCGTTGCCATTGTCTCTCAGAGAAGTCAGAGTTCAGGAATTTCATGATACATTTTCCTCTAGGGAACAGAGGTCTTTGTCTGGACTACACCTTCCATTGTGCTTTGCAGTTATGGTAGTCCTGTGATCCCTCAAAGCTATTGAACTAGAGGACAGAATAATGGTTGGATTTTGGTTTTCTGAACCCAAACCAAAGTAAATAATGTTGATATCCAGAGCACTGGTAAGTGTTATGGAGATCACACTTTAACGGTTCTTCTATGTGTCTTCCTGTAAAATACTGATCAAAGTCATACTTCTGGTTAACATGAGAGTCCCATGGTGACTGTAGCACCTGTGCCTCAGGCTTGTCTAACTCTCTGGCTCGCTGTCCCACAAACCCTGCCCTCTGACTTCTGAGATAGGTTGTAATTTCTTTTGAAGGCTAGTTTGCATTTCATAATTACTACTACATCAGCTGCATTCTTATGGACTGAAACATAATAGACCAAATTCTGATGTTCATGATAAGGAATCTGAGATTGGCAAAGTAGAGAAATTAATATTGATTGATTAAAAGAATCGGTAAAGGTTTTGCCTGACAAGATCACATGGGAGGATAAACTCTTAGAATGGTTAAAGGGGAACCTGTTGTTATGGAATCTATTTGTATCACTAGTATGGGGACAAAAGAACAAAAGGCATCCCTAAAATCTGAATTTAAACTGATAAAAGAAAAAATTGTAAAACTAGTCTGGTAGTTCTTTCTCAACAGATTCAGCCAAAATAGGTTCCAAAGTGCAGTTCAGAAGATGGTGGTTAAAGAAGATCTAAATAAGCAATAGAGGTGTTTCAGTAAAGTAAAACCTTATTTAAAAAAACCAAACATTTTGTCTGAATTAGCGTGGCTGTACTTTTAGTATGTCATTTAATAAGACTTCAGCTTAGTCTGGCAGTTGAGAAAAAAATTATGGTTGAAGAGCACATATGAAAAGAACGCCTTCATGTTGTGGTGTGTTGACCTTGGCTGAACACCGAAGTCTTTCTATCACTCCCCTTCTCAGCTGCACGGGGGAGACAAAATATAACAAAAGACTCAGGGGTCAGATAAGGACAGGGAGATCACTCAGCAGTTACCGTCGTAGGCAAAACAGACTAATTTGGGGAAAATTGATTTAATTTATTGCCAATCAAATCAGAATAGGGTAATGAGAAATAAACTCTAAATCTTCAAACTCCTACCCCTCCCTTCTTCCCGGGCTCAACTTCACTCCCAATTTATCAACCTCCTTCCCCTAAGCAGTGCAGGGGGATGAGGAATGGGGATTGCAATCAGTTCATCACATGCTGTCTCTGTGATAGAGACTTACCAGCAGCAGTGAGAGTGTAGCCTTGTGTACAGAAGGTTCCACCAGCTCCAGAAAAAGCTGAAGTTTGTAATGGAAACAATCACACAATTGTGTGAGTGAAAATCCCCAATTGTAACTATGTCAGTGCAGTAAAGAGAACTTGCTTTGATAAAGAAATTGAGTACACAGTGTTGAAAGCAGTTTATTAACAGTTATTTAGTTGAGTAGTATTTACAGTCACATCTTTGTAATCTTAAATCACTGTAAATTACCAGTTCCTAACCTGTATTTGACATACCTGAAAGTCACAAGTCTCCTTCTGGCCACTTCAGAAAGCAAGTTCTGGAACTGGACTCTGACTACCCTGTATAAGAACCTATTTTAATATGGGAGTTCTTTTTTTAACAGTGACTTCTGAGTCTATAAGGTGCTGCACTCTATGCTGTATGCATAGGGATATGCGTTTTTGTACTTTAGCTGTGTATACGAAAATATGCATTTTGAAGAGTCTGTTCAGGTGCATATTAGTTTCATAGACTGTTAAAACATATAATGTATGAAAAATTAATAATTATATAGATGTAAACATATGTCGTAATAGATGTTTATATATAAGTTAAATCCACCTGAAAAATTACAAGTGGGATTTTCACTTCTGACACAAAGAGGGATCCAAGTACTGAAGCATATAATTCTATCAGTATTTTCTTGAGCACATGAAATTTCCTTCACCTCACAGAAGAGGTAATGCTTTCAAATTGAAACATATAAATACATACAGTAAGATTGAATCTATTTAGCAGGTGTAACTGATGAAACTCATGAAAAACTATAGAAAATGCCACTGTGAGATTAATTTGTGCAGAGGAATATATGTCAAGTATTGAAGCAGGAGCAATGATTCAGTTGGGGGGCAGTGTTACTGGTAAAAATACATATGCTGAAAACCTAGGTGTATTTTATCTTAATAAATCATTAAGCTTGTATAGAGTATGTCTGAAATATTGGTTGGAAAAAATACTCCAAATTCTAAGAAAGAAGAGTCTGTTTCCTGTTGATCTAGAATTTATCCCAGAAGTTTGGAAGCAGATAAGCAACCTCTTGTTCTTGAGGACAATCTCTTGAGGACAATAGACCAAGCCTGGATCCTGTTTTAGTAGCTGTTCTTCTATTTTTATAGTCGTGTTTGCCTGGAAGATAAGGTACATGGTTTACTTCTAAAACCACTGGAAAGACTTGATTGCTTCTTAGATGATGAAACACGGTGAACACGTATATAAATTGGATTCCTTCAAAGTTGGGACATTTCAAAACCATACTGGAAACTATCTGTAGCACATAGCACAGGGAGCCTTCTGTTTCGTGCTCCCTTTGTTCAGAGTATCCAGTAATCACAGCTTATACTAATTATGCGATGTTATCCTATCCTAGACCTGGCAGTAATGAGACCTGTGCAAACCCTTCCTCAGTGGGATAGGGTGGAGAAAGCATGCTCCCAGCTGTGCTTCGGATTGGACACTTTTACAGCTCTGCTGGGTACTTACAAAGGGCATGGAGGGAACAGCTTCTGTCCTTGGTTCCTAGTCAGAAACTCCAGACTGTAATTATACACCTCAGCAAGATAGATGAAGTTGGCAGCACGAAATACTGTTTGCCTTTTCGTTATGGCTAAGTAGACTGGATGAAACTGATGCGATTGTTACCTCGATCTGTCTTACTATGATCTGACCTCCTTCCACGCTGAGGCTGGTGGGAAGGCAACAGTACGGCTGGGACAGGGCACTTAGGATAACACTCGTTGGGGCATGATGATATTGTCGTCAAGGGATCTCAAACATATCTTCCTGAGAAGTACTGATTATTCCAATAAGGGAAATTGTTTTGTGAAAGAATTTGAAAATTTTTGGCTTTTATTTTAGTGAAGACGGATGTAAGTCTGAAATACAAAAATCCATGTCTGAAAAAATATCATCCTTTGAGTAAATAGATTCTGATATTTGTATAATACTTTGATCTGTGGTTATTGTGAACATTTTAACATTATAATTATAAAACGTCGCATTGTTTGTGTGTTGGTTAAAAGTCATACTAGCAAATAGCTTGTTTTCTCAATAGAAAAAGAAACTGTCTAATACTGTGGATTTTTGTAATATAGAAAAAGGTCTTATAGGTGTTTCTAAAAAGATTTCTAGATTAGACTGAGTATTTAGTCAAATCATCACAGTGTCCATATACATTTTTTTTTACTTAGGCATATTTTGCATGACACTGTGAAGCAATTTTAATTTGCATATTCAAGAGAGAGTTTCTGGAGTTGCTGAAAAGTTTAAATATGAAGTAAGTAAGTAAGTATTTTTTAATCTCTAGGATGATGCAGTTCTATTGGGAGTAATGGTCTTTACTAACCTATAGTTTCTGGCTTAAATGAAATGGAGATTTCCCTCCTCATTTTGGGAGAACAATTGTCATTTACCAGAAACAATTAAATAGTTATTAAAGACTGAAAGGACTACTTTCACACCTAAAAAGGTTAAGCCTCTGTATCAAGTCTACTCGGTATCATCTGTTCTCTTTGTATCTAAATTTTCACTAGATGAGGACTTTGCTCAGGGCTGGTGATCTGGCTGTTTCAAGTTAGACCGGTGGGATTTATGCGCACGCTTAACATGTGAAACCACAGGTTGAAAATAAATGTAAAAAAAATTAGATATCTAGGCAGTTGGACATATTGCATTTCTAGATGTGATTTTTGAATCTATATTGAATTGTCCTCAATGAGACTGGGGCCACACTTCGGGAGGGCAGGCTATAGGCTGGCCAAAATCACCAGAAGTCTGGTTGGAGTATCTATAGTGTCTTAGGCTTTAATGATTTGAATGGTTTATTAAAAGTTCTGATATTAATTATGTATTAAAGACATTTATTTATTGTTTACTGGTGCTCTTGGGCTGTATATGCAAACATATGTATAATACGCCTTAAAGGAGAAAGAAATACATGAAAGTCCTGAGTAATTATAGACTACATTAGGTTAGTTAAGTGGTAAGTGGGTTGTAACTTTGTTGAGTAGCTGTGTCAAAATGTTACATACAGTTTGTGAAAATCCTTTGAATTTCAGAATGGGAGTGCGGTAAACAGTGCTATCATTTCCTGGAAGTCAAGATGTTAATTATTTGTTATGTGATAACACTGGTAGCACCCTAGGAGTATTGATATTACATCATTCATCATGCTAGTATTGAATCTGCATTATATATATCAATATGAAAACATAATAGTCTCTAATTCAGTGTACAGACTTAGCCTTCAATACTACATGTGTTTAGAGATATAGTATCATATGATTACTTAATCATCTCATTCAATATTATATTCTCTTGGTGGACTCAGTGAACAACCTTTTCTTTGGTCATCATATATGTAAAGGTTTGCACCATTATTTCCATATCAAATTGTAGTGGCAAATAGCTTGTAAAAGTTACAAATTTAATATTTTTTGTTATCCATAAAATTTTGGAAAAGGATAAAGCAAATTAGACCAACTATTAGACTTTTTTTCATCACAGTTCCATTCTGAGCAAGGCCTGTATGTTAGCTACAGGCAGTCCTGATGTCCTATTTATTGTTTGATTCACTTCTTCTGGATGGTATTTAACAATGTTCACATGTGGGTACTTAGGAGAGAAGAAGGAAGGTCAGCCTGTCAGTTGGGGTCAGCTGTCCCAGCTGTGTCCCTTCTCAACCTTTTTCTTGTCCCCAGCCTGCTTGCCAGCAGGATCAGAAAAGGTCTTGATGCAGTACCTAAACTTGCTCAGCAGTACCTAAAACTTCCCAGTGTTTTGGTTATAAGTCTGGAAGACAGCACCATAGGAGCTGTTACGAAGACTATTAATGCCATCTCAGCCAAAACAGGTAAAGCCAAGAAAACCTGGCTATAGATCTGACTTCTGTATAGCTACTGATTCTGCTTCTTTCTTTTCCTAAATTAAAATACATTTGTAGCTGGACTTTTGAAACAAGATATCTTTAACATGATGAAAACATAAAATGTTCAGTAATGGTCTTTTGGAGAGTCTTTCTAAACCTTTCTCAGAGGAAAAGTACAGGGGAGCAGCCAATGCATTTGAAAACTGATAATCCTAATGGAGGGGGGAAAAAAAAAAAGAAACAGCAAAAGCAAATAAGATAATTAATTTTCTTATAACCTTTTCTTGGCAAGTCAGATATTCTGCTGGCAGATGGCAATTGGTCTTTCCTCACCTGACCCCATTTTTCCATAATTTTTTTAATAATACTGCCTTTGTTTGCAGTGCTGTTTGTCTTGTTAAAATGTGGCTTGCTTACATATGGACTTAATCTTACTGACACAAATTTCTCAAAGTCTGGGATTAATACCATTTAACAAGTTAAATTATCTATGTTGACGCTAATGGATCCACTGTTCAAATTAGGTACATTTTTTATTGCAACTACTGCTAATCAACTCTGGTAGCTGGCTGACCAAAGTGAGCTGCATTTAATACTGCATTTCTGGACCAACTTTGTCAACCGGACTTCCAGATGAAACAATGAGTAGCATTGTTTCAGTTGGAACTATGATACAGTCCAGGTGAAGCCGAGGTACAATGATAATTATTCAGCACTGTTATGTCAGGAAATTTATTAGGGTGTATGGTTCTTGGGTTTAGAGTATATAAATGCAGCTATTTTACTTTTAAAATGTTGTTATAACTGTCCCTTAATCACTCTGATTCCTTTAGCAGTCTATGGCACTGTTGCCTTAAATAGCATTTCTCTTCTTTAAATACATATAGACTTTTAACTGCTTATTGTCTTTTAGTGTCCTATCCAGGAAGTTCTCATCCTAAGCATATAGGATAAAGACCAGCAGTTGTCGTGGCAGGTCTCTAGTGTCCATTTAAGACAGTTTATATTAAATGGTAAAGATGGCCTCTGGAAGGAAGGGTATGCAGTATGAATTTGCATCCTAAGTTCAGTAGCTGAGCCTGGGGAGAATTGACTGTCAAATTACTATTGCATTGTGGGCACTAAAGTAAGAACAACAGTGGAAGAATTTCTGGTAGAGCCTGGGCACTCCAAGTTCCTGTTGGGCAAAGTGCAACCAGATACATTATGCAGGACAACTAGCTCTAGTGGCCATGATGAAAAAAAAAAAAATCTTTTATGTGATTTACTACATTGTATCTTGAGTATAAACTTTTGTCAGAGGGTAAAAACACCTAAAAATTAGCATAGTAAGCATTTTAGAGTCCTAAAAAATGTGAAGAGTCATGTAGATTCACTCAAAACTAGGTGCCTGTCATCTCCAAAGAAAGCAAAGAAAGGCTTCTGGAAAAAGTATTCACGAGAGCTTCCTACAAGATTTGTTTTTTGCAGGTGAAATAATATTTGAATGGGTAGTAGGCAAGTTACAAGCTTTTTAGCATCAAGACAGTAACATGAAGTTTTCTTTCCATGCTTTCATGACCTATGAAGAATCGCTTTGTAAATCTTAATTTGATGGCTCTAAAATGTGCTGAGGAAGTCTGTTTTACATAACTTCTCAGTAATGAACACATTAATGTCTTTTATGCTAAATAGCAAAGCTGTATATTAGATGTTTAGTTTCTGTAAAATCTCGTTCCTACTTTGAAATGAAGTTTAATATTACCCTCTCCCTTTGTGACATGCCTTAAGTTTACAGAAGGTAAAAACTCTAGTTGACTCTCAATAGGGATAAAAACAAACAAACAAACCAAAAAGTCCTAACATAGACATTGACCTCACGCTGTAATGCAGGTAATATTGGTCTTGCTTATCTATTGCTGCTTTTGCATTCGTTTTGTTGTGAGAAGTAAGAAATTCTTGTAATTTTCTGGCCACATCTCTACTGAATAAAAGCAATGTAAACTGACCTTGTAAATGAAGTTCTTTATTAATATATATCAAAACACTTCACAGAAAAAGTAAGTGTTGCCATTCCCATTCTATAGATGTGGAAACAGAAGCATATAAAGATACGGCCATTTGTTAAAAGACACCCAAGAACCCACCTGCAAAAATAAGACCAGAACTTCCACCACCTGAATCCCTGTGCTGAGTCACATAGCTCTGCTTTAGTCCTGTGCCAATTAATTCTGAGAATTCTGTCCTTCATTGACCCTTTCCCATGCAGGAGATGACCCAAAGCTCACTCAACTTGTGTGTCTTCTCAGTGAGGTTGTATGATTTTGGATAAATCCTTTGATGATTGCTAATACATTTACATATTATATTTTTGTGGAAAAAAAATACTTCATTTACATTTGTCATGTTTCTGAAATTATATGGCCAAATACTGTAGCTCAGGATATTTACGAATAATAAGCAAGTGTTGCAGAGTTTCAATCAGTCTTAAGATTTTTTTCTTATAATTTATACGATAGACATTATTATATTCATAGAGTGTGAGTACTGGATCAAAAATTAAGTAAAAGAAATATGAAACCCTAGATCTTAAGCTTGGGCCATTACTGAGACTTTTAGGTGGAAACAGTTTTGCTTTGATTTGAGTTCATTCAAATCCTGTAAAATGGGATCATTGAAAAAAGGAGGAAGGGTGGAGGAAAGGAGACAGATTAAAGGTTGGCTGGCAAGTCATGCAGTTGAAGTAGGATGCAATGTTAAATTCGCCCTCTTCCCTATCTCTGTTTAACTCTTCATTTCCAGTACTTAATATTTTAAGCTGGTTTCATGAGGAAATGAGGCCCATGCAATCCTACTTTCTTTGTTTCATTCCATTTCACAGCAAGAACTCTTGAAACTTTGCATCAATTAAACAGTGGTATTGTACTAAGAAGAAGTTAGTCTATGACTAATGAATTGGTCCTGAAAACTGGTTAGTTAGTGAAGGAAAGGGACCCATTGAGTCATGCAGAACTCAGATCTCATATATTCTGAGAGTCAGGCAGTCCAAAATCACACACATGCCACTGTCTTATTAGAACACCAGAAAGTTATAGATTTGGAAAGTTAGGCTGAACCGATTTAGTTCCTGCTTAGTCATTTAGTTCCTGATTTAGTCATTCAGAATGACTGTAGGAAAGCTGCTTCACAGCTGACTTTTGCTCAGACTTGTGAGAAAGAATTCAGTAGCTCTTTGGAGTAGTTGCTGTGATAATAACTGTGATTCAGACATGGTAGTAACAGAGACTTCCCAATCAGTGGCCAAACTGAACTAAGAGGTCATGTCTCCAAAGCCATAAACATATCTGCAGAAGAGGTGGAGTGAGCAACCAGACAGGCTGGTTCAAGAACGGCACATCAGTGCACTAAAGAGACAAACACGTCAGTTGCCCTGCAAAGATAACAGAGAAATATGACTCGAAGCTAATGAAATGAGAACAGAAGGTGAAGTATAAAAGTATTGGACTCTTACTTTAAATACCTTCCAGTAACTAACACTGAAAGCACAACTAGGTCAGTTTAGACATCATCTGTAGAAACTGGAAAATAAGCTAGACGAACGTAAAGCTCCACAGCCATTTCTGTGGCTACTCTTGTTCCATGTTATGTGTTGGGTTTTTTTAATAGTTTGACTGAGTCTCCTTTGAAATAGAATTAAGTTAAACTACAACAAACAAACAAACCCCCTTGAAAATATGTAATACCTTTTTTTAATTGTTGTGGGTTAACCCCAGTGAACTGCTAAGCACTGCACCAAATGCTCACTTCCTTTCCCCTGTTATTTCCCAGTGGGATGGGGAAAGAAGAAAGGAAGAGTAAAAGCAAGAAAACTTGGTGATCAAGATAAAAAAATAAGTAAATTGTTTAATAAATGGACAAGTGAAAGAAGAGAGAAAGAACAAAACAAGTGATGAAAAGGCAATCACCAGCTCCCACTATTAGACTGATGCCCAGCAGGTTCCCAAGCAAAAGATGGCTAAACTTTCTAAACCGTCTCTTTTCCCTTTTATTGCTGAGCATGATGTGATGTGCTATGGAACACGTCTTTGGTTACTTTGGGTCATCTGCCTGGTTGTGTCCCTTCCCAACCTGTTGTGCACTCCCCAGCCAATTCACTGTGGGGGCAGATTGAGAAACTGAGAAGGCCTTGATGCTGTGCAAACACTATTCAGCAAAAGCTAGAATATTAGTGTGATACTGGTATTTTTTTTATCAAAAATGTAAAACAGAGCCCCATATTAGTTACTGGGAAGAAAATTAATTCTATTCTAGCCAGGTCTGGTACGCTTATGTAGAAGATTCTTAATACCAAGCAGGTGTGCTCTTAAATATATGCTCTGACCTTTCTCAGTAAAGTGTTCATTTTTAAAGCTACCCTATTACCATTTTTAAAGAAAAAAAATATCTTCATTTTAAGGATTTCACTAAGACTTTGATGAACACAGAGACCTCGGGATTCTTGTGGGAGGAAGGCTGGGATCTGTCTGTTGGTTTAAATGCATATTTTAGGATGACTTTTTACATTTTGTTCTATCAGTAAGCACACTTTCCTTCTCCCCCTACTGTCTTCCTACCAATACATCCATGCATGGGTGCTGCTCATTTCTCAATTCTGAGGCTGTCACTTCTTTCTAACCAGCCTTATGTGCTGGTGACTGCTGCTATAGCACTTTTGCTTTGGCTGTGCAGGCAAAGTGAATCCCAGTGAAGCAATACATCAGTTATGAAACTCCCACCAGAAATTTTAATATCAGCACCTGTGATCGATGAAGCCAGTCTTCCAATCAGTATGTGGATTTTAACACATAATTTTCACTGTGTTAAAGTGAACTTCTCACATAAATCCTCAACACACTATATCTATGTGGGTAGCCTGGCTGCCTGGAAGAAAGCTAGCATATAATATCTATTTTTTTCAGCATTAGCTTTCTTTCTTCCTGTCTTTCAGCGTTCCTCTCCTGTGACTGTCCTGTCCTATGCATATGTAACGTAGTGCCCTAATTTGGTCACAACTCTTCCTATTTCATATATACCCATGCACATTTATGTACATGTCAGTGTAATACATGCCTAAGCCATCTGGTATCTTTCCTTGCAAATGTTCACACAGAAAATTGACTGTGAGTGAGGTTCTGAACCTGCCTGTCCAAATGGTCCATATTTGTTTGATTTTTCTAGCAAATGCATAGATCCTATTAGTGAGACTGATCCAACATATTTCCATGTGTCAGCTGTACCTGCTGCAAGCGTCATTCTGTTCAGTGATAACAGGACTTGCATCCTAAAATAGAGAGAAAACAAGAACATCAGGTCCTTTTGAGGATCTGAATTGCTTTTTCTACCATCTGCTGACCAGTGCTTTGAAAGAAAGAAAGTCTGTGTCTGGATTGACACCTTTCTTCTTTTTAAGCCAATAAAAGATCGGTCTGTAAAAGAGCCTAGACATGTCATGTTTGCAAGAGAAGTTTATTAGAATGTAAAATGTCAGTGGTATCATACGTTTGCAATTTATTACAGTTTACAGGAGCTTATACAGGTATTCCACTAGTGTATTAGTTATATTTAATTATCCTTTGAAACTGATTAATTTAACCGTGTGGTAAAACTATTTTATTGTTAATCTAGATAGTGTGATACAGAAATTGCATGCTACACAAGAGAAGAAACAGATGTGAAGAAAAGTGATGTTTGAATCCCTTATTTCATTGTTACAGTGTTAAGACATATAGTTTGGAAAGATTTTTTAGATGTGAATAATTTTTTAATTCATAGCTACATAGCCAAAGCTAGAAATTGTAGGAGTTAAAAGTTATACTCAGGACCCAGTTTAATCATCATTGGGTATAGCCAGTAGAAACGTTTGTATGGTCAGAAGGAGTTCCTTTCTCTGAAGCATCTGATATTAGGCAAAGAATAGTACTATGCTTGATGGAGAAATGATCTATCCTAGCAGTGTATATAGAATAAGGAAAATAAAAATAGTTTCCTTGGTATTAAAAGTTAGATGTTTACATTTCATGTATGTAGCTGTACTTCCTGTCTTCATCCATCATTTTTTCATGTGATACTAGTTTCATAAGAAATCAACCATTATGAAATTCCATTTTAGATGTTACCCAATAAAGCACAGTCCCAGGGAAAAGCAATCTTACATTTTAGTCCAATAAGTCCAATCTTTTTTGCATAAGACATTAATATTAATTGTAAGCATTTTATTAAAATAAAATCTACTTGGTGGTAATTTTCCTGTATTTGGTATAATATTGACACAATGAGCTCTTTTCTTCTTGATTTTGAAATAGTGTGTAACTGCGTGGGAATTCTGCTGTAACTTAACCTTAAATACATTCAGTTGCATTGAATGACGATGGAATTCTGCCTGGAGCCTGTAGTCACTGCAACCGTGAACTCTCAGGCAGGGCTCTGGTACTGATTCAGCTCACCTTTGTGCCCCAGTACGCACTTGATACTGGGCCAGGCCGCAGCTGTTTTTCATTTCTGCTGGCCTAAGGGACACTCTTGCTTTGACTTGAGCACAGCCACTCACGGCACTGTCACCGCGTGAAATTTCACTGTCCCTATCGTACAGTCCAGTTTTGGAGCCAGCCACACAATCACCACTGAAAAATCTTTCTTCAAGGGCTTTCGGGGTCTCTTTTGTTGCCTAGAGAGGCTGGAGCTCAGGAAGAAATTGTTTCACTGGTCTTCAGACTGACAGTGCTAAGCAGCTATCTCTGCCTCTGCTATCTGTACCATATAGGTTGTTTTCTTTGCTGTTTGTCACACAAAATGCCTGATACTCAGCCTGGAAAGGGCAATTTTATCTGAGCCACTATGTGTCTGCTCATCAGCAGGGACAGCTGTAGAAAAATTAATGGAAGAGATTTGTCTTTATGCCTCTTATTGATAGGCTACTTGAATTCACTTCTGTTTCTTCCCTTGTACCTTGGGTATCATCTGCACGGAATTTGCAATTTCTGTATAACTGTTTGTATTAAACACTACAAGGAAATAGTCATTTGCATTTGCTGCTTTTGTAGGGCAGACAATAGACTTTATGTGGTGTGCTTAGGTGGCACGGTGCTGCAATGCTGTGCCCGCCCATGATCCAGAAAAGCCATAACTCTGTTAGCATGACTGAGCAAAGGCTAAATATCCCTTCCTTTGATTACTGTAAGTAGTCTGACTGCCCTGCAGAGCCCGCTATTAGTATCCTGCCTCTGGGGCCAGAACTAGCTCATCTGGTGTTATCCAGGAGAAGGGAGTTGGGGACTTCTTGCAGCAATGCATTGCACAGTGTAGACATATGCTTGAAGGCTTCACACACGTTCTCTTCTACTAGGGGCAAAGGTGTCCCTAAGAATGTTTCAAAGTGTTTCCCCCTAATACTTTTAACTCTCAGCCATATCTATCTCTTTTTTTCTGTCACCACCCCTACTTGGTGCTGCTGGTCTCACCCGCCTCAGAGGTGCTTTCTCATCCCCCCTCTGCTTATATTTTCTCCTTGCCAAGTTCCTAGGCTGGTACTTAGAGCTGCTGGTACTGGACCCCTTCAGTCGCATCGTTGACTGTGCCTGGCTCTAGCTTTTCTTCTTAATGCTCGTATACCTCTGGAGAAGGTGTCTTCCAAGTATTTCAACAGCACGTCCCTGTTGTTTCCTGCCATGTGTCCGTCAGCTCGGTCTCCTCACCCTGTTTATGTTTCACTTCTTTTGCTAAAGGTGCAAGAGGAAAGGTGATAAGCAGTGAGGGCATGAGGGGAAGAGTCACAGCACTGACCTCCCACCTGTTCCACAGCCATGGGAGAAGTGAAAATGAAGAGAGAAAATAATTTGGGCTGATGGCCAACCGAAGCAGGCAACGCCAGCTGCATTACTAGGGAGCCAGAGAACAGGGCAGAAAGCCAGAGCCTAAGGCCAAACGCTGGAGGCTAGGCAGGCCTGGGCTCCAGTCAAACCTTCTTACACGGACTGATCAAAAACCCCATCAAATTAACATAAAATTTGTATATATTTGCATGCAGTGGTAATTTCATGCTGTATAATTTCCCTCATCATACAATAAAAAGCCTGTAGTTCCTCTTCCTCCGTTCTCCCTGTCCCCCCTCTCACCTGCCTCTTGAACCTAAAGGCTTTTCTTCTGCTCCTTCCCTGACCTGTGTGCTGCGGGGGTACTCCTGGCCTGTTCAGAAACTCAGGAAATGAGCTCAAAATCACTGCATGACCATCCCATACCCAGTCAGCAGAAAGAAATGTGACTTTTTACCAATTCATAATAAAGCAACACTTAAAAATAACAGGTCTTGAAATGTGGGAACAACTATTCATTGGGCCTATTTTGACTAACAAGTATTGATTTTTTTCATGTGGATTCTACAAAGAGATATAAAAAAAAATGTTGAACACAGTAATTAATACTTCAGCCACTGATGTCTAAATAATCTGACAATTACTGTTATAGTTGCCATTTGCTATTCTTTATTATCATCATTTATTGTAGCATAGAAAGGTTATGGGCACATGATTGGTGTAGAAAGATACAGAAACATATTAACAATCAAATATTTTATACACCGAAAAAAATAAGGCATGTTTTACTTTTCTTCTCATCCAAACAGGACTAGAGCTGAAAGCATGGTTTGAGGATTGAAAGGAATTTGCAGAAGTGTATTTCTCAGAAAGTTGGAGATGCAATGAAAATATATCTGCCTTCTGCATGGTTCGTTGCTTTTTCTCTCAGGGACATTCCACATCACCCTTCGCCTGTGACTGCATAGGTGCATCTCACGGTGAATAAATTTAGTGTGCTAATGAACTAAGGACAAATGGCAGCGACACAGAAGACAAGAGTAGTGAAGAAGAGCACTGCTTCCACCAGAGAAGCAGGGCATCACCCCTTCCACTCCTTCCGGTCCTGTCTCAGGTCTGAAGTGACTAGGTCTTCTGCTGCTGTGGTGGGTTGACCCTGGCTGGATGCCAGGTGCCCACCAAAACCACTCTATCACTCCCCTCCTCAGCTGGGCAGGGGAGACAACATATAATGAAAGGCTCATGGGTCGAGATAAGGACAGGACATCACTGACCAATTAACTGTCAGGGACAAGACAGACTCAACTTGGGGAAATTAGTTTAATTTGTTACCAATCAAATCAAAGCATGGTAAGGAGAAAATAAATCCAAATCTTAAAAAAATACCTGTCTCCCACCCTCCCTTCTTCCTGGGCTCAACTTCACTCTCGATTTCTCTACCTCCACCCCCCGAGTGGTGCAGGGGGACAGGGTATGGGGGTTGTGGTCAGTTCTTCGTACGCTGTCTCTGCTGCTCCTTTCTTCTCATGGGGAGGACTCTTCCCCTGCTCCAGCGTGGGGTCTCTCCCATGGGAGACAATCCTCCATGAACTTCTCTAATGTGGGTCCTTCCTGCACACTGCAGTTTTTGGCAAACTGCTCCAGCGTGTGTCCCTTCAACAGGGTGCACACCTGCAGGAACAGACTGCTCCAAGTCTGGAGCATCTGGACCCCTCCAGAGTCCCCCACAGGGTCACAAGTCCTTCCAGCAAACCTACTCCATCATGGGCTCTTCTCTCTACAGGTCCACAGGTCTTGCCAGAAATATGGGCTTCTGGTATGGGCTTTTCATGGGGTCACAGCCTCCTTCGGGCATCTCCCTGCTCCAGTGTGGGGTCCTTCCATTTTGTGTGTACAAATGGTGCCCTCCTTTTTGAAGTATACTTGTGCCTTTCGCATAAACTGTGGCATCACTTTTTGTCAGCACTGAGGCCACTCTGAGGAATATTTTTCCATGGCTGTTGCTGGCTGCTTGTTCCTTCCTTTGTACCACAGGCCACTCTCCTCTTACTTACGGTATCACAGCTAAGTGGTGCTTACCTGAAAACCAAAACAACTCACCAAAAGAGGGATAATTTCGATGACTGGGTTTACAGTGGAACATCACAAATATTTATTCATCAAAATGCCTTACAGGCATAGAAATGAGGGGTTAAATCAGGAAATGGGCTTCTTAAATCTGTATCATAGCTGACTTACCTCAGACAGGAAAAGGCTTGACCTTTCTGTCACAGGCAGTCTTTCTCCTCTAGTTTCAGAGAAGCAGTTTCCTGACATTGTTCAGATGCAATTACCACCTGCCTCAAAGGTAAACAAAGTTCAATAGGCCTGGGGGACTTGGCCAAGCCGTTAATGAATCATTAATCCATTGTCAGAAAAACACCAGTAAGACACCACTGCTTGGTTAGCCAATGCTTAAAGCTCAGTGTGATGTTCTTGACACAATGAATGATGTATTTCATATAAATGCGCAAATCGGTAACCCCATTTCATACAGGCATGACTGTGGTAACTCCTTACCTGTTATTTCTTGTCTGAGAACGGCTTAACAGTAACTGAATCATTTTGACATGATAATATGCTTAGCCTGTTGACCATGTCTTTTAGAGATGCTGTTGACAGTGGTTACTTCTTGAAAATATTCTTCCTCATTAGAGCGATGATATGGGAAGGAAACTTTCTACACTTGGGTAAAGGCTGACCTTGTACAAGTGCAGTGATACCGAGTCACAATGCTGCTTTGGTCCCCTATGGAAATTGTGCCTCACATGCTGATGAGCCCACTTACAGCTTGGCATAAAGTTTGTCCATCTTTTAGTAGAGAAGTTAGACCTAGGATCTATGGTCAATCACTGTTGACATTCAATACTCCTATGTTATACTTTTCCTCATGGGGAGTGTCATGGAGGATTTTGATCCTTCTCTCTCTGAAATTCCATAATCTCCATGTCTTTTTATTTCGCTTCTCTCAATCTGAATGATCTTATTTGCCTCATGATTTGTTGTTTCCTACCATGTGGCTGATGTAAGGAGCAGGAGATACCATTGCAAAGTCTGGCATTTTCTCTGCTGGGCTTAGCATATGGTATTCAAGGCTTCCTGCTAAAAAGTACTCCAAATACTTCAAACTCCTCAAATGTTGTGCACATATGATGCAACTCTGCAACTTTAATGCAAAAAGGCAAAAGAACTGGCACAAATCCTCAAAACCCAAATAGGGGCATTGTGTCGCTACAGTGGGCCTTTTTGTAAATGGTCTATCCATTTACAAATTTTATCATTTACATGATGAGATCATCAGCCAGTTCCTTCAAGACTCTGGGATGTTAGTTGCCAAACCACTTTCCATGATATTTGAAAATCATGGCAGTGAGGTGAAGTACCTGCGGACATGAAGCTGGGCATGAGAGGCAGTGGGCAATTGCAGCCCAGAAGGCCAATCACATCCTGGGATGCATCAAAAGATGCATTGTTAGCAGGTCCAGAGAGGTGATTCTGCCACTTTTCTCTGGTAAGATCTCACCTGGAATAGTGTGTACAGGTCTGGAGCCCTTAATATAGGAAAGACGTGGACCTGATGGAGCCATGAAGATGATCAGGGGGTTGGAGCACCTCTGCTACAAGGACAGGCTGAGGGAGCTGGGGTCGTTCAGCCTGGAGAAGAGGCGGCTCAGGGGAGACCTAATAGTGGCTTTCCAGTACCTGAAAGGGGCCTACAGGAGAGATGGGGAGAGTCTGTTTACAAAGGCTTGTAGTGACAGGACGAGGGGCAATGGCTTTAAGTTGGGAAAGGGCAGATTTAGATTGGAGATTAGGAGAAAGTTCTTTCCTATGAAGGTGGTGGAGCTCTGGAACAGGTTGCCCAGGGAGGTGGTTGAGGCTTCTTCCCTGGAGACATTCAAGGTGAGGCTCAGTGAGGCCCTGGGCAACCTGGTCTGGTTGGGGGTATCCCTTCTGACTATGGGGGGGTCAGACTAGATGACCTTTGGAGGTCCCTTCTGGCCTGGACGATTCTATGATTCTTGAAGTCAGGGCTTGCACAGCAATTGATGGGTCTTTGGACATTAGTATTAGTAGAATTTTAATGCAACACATAATTTAAATTGTAATTTAAAAGGTAGATGCTTTTTAATTCACCATCTGCGTAGTGAAGTCAGTAATAGGAAAATGAGGCTCTGCTTTAAATAGCTATAACTTGCTCAATTAATTAGTTTCAGAACATCATACGGTAACTGTATTCGTACCCTGGGCAGCTTCAGAACTGTGTAAAACCTTATTCTTTTAGAGTTTTATGTACCTACTAAGGCAGTAGTTTGCATGTATTCCTGTGAGGCACAGTTGTAACTGTTTTCTTTGGCTCCAGCATTATGTGTAGTATTGTTTTATGTGTATTTTTATTCTTGTGACGACTGCCTCATGTATCAGCTGTTCAGAGATCCAGCACCATGGTGTGAGATGGATAGCCTGTTATTTTTCCCTTGTGTTGGGATTCCCACTCATTTCCATGGAAACCTGAAAACCTGGAGGAATAAAGCCCAGAAGCTATTGCTGTATTACAGTACTGTGCGGCTTGAAAAAGCAGACATCACCATGGTGCCTGTGAATGCCAGTATAGCTGTAGGTCTGTCTGGGTTTCCAGTCTAAAGCCTGTATTTTAAGGGGTTTAATTTTTGGATTTATTTCTTATTTAAACCTTATTTTCCTCATAAAGAGAAATATTTTATAAGCATGCCTTCTCATATTCGTAATTAACATTAGTAGAAGGTGCATGCATACATGTAAATACATACATAAGAATATAGATATATGTGCATAAATTCACATGCATGCATATGCAGATAAACATGCACATATGTCTCAGACAAAACTGTATTAAAAAATAAAGCTATTAAAATCTGTAAGAAGCGTATAACTGATTCATGCAGTAATTGTAATGGCTGTCACATTGAAGGCTTTTCTTAATCAAAAGCAAACAAAAACCCCCAGCACTGTAGTGGATCAATAATGAAATGTATATGAATACCACTAAATACACTTTTTAGTGAAATAACCTAAAATATGTATATCTCCTCCACAAAAAGTCAGAAATTTAACCTTTTAATTTTCCTACCAAGCAACTCGTGCACAATAAATGCCGTGAGTGCGTATAGAGACACCCAGCAGAGATAATGAAATTGGAGGTGAAAAATAATTTTTAAAAGAAATGAACAAAAAAAAAATGGATCAGAAGAGGACAGAACTGATGAGAGCAACCATTTCTAGTATTACTTTGTCTGTGCTATTTCTGTGCTAATTTGCAAATCCCACTGATAATCCTAGGTAGCATATGATGATAGTGTCTTCTGCAACCTCTACTACTATTTTTTACTCCTTCCTAGCAGGAACATCTGACCGCATTTTGAAATGATCTGTCCTATGGTGCTCTGCTATTTTTTTTTCAACCATAAAGACTGAAAGATTGGGACACTATGACTGAAGGAATGTGAAAATTTAATTTGGAGATACCCGATGTGATTAAAAAACTATTCCCCCTTCAGATTGGTTATGCTCCAATTCACAAGAGGGCATGATGCATGAACTCAAGAAAGAAGGAAGCACAACAAAGATAGTAGTTGCACAAGTGCTATTATATAAGCTATCTATAGATGTCCTCAGTGATTTCAAATAAGTATGAGCAAAACTTCTGAAAATATGGATTAAATACAAAGACTTTAAGCTACATCTATATTCCTGTACCTTTAATTTCCTACTGTTTGGCTTTCAGCTGTATGAGCTGCCTCCCCAGTAGCAAATACAAGGTTCTAGGATTTAGGTGGAATTTAAGATTCGTGGCTGCATCCTGTAGCTAGGCACTGTCAGCTAATCCCATAAGCATACTACTGTGGATCAACTTTGGAGAGCTTTGAGGAAACAGATATTTTATAGGAAGAGTCTTCATCTGTGGCTTAAGCATGAAAAAAAGCCTGACATAAAAGTGGTAGTTAATAATATTAGATGATCTTCTGAAAGATGCTATTTGTAGCATCAGTTACACAAAAATCTAAGCTTTCAGGTAAAACAATAATATTTTAACGTAAAATGCTGATAAACAGAAAGCAAAACAGAGGAATGAAAACAATGTATTTAAAATCTTGTGATGCTGAAGCCAGTCCATTCATTGCAGGAGGCAGAAACGTGTTCTCTGATGGTTTGGGAGAGGCAATGCTGGTGGTGGAAATTAATGTAAGGTTCTAGAGATATTCACAATTAGATCTCAATCCTTTTTTTCAGTTCAAGAATCCTCATTGTGAGCGTCTCACAATCTTTGGTAGCTTCTCAAATACAGTTATATACCATACTATGAGATGTCTATATGCAACATGGTGCTCAGTGAGACATTTCTCACTATCTAAAATTTCAGGGAACATCTGGTAACCTACTTAGACATACTGGTGTGCCCAAGGTGGTCCTTGGAAACTCTGGGTTAGACATTGAGGGCAAAATCCTGGCCTCACGTAAGTCAGTGGGTTTTCACTTGACGTCAACAGAAATAGCTTTTCACTTTCAGATATTGGACAAATGCAGTAATGGAATTGTCCTTAACCTGATCTTTATGAATGTTGGTAATTTACAGCCCCATTTCATCATACGCATAATGGGAATAAATTAAAAGCTGAGCAAAAGGGAGAAAGTTCTGGTAGGACCAAACACAGGATGAAGGTCTAAATACAAGGACTCATCTGTTAACTCAATTTCTAAGATTGCTGTGATACGGCTTTATTTGTAAATAAGACAGGGCAGGGGTTATTCTCTGTCTTTGAGACCACCTGGCACAGTACAGCTCACTTCTCTGTGAGTTTCTGGCTTATTTTATTATTTCAGAGAATAGTACTGAAGAGAATAAGAAAGCAACTAAAAAAGTAATATGCTCTTAGTTGCCTCTGCAGTTGCTGGATTCCCTCTCTAGTGTGTTTATTTAGCCTGGACTTCTATCATCCTCATCTAACAGTTCTCTGATCTGACTATCGAATTTGTAGCTTTTAAAAATGTAAAGTGATAGGTATTGCGCAAGATAAATTTTAGACACATGTGGAAATGCTATGTTCTGGTAAAACTCCAGTTTACCCTCCAAGATGACTCTACAAAATCTAGTGGCTGTTAAAAACACAATTAGTGAGAAAAAAGAGAAATTTCCATAATTCTATGACTTGATATGAAGATGCAATTCCTGCCTTTGTTCCCACAAATATTGTTTTATTCCCTCCAGTTTGAATAACAGCACAGTACACACTATTATTTGTACTGCTTGTAGTACTATAGTGCACATGGGCTGTAATCACAATTCAGAGCTTTATTTTGCCAAATGCTGTACAAACGTATGCCCTGCCCTGGAAGACTTTACAGTCTAAGCAAATAAACATGTTTCAATTTTTACATCAGTGGCACATGACATGAGTTCAAGGATCTGCATAAATTAGGTTGCATTATAGGCCAGTATGATCTAATATAACAGAGCATGTCTTTCAGCAGACTGATGTGGTGTGTCTTCGTAACCTATTAGGTCGGTGACACATACTTTTAATTGTTTCATTTGTACATCTAAATTTATATATATACATATTTACAACATCTGAGTTTGCACGCAGGTTTAATTTTATTTTTCTGTGTATGTGTGTCGTGGTTTTGACCCGATTGACCAATCATGTATTCATTCTTAGGGATCTACAGCTCAGAGAAATCATTTTGTATTATACCTTTGTAATATTTAGTGTTTGTTTAACTGTTTTGATAAATCTTTGAACAAAATTTGACCTTTTTTATTCTGGAGGTCTTCTGTGGACATGCCAGCCACTGGTTTGTGCAAAAGGTTGTCACAGCTTCATAAAATCACAAAAACTTGAAGCACTAAGCCTTTTTGCTGTTGCAATTTTTTTAAAGGCAGATTCCGCTCCTGTTGATATCCTGTTCCTTTCCCATAGGTGGAGAGAACAGACAGAACTTTGGCCATGCTGTTTCCATGCCTTTGGGAGCCAGAATTCGTAAACGACTTCCTTTGCATTTGCCAAGAAACATTCTCTCACTCAGACAGGATAATAACTGTGTTAAAAGTATATTGTCTCCTTAGAAATGCTGCCACAGATCCTAAATTTCGTGTCAAGGATTTAACATGGGATTTAGGAAGAAAAGAAGTCCAGAAAACAGGGAAGCACCTGCACTTTCCAACCCTGTCTTTCAGAGTGTGTGTGAAATAATGCACATACATACTTCTATAAATCTTCTTAGGTTTATCTCTGTTATTCAAGGATGAAAAGGGAGCTCTTTTTATGCAGAATTCACTTCAGTCTTTTCACCTAGTTGTCAAAACAAAACCTAATGATGCAGTTTTCCATCTTTACAACATGAGTCAAGGAGATAAAATCTGTACACCATTGGTCCTGCTTGGCTGGTGGTATAATGGGAGAGTATGTCACAAAACTGATGTTAAGGATGCAGATACATAATTTTGAAAGTCTCTGTTTTCATTCTTTTATCCCTATATTTTACAGATATGAATAGACTTAATCAGATTCTTTCTTAATGTTATCTGAGTAACTGTATTAACTTAAGTCAGAAGGCAAATTTTTAACTGAGGGCACAATATGGGCAGTTCTACCTAAAGTGGTCTTGTTTGACCACTTTGAATTATTCAACAACATCAGCAAAATTCTTTCTAGATCTTAAAACTGCTTTAGCACAAGCTTCTGAAGCAGGAAGTCTTTTTTTATGCCTTGTTAAGAATAAATGCACTTTTAAATGTGCTTTAAAAAGATTCATATTTATAATAATAGAATTTATAGATGCTCCAATGTCATAGTGATGGCAAGAAACAAAATAAAATAGCAGAGTATAATAAGTATGTATATTAAGACATTAAAATAAGCCACTTCCAGGCTGTCCTTTCATTCCAGAAGTTAAAGGTGCATGGTTTATGCCTAGCTTAATTGTATTCCAAAACTCATGCAAACATTGAAATTGCTAATGCGCCTGGTAATAGCATGCCTGCTTTAATGTAGCACTTGTACAGTCCTTGTACAGGCCACTAGGTCACTGTGCAATAGCTATCCCTGCCCTTGCTGTCATCTCTGTCCTGGGAAGGTTTTTGGGTTGCTAATGCAGATGTTAAGCTACAAATTCCTATCCGTCTGTGCTTTTTAAAATTTTTTTTTAATTGATTTTTTAACCCAGAAATTGTTATAAACAAGTCTTGGGCAGAAAATTACCAATGAATATCCATTATTGTTTTCTTGTGGTCTCCTTTGTTTATCTTTTGAGCATTGTGTACTATAGTTTTAATGTTAAAAATATGCAAGTTATTGAACAACTGAAGTAGGTGCTCTTGTTTTATGCAACAGCTGCAGTAATCTGTGATCCTGTTTAATTTATGCTAATTACGTTAGCAGTGCCATGATTGATATTTTGCTTGTCTGACTTATTAATTTATCAGCTAATTGTTGCATTTGTAATACCTATAAGCTATTTATAACATACTCTTTAATAAGCATAATGGTCTGCACACTAATAGCAACAAACATTTCTGATAGCACATAGTTCTGAAATAGTCCCCTCTCCATCTCTGTGATTAGGCAAAACCTAAATACAGAAGTGAGCTTTCAGTGCTGTGCGGTGTGAATGGGAAAGAAGGGATGCTAGTCTGGTTCCTTCATACCAACAGCAGTTAGTTAGTTTTAACAGTCTAAAGGATTTTTTTTTTTCGCTCTCCTGCTATCGACGTGAAGGCTGATAATTTACCAAACTGCAAGGCCAACGTATTTAGAGGGTTTTTTCAGTATTAAAAAAAAGATATAAGTAATAGATGCTTCCTCTTTCTTTACCTGAAATACTTGTCTTTTGTATGGTACATATCCACTAGAGTTAGCTTGTGTTAATCATGTTTTAACCAAAACCTTAAACATGAGTCCTGTCTTTGTAAGAATACTTTCCTTTCATGTGATGCCTTGGCCTGTTTTGTTCTGAAATACTTACAGTTGTCTTCAATAACCATCAGTCTGATTCGGTGCCAGTGAAGATATTTCTGTTGTCTGCAGTGGATGCTATACTGGGTCACCAAACTTTAGCATGTGAACTAGTTGTGTTATATTTTTGGTTTTTTTGGGTACTAGAAACCAGATTTTAAAATCTGGTATCCTAGTTTTTATAAGCACAGACATTGCATGTGTGTATGCTGTATGTCAGTGTGCCATACTTACACTCACTACATCTGTTTGTGGATGCGGTGACTTGGCTTATACAGAAGACCATTGTGGGCATCTTAGATCATACATACCTGTGTATTTTTCTCAGTGAAAAACAGAATATGTGACAATACTAAATATGTTTAAATTGCTTATTCAGAGCTGGTATATTTTCTCCTTAGATCCAGAAAAATATGTATTCTTACACATTCCCTGATTAAAGGGTGGTCTATGTGATAAAATAGCGGACTCCTCAATTTAATTACAAGCTCAAATAATATAGACAGGTTCTGGAAAGTAAACCCCTACCTGATTAAAAAAAATAACACAGAATTCATATTTCTACTTCAGAAATCCTATTCCCCCTTGAAGAGAGAGCCGGGTGAGCCTGCCTCTCACAGCTGGAAGTGAAATTTGAAGTCTTTTTCTTCCCCCCCCCCCCCCCCCCCCCCCCTTTTCCATAATGATCTTTTGGTTTACAGCTCTTAGGAGCTGTAGCTCGTACAACTCTGCTTCTGGCTGAACTGTGGGAACAAGTCAGTGACTTTATGTTTATGCAGAGCTGTGCTCTCTTTTCCAAGCACTTTGCCAAGCTCACCTCTGGGAGGTTTTCCCCCATCAAAGGGCCTCCAGGCCTGACTTCAATGTGGGTGATTCAAGCTAACAAAGAGGTTGAAACACAGCATGATTGTGATTACAGTCATTAGGAGATTCAAAGTTAAAGCTAAAACTGTAAAGTTATGACTGCTTTGACCTGAATTTTCATGATTGTTCTTTGGCTTTTTATTGTGTGGTCTTATTTCTGCCTAGGATGATAGGTGCTCTGCTACATGCTCTTCACTGTTGTGGCAGGTTATTAAAGTGTCCCACATTTGGCTTGGTCTTTATTCTCCTAGGATTTTAATGATAATTTAAAAATGTGTCGTGCTAATATATTGTATGAGAGCTACAGACAAGACTGGGCTATGGCCCTTTGAATGTAGTTACATTTCAGCAAATAAAATACATGCTTATAGAAACCCACACACAGAATATTAGACACATAGAGATATGGACACTTTCATTAGCCATGCTGTACCCAAAAGACCATTATATATACTTCTAAGATTTATATTAAGTAAAAGCATATTTAGGTATTGATGCTTGTTTGGAACATAGATTTCTGGGAAATTAGTCTTTAATGTTAAATCCTGTGAGTTAAATGTCTTTCGGAGTCTATTACGCCAGATACACTGATATGCATGTAGGTATTTGGCAGACACCAGGATGTGCACGTAGGCACTTGGTACAAGTTATATGTGCATATGAAGGGTGGAACTAGGCTGTTTTTATAGCAACTCTATACCTACCTTGCATGTCTTCCCTAAGCCTGTTAGTTTGAAGCGTAACTGTGGAAATACAGAAAATTTTGTGTTACTTGTAAGCCCCGTGATAATCCATACTAGTTGAGTTTTTTGTGATTGGTGGATTCTGAAATAAAAAATGTATCTCTTTTATGGAATATGATCCTGATTCTTTGAACCGCAGCCGTTGATGAGTAAAAACCGAGATCAGTTCTCTGGGGATCTGGTAAGGAAAGAGGTCACTTCAGCCCCTCAGAGATACCTCAGAGCACCTCAGAACTGTTCCATCTTGCAAAAGATTTGATTTCTATATCTGATGGTACAGAAAGAAAATGCCAGATGAGTACAAGTAGTTTTACTGTAACTGGAAAGGAAAACACAACTAAATTGTCATCAGATCTATTTCAACCTGATCTATTCTAAGATGAACTTGACATTGCACATTTATTTGACTTCTAGGTAGTCTAGAAGAAAAAAAACATGTGAGTTACAGGACTGAAATGCAGCAAATGTGGAAGTGAATGTGCTTGCGGTGCTCTTTAACTTGCATCCAAGATTATCTTAGTTCTCATTTGCCAAGCCTCTTTCCCACAGCATCATGCCCCATTTTTTGAGGAGTTTGGACCTGTACCATTGGCATGTAGCAGTTGTGGGGAATGGAAATGATTTATTAAACTTTTGTGAAATCCCTTTGGGGTTCTTCAAGCAAGTGAAATTTAACTCTTTACATTTCAGTAAACCTTATTGGTTTCTTAATTTCTAAAATTTCTAAAATAATATTCTAATGTATTTTCTCTTTTAAAGCAACCTGCTTACCAGTTTCCTTCCATAATAGATAAATTTAGGTCTGCCATGAAAAAAATTATTTTTCTGCTCTTGTTCCTCTGCAAAATATAACAACTTGCCATACTTCAAGTTCAGAATTAGAAAAGTAACCTTTCTGATGCCATATTCTTGTCATTTTTCAACACACTGTATTTTGGAACAGGATTTTTTTTTAAAGGAAAACAAATCATGCTGAGTCTAACAGCTTGAAGAGAGGCAAGGCTGCCGCTAGTCCATGTGCCCAAATCCAAACAGTAGCAAGGGTGAAGATGCATTGCGTGCAGGCACATGTACATAGGGCACTGCATGTATACATAAATATAGACATGGCTGGTCACACAGATCCCGGACAGACTCTGAGAGCACTCACATGAACACAGACATCATCAACAGCCTCATCCTGTTCAGGATTGGTTCTCACTATTGAGAACAGGTATATTCTCACTATTGAGAATATATATATATATATATATATATCCGTATACTCACAGTGGATCCCTCCAGCAGCTGGTTTCAGACACTCAGTCTGCCCCGTAGCTGCCCCTGGATCCCAGTCTCCCCAGTTAATGTCATCTGGTCATATGAATCCCCAGGGTTGCCCTGCTTCAGTTGCTGGACTCTCACCCCACATGCACATACACATACACAGAGCTGCTGGGACTCCCCTGATTCCATAGCCAACCCCCATGCTCTCACCCACAGAGACACATCCAGAGCTGGTCCTTGGGCCCCACTCAACTGCCCTGGTCCCAGGACACTTCACCTGCTTACCAGTTTGTCCAGCTTGATTGTTGCTAGTGATCACACTCACTCCAGTTGCTGGCACCATGGACACAGATCCTGCAACCTGATGTCTGACCCCCTTTACTGCACTCAGACCCCCGCACACAGAAGTGCATACACATGTATGCACACACACATGGGAGAATGGAGAGCCATCACCCAGGAAAGAGCTAGAATGGAATTAATTAGGAAGGTAGGACAGACTGTGCTGATCAGACGTAAAGCATGGCCAGACAAGTGTACTGACCAGCCAACCATTTAGACTCAACAGAACCTTTATCCCCCTGTTGCTGTATTTTAAGGTAATAAATCCCACAAATTCTCTCTGTCAGGTCTTCTACTGCCTCCTTTTCATACTCACACCCAAGTTTAGACTTGGATCATCTTTGAGTTGTTGGAACTAAAAAGGTTGTGTCCTTGATATTGTTATATCAACAAATAATTGGTTTTTTTTTTCTGTTCAGCAGGAAAAAAACCAATAAATTTTGGTGTGACAAAAATAAATAACTTGAAAGCTTTTGCTTTAAGTTGAAACAAAACTTTTTGTCTGGCCTACAACATTGCTTCATTCAGTGTCTGTAATAAAAACAAAAGAATGTGGGAAGGTTGATCCAGGTTTAAAGCCAAATATTTGGCCCAGACCTTCTGTCCCTCAGAAAAGTCAGCAGGCTACAAGATATTGTGGGGTTTATCTCCCTTCCAAAACCTGAAGCATTTAAATATTCCCTGAGATAAGAAGACTGTCTCAGTAATTTATTGGGTAGGTGATTTGTATAACTGAGCAACTATTTTCATATTTAATCCTTGTTCTGTGAAAGAGACTGTCATCATCCAGGGGGGCTGATGACAGTTCACCCCAAACTGCCCTATGCTATGGTGGATGAGAAACTCTTCACATGTATTTAACTAGTTTCAGAAGGTGGAGGGACTGGGAAACTATTTCTTGTAGATCACGCTTGATGTAATTAACAACTGCTAGGCTATTGGATAAAAAGATGATAACGTCTTTATTTTTCTGGATGTAGCCCCATGCCATCAGAATTTCTAGAGGAAATTTAGTTAATTTGATGAAAATTTGGTTCAGAATCAACAACAATAAAGACAACAATCTT
This sequence comes from Gallinago jamesoni, assembly GCA_025769975.1. Taxonomy (NCBI): domain Eukaryota; kingdom Metazoa; phylum Chordata; class Aves; order Charadriiformes; family Scolopacidae; genus Gallinago; species Gallinago jamesoni. The sequence continues at coordinate 96,683,952 of JAOQGH010000023.1, read as the reverse complement.
CCATCTCTTTTCTTGAAGTCATGTGTAGATGTGTTCTGGATTTCTTCTTCCAGATTGAAGTTCTAGTTTTACTACAGCTTATGTTCCAAAGCCTACTCAATCAAGCATACCCAAAGCATTGTTAGCATTACCACAGACTGATGAAAGGATATCTTTTCTCTGAAGAAAGAAGTTCTACGGATGCAGTGGTGTTTCTCCTTACCTCTCATTTCCATACTAATTTCTCATTCCTCATATCTAAGAATATAATAAAAAAAAAAGTAGTAAGAGAATGAACACTCAAATGAGCTCTGTGCACTTTGGGCCAATGAAAAATATTTGAAAGTGTTTCCTGCCTTCTCTCCGGAGTAATTCAATGAATCCAAACTCTGTCTCCTCGCAAAAAGTTGAACTTGTGAGTTTAACTAAAATTCTTCTTATTCTGGTCTGCATTTACAGATTTGATTGCTGCCTACAATGTTCATCTGAAAACTGAAGGGTTGGATTCCCTCTGTGCATTATAGCAGGAGAATGACTTGTACTCAGAGTTTGAGAAGAAGTCCTAAGGATATATTCTCCTGTTACTCTGCAAGAAGGACTCTCCTTGATACAAATAAAAGCTTTGTGTTTTCATCAGAAGTGAAAGAGGATAAAGGAGCAATTTACATTCTAGTCCTTAATTTGCTCATGTGCCTATTCGGTCGCTTTGTAATATGTACCCTCAACTTTTAACTGTTATCTATCCCTCTAAAGAGGGAGCTGGCGTTTTCCTGACGGGAAGATTCAAATACGATTATTCTTTTATAAAGTTTGCCCTTTTCAGTAGATGGGTGCTATAAAATACTTGAAGTAAATTTCAGATCTCCATGCCAAGAAGGCACCTGGGTTTGTGGTGGAAAGGGTCTGAAAGGACAGGGAAATTGCTTTCCCTTCTGCCTGACTTTTCCTTAAGCATTCCAGTTGCTTCTTAAAGTCACTTTCTATCTTCCAGTTTTCTCTCCCTTTTGTCTTGTAGTTCGTATAATCAGAAAGAAGTGTGTTAAATATACTTGGGAGAATCATACGGTTTTTCTGTCAAAACCAAGATCCTGAATGTTATTCTACTCTGTTAAGAGCAATAATAGGCCGCATTTGATTAAGAGTATTGAATTATAAAGAACTTATTTTAAAGAACTGACTATGTAAATACAGTCGTAACAGGATACGAGAATACAGTCATAACGGGATACAAGAATGGGAATCTTCCCACAGTAGTGTCAAAAGCTTTGTTAAAGTTGAAGTAAATGACATCCACTGCTCTCTTCACCCATAAATGCAGTAATTTTATCCTACAATGCAATTAATTTACAAGACTATGATTAGTAAGGCATAAATTAAGGGTCAAATATTGTTCGCAATTCAGGTTTGGTCTATCCTTCTGACACTTAGGGGAGAGGAAGATCTGTTGGAGCCTATTGTCGTAAAGGTTGCATCAGTAAGTCCAACTGAAACCTCAATAGGCTGAGTAGGAAGCTCTACATTGGGTCCAGGGATTAGATGTGTTGAAGTAAGCTCTGATGTCATAGGGGAAGCCAAGGTTTTGTTCATGCGTGTTGAAAACAGGTTGAGGTTAACTTGATCTGCATGTTTTAATTCCCTAGAATCTTCACCTCATTTTCCCCTACTGCTTGATGGCAGCATTTCCAGATGAAGTGATACATCTATGCCCATGTTTTGGTCAAATATTTTTAATAAGTTTATATTTTAAACTAAAAGACCATACTGCCTAAGTCCTTGGTCATTCCAGGTTAAGGAGCGTTGAGGAGCAATGTAAGGACACAGTATTATCTTAATGTACCTCTGGAATAGTGCCATAACTCTGTAGTGTAAGTACTGTGATAGAGATCGCATGCCAAACATTGATATTTTTAGTTGTCTAAAATAAATTTAAATCGTTTTACTCCAGATTTTCAGTGACATTATATTAATATATACTCTGCGTCTTCTGTCTTCTTAATCTGTAGAATTACCTTTCCTTTCTCCTGGGTCATGTTGCGTGAGCTCAGATTACCACAGAACTTCATTAGAATTGCATAAAACAGCAGAATAGGTCCCTAAAGTAAATTATTAGATACATTGTGAAAAAATATGTCAGTACATTTCAGTTTAAATCTAGGATATTATTTTCTTATTTATTTTACATAGTGGTGTTTCCAGTTGTGATTTGTTTGTCTTTTTTTATTTGAAAGTGGAGGTCAGTATGCTGAAAGAGTATAGTTACTGACTTTCATATAGTGAAAAGTATGTAATAAAGAACAGAGAAGTCATTGGTAAATGTCCCATTTACTAAATAGTTTCCATAATATTTCACAAAATGTATCCAGCTTCTAAAAACTTATTCAGATTATCAGGAGCCATACTTGACAAATACCATTAGAAAATGAATTGCTTTTCTAAAACATAGACATGCTGAAGAAAGTATGTTAGAATTCGGACTTGCTTGTTATTTGCTGAGGAGAGCACTAGAAGGTCTGTTTACAGTTTTTTTCAGGAAGACTGCACAAAGTACTAATATAGTATGGGATGCACTGCTCACATAAACTGCTAATCATTTTCCAGGTCATGTTTCTTTGATTATGAGAATTTAGAAGCATTTTTGCTGTGGGAAATAAATTTGACATATTTTGTTTCATTCCTTGAGATATTAGTTTAAGAAAAAAAGTTTTTAAATCATTTCATTTTAACTTTCACACAGAAGAAATAATATTTTTTTTAAGTTACAAAAATAAAAGCTGAGCAAACCTTGACACTAACAGTAGTACAGGAATCTTACCTGTACAGAGTTGAATCTCGCATCATGGCTGACCCAAAATCTGCATTTACTGAGTAAATTGTCAGTCACGAGAAGACAAATTTTAAACTGCAAACTTTTTATGTAATCAACTCATTACATTTTCAGGAAATCAGAATTTTTGTCTTTGAACATTTTACTTTTATCACATTATCAGTATGTCTAATACTTCTGATTAAGGAAAAGCAAGTTTTTGAATAATTTTAGCAACATATTTGATTAGCAATAACAATTATGCAATAATTCTAGTATTTACCTGTACTTGCCAGAGATTTTTGAGGTCATAAATGATCATCTTATACCTCTGTGTAGAACACACAGTGAGTGTGTAAACACTGGACAATTTTTGAGAGTATTTCAGAATCCAGATTTTGGATTTGAAGAAATCCAGGTCAGGAAAAAATTGGGAAGGAATAATTTTGGAAGTCAAGATCTAAGGCTCATTCATGGCTTTCTAGACTTCTGGTATATGACAGCTAGAGGGCAACCAGAATAATTCACTAACCAAGTGTTGGCTGAGCTAGGAGTTTCGGAACTTGGGACTGAACATTGCAGTCTCCACGCCTCTAGCAAGAAATCCAGATATCCTGACAATTTTAACAAGAATGGTAATTTTCAAGACTACCTACCTGCAAGGGAAGAAAATGCTGAACTATCTCCCCTTGAGGGAGCAAAAATCGCCATTTGTCCTGGAAAGGAGCCTACAGCTCTGGATCCTTCACAGTTGGCAGCCCTGAGGAAGCCCATATGGTAGATTTGTGAGCATATCTAGATAGGGAGAGCAGTGCTGATTGTGGAACTTTGGGGACATTATCTGACCTGAGTCTATGATGAGACAAATAGCCTTAAATTTATATACTGGAAAAACCTGAAGTCTCCAACAGACTGTTGAGCAAGCTAACGGAAAAATAGATAAAGTCTTGATGAAAACTTGCCCTCTAATGTTAAAAGTTACTGACCGTATCCAAATGCCTCAATGGTTTTCTGGAAAATTAATACAGCCTTAAAGGTTGTGCAGCTACGTATCACATTCTGCCCTTCAGCTACAGCACTGCAGAAGTGACTTGTGCTCACCTGGCGCTCCAGATCCTGTTATTGCCGTACAGATTATGAACTTTGGTCCTTCAAGCATGGCCCACATTCTTTGTTCATAGATACGGGACCTTGGAATTGGCATGTTCTTCAGATGAGTCAAATCTGCCAAACGACTCAGGCCAGTACATGTAACTGGCCTGTCTCCAGCATAGTTTATCACTCCATTAATTTCTGTGTTATCTGCATATTTCAGCAGCATATAATCTTCCAGAGTACTGGTGAAGATATGGAATATTATAGGGCTAAGGCATATACCTGTGCCTTATTAGGCTAGACTAATTAGACTAGAAAGGCTCTTATTAAATATATATTTTTCCATTTTTTACAGTTTTTTTTTAAAGAAAATAATTTTGATAAAAAATATTTTTTTTCTGGAGGAAATATTTTTTTCTTATGCTGGATTTTTTTCAGCATAAAATCAATGCTGATTTTATGAAGTGCTTATTTTGTTGTCTGAATGTGTAGTAAGAGAAAGCAAAATGTTTAAAAGGTGTTTAAGTGTATGGTCTCCTAACATATCTACCTTTATCGACAAACTTTAAAGTATCCTCAAAGAGCAGTTTCAAGTGTTTGTGACGACAGATTTTCCATGATAAAGTGTTGACTGGTGTTAATTACATTGTCGCTTTGTATCCCATATCAGCTTTTATGTGATGTTACTAAGGGTCAACATCAGGAAGATTAACCTAGTGAGCCACACTGTCCTCTCAGCACTTAGTAAAGATTAATTTAAACAATTACTTTTTTTTCAGTTCTCCAGCATTTCCCAAGTGTTTCAGGATTCTTACATATCAACTACAATGTCTTGGAGAACTAGCAGTCTGTGTTAATTTTGGGGAATAAATGTTGCCTGGGCCCTTAATTTTAAAATAACAAATAGCAGCTTTTATTACTTTAAAAAAAAATTCTTGATGTTATTGGTACTAGCTATTCATTAACTCCAAATAATAAAACATTTATTTTATTCCAAATATATTTAAGTGATTTCTTATTATTGCCATGTTTCCCATTCAACATTTGGTTTTCACATATTTTTAGTTCTCCTTATTGATAGTTTGTGTTTTCTAGTAAGCTGCTCTACGTATGCATGTGCCTGAATTATTTTTTAATCCTCAGGTTGTTTTTTTTTAAGTTTTGGATGTTGAGGAGGGGTTACTACCTTTCTCTTTTTTTCCTTTATTTTTTTTTTCCTTTTTAATGGTGGATACTTCTGGTGATTATGCACCTTTGTTTTTTAACATTTAATGTAGTATTTTTCAACTGCTCCTAATCATAGTCATTTTATATTAAAAGATTTTCTTCTCCTCAGTTTGCCTCATGCTTATTTCCCTCTTCCGTATACGGACAGTTTTGAAGAACCTCGTGTTTCTGTGTGTTAGTTATTGGGATCAGATTCTGTACATTAAGGCATAGCAAGACTTAATAGCCCACACAGAGGTTATCACAAAGGGCTTTTTTTTAATTTTTACCCGGAAAAGTCAGATTTAGTGTAGAATTTCCTTCATCTGGTTAAATAATTTCTTTCATGAGAAATTTATCAGATATAATTTTTAGAAACTTCAAGAATATTCCTGTGGTTATAGTATTCATCTGCCACCACATAAGAATCCTCACCGCAACACATTTTTTTTCCTTTCCATTTTTTTCCAATGCAAAAGAAACCACTTAACCTGTTTTGTGTATTATTTGGTTGTCAACATACCATCCAATATAACAGACCTTCTCTTGTACCACATCTTGTGATTTATTAGTTAGAGAATATATATGTGTAATTATTCAGGGTCTTGTTTCTCTAAATCTTCAATAATTCTAATGCATGTAATGGTGATACAGAATTCCTAGCTCTACCTCTCTCTCTCTGCCCAACATCCATAAGTAAGGTATAGCTAATAATTTGATTATTTTTAATTATGACTTAACATGTTTAATTTCTACTATGACCTTTTTTTTTTCTTCTTCTCAGAGCTAAGAACTTGAACCTTTCCCTTTTTGTGTCTATAACTTCTCTTTTTAGCCAGGTTAAGAATTTCTTCAGTTCCTACTCCTGATACCTCGCTCTTTGCTTTCATACATAATCTTTAAGGTGTCTCCTCTTAGATGCCATGCTAAAAACTAAATCTAGTCCTCAATGACTCTTCTGGAACGGTGACTCAGTATTCTGCAGAACTGTAATGTAAAGGTCATTAATAAAGTAGGACTACTGAGGTGAACTTCTTGTAAGTCACTAAGGTCTACATTTTTATTTTTTTTTCTGCATGGGGAAATGGTGAGGAAGTCAGTGTTTTTGTGAGATTAATGGCCTTGTGAGCAAAATTCTGTTCTTGGCCACAGAAATGCCAGGGGTGCTATGGCAGGCTGGCAGGTAACCGTCCTTTCAGAGAAACAATGTGTGTCTCATAGAATTTCAGGAAATTGCTTGCTTCCAGTGTCCAACATTGAATGATGGGGAGGGATGAAGGCTGAAGGTTTGATATGACAGACAAAGTTTTGAATATCTGTGAGCATAAAAATAAAGTCAAAGCAATATTCCAATGGCTAGACATAGGCACCTACCATCATCTGGTGTGTCCTGGAGCGCCTACGGCCATATATGACAGAGCATCAAGGTCACAAAGGCAGGTAGATCTGTGCAGGCTGTGTGGGATACGCAATAAAATTTAAAGTAGCAGTGTCTGCAGTTTTTAGAATCTTTTTTCACTTTGACATGCTTCTCAGTCTGGATTGTGTGGATCCTATAGGGGCTTTTCCAGCTTAGTGAGTTCTTCTTTGACTGTCAGCATAGTTAAAAGTATACTCACAGCATTCTTGTACTGAAGTGCTTACTTTGCTTCAGAAAGACAGGCAAATCTGTTTTATAGTTTGCCCCTTCTAAATTTACATAAACTATCATAACAACTTGGGTGGCATTTCCAGGTTAAGATCATAATCTTTCAGCAGACTTTTCAATGGTGACAAATGACGCTAGGTAATGTTTTCCAAACTTTTTAAAAACATGCTAGGCTGAAGATCAAGTAACTCCACTTCTGGTTTCCTGTCAAGTCCTTGCAGGTGTTGCAGAATAGCACAATGTACTGTTTTCTTATTAGTGAAAAGCAAACAATATAATAATCTAATCTAGTGTGTTATTTGTTCCTTGTTAGTTACTTCCCACATCATTTGTGTTAAGGTACTGACCAAAGAAAGCGCTTTAATCAAAGGGTTAACTGCAAGCCAATTGGACCTGTTTCCATGTTTTTGCATGAGATATGTAACATTCTTACCAGATATCAATCCAAGGATATTGCTATAAATCAGTGATTGATTTTTTTTTTTTTCTCTGGGGGAGCTGGAGTCCCATGGCTGATTTCTGTGGTTCCTGACCTTTACAATATCATCTCTATGTATGAACCACTGTAGATCCAACTTGCCATCCATGCTTCCATGTGCAAAGGAGCTGATGATACAGATACCACACATATTTTCCCTGACACAGTCTCTCAACATAGCTCAGTGCAATCTGCTTGTGTTGTACAAAATTGTAAACTCTAGCTAGCCTATGCAGTTTACATTTCAAAGTCTGGTGACAACAGTACATGGAAAATCAGAGGAAACCATGTGGCCCTATGGTAACTACTATAGATCAGTATTTATATATGATACTTTCCAAGGTCTAATCTGCAGCCCTGCCCCTGCCTGGTAAAGATTTAAGAATTCTGTATATTTATTACTGTTTGGAGAGCTACATCACATAGGCATGCTGTTTATAAAATGAAGGTAAAGGTTTAGCCATATGTATGAATGAGCACATTCCTGAAGCTTGAAAAACACATCTGAACAATGAAACACATTGGAAAAGGTTGCAATCACATATTAAATAACATTAAATCTTTGTGGTTCTAATGATGACTCTTTCTCTCCTTTTCTGTCATTATTCCTTTCTGTCTTTCCCACTACAAAGTGTTTGGTTAGAAATTGACCTCTGGTGTGCAACCCCTTGACTTTAAACTGTATAGAAATCTATTGAATCCTTGTTTCAAAATATATGGGAGTAATCAGGGGTTTATATTAAGAGTAGCCCTTCAAAGAGAGGAATCAGCACTTAGTTGTTCACAATCTGCTATGAAAGCAGGGTATGCAAACAGACTTATTAAAGTAGAAATTACCACATTTTCTGTTTTTTAAATAAACATAAAGACCCTAAAAATCCCCTGTAAGGTGGACTTTCCTTTACAGGATAAAATGGAATTAAAATAGCGTCAATAAATTGTGTGAGAGACTGTATCAGTCTGTGCATTGATAGTCTGTGCATGCAGGATAAGAACATTGACTGCCTGCTAATCTATTCCCAGATGGAGGTGGATGCAGACGAGAAGCGCCATCGCACACGCTCCAAAGGTGTTCGAGGTACGTCTCTTGCTTCAGTAAATCACTCAAGGCCACAGCTCAGGGTGACCTTCATCCTCCAGAATCTCTTTGCACGATTCATTCTGACCCTTGCTTTTACACAACCTTTCTGGTAATTTTCTGTAGAAGAGGGGTACTTGTAATAGATGATAAATTTTTATATATTTTCCATCTCTCTGCAGTTCCCGTGGAACCAGCCATACAAGAGCTGTTCAGGTTAGTGCTCTGAGTGTAAAATGTATCCCCATTAGCAATTTAGAAAATTCATGCCTTTTAATGGGTATAATGCACTTTCAAGTTCATTGGTGGTTTGCTCATGCCCTGCTGCACTGATGAAATTAATTCCCTCAAGACTTGCTAATAAAAAGCATCCCCTCTTTTTTTTTTTTCCCTTCAGTTATTTGATTTCTCTTTCTGTCTTTGTTGCCCTCCATCTCTGTAATACCTACTGCCTGCTTTTAGTATAATCTTCCTGCAGCACCTACGTAATTAATTCTCTCTCTCTTGCAGCTGTCCCACACCTGGCTGTGATGGCAGCGGTCATGTTAGTGGCAAATATGCAAGGCACAGAAGGTAATATCTGTAATTTTTCATAATTTAGTGAAGAGATTTGGTAAACAAGTTAGCTGGCATGACCTTGATAAACCAAACAATGATAAAAAAATCAAAATAAATACATCAACAAAAAGAGAGTGACAGAGAATGTCCATCCCTTACTGGATGCGGGGGGAAACCTTGCTACCAAA
>JAOQGH010000023.1:96610276-96674819 GCA_025769975.1 Gallinago jamesoni | reverse complement strand
TGGTTTGTGCTGGGGTGTTGTGTGTGGGGTTGTGAGTGTGGGGTTTAGTTGGTGGGTGGTTTTTGTTTGTTTGGTTGGTTGGTTTTGTGTGGTTTTTTTTTTGTTGTTTGTTGTTTTTGTGGTTTGTTTTTGTTTTGTTGTTGTGGGGTTTTTTTTGTTTTTTTTTTGATGTGGTTGGACTCGATGATCTCAAAGGTCCCTTCCAACCACTAAGATTCTGTGGTTCTGTGATTCTGTGAAAAATTAGCAATTGGACATTCTAGAATCACTCAGATTCACTTTTTTCTTTCTGAATGTTACACAAAATCAGACTCACATTTTTGCTGAGGAAACTTGTTTTCATTGTCAGTTTTCTCTCAATTTTTGCATACAGTTGTCCTGCTCATGTGTTGCAAATTAAAATTTGTCCCTACTGACATGTTGCTGCCAGTGTGACTTCTGTTATTTAACGTATTTTATAACTGAATGAAAATGAGCTTCTGAACTTTTAAAGTCCAATGATCAGGTTAAATTCAAAGGTCAAAGCCTAAGACAAAGGAGTGATAATAAGACTTCAGGGTTCAAATGTTATATTATAGTTATAAATACCTTTACTTCTGTTTCTAAACCATGATGTGTGGAGACTTCTCCTTTAAGAAATGTTTTTAGCTGTTTATTGCAATAATATATCAAGGTAGCATATGTTACGTATGCTACGTGTGATTCAAATTAATTTAGAGCTCAGTCTTTATATTTCTGTGGCTGCAATGTCAGTAGTGCTGTACACCTGTATAAACAGAGTTCCTTTCCTGAGTCATTTGTCCATGATTTTCTTGAAGAATATTTTGAAAATTGAACAGCTCTAGAATACATGAATTTTTCTCATGTGCTGTGCATTTCATTTAACATATTTTGTACAAAAAGCTGTTGTAGGAGATAAAATTGCTGATGTCTTGGCCATCTCTCCTGAATAGAGAGAGGTGTTGAAATCAGTGTTAAATTCTCCTCAAACTGCTAAGATTTTTTTCATTACTGACTTTTTCAGATTTTAAAACACTTGTGTTTATAAGTATATATTTTCATGTGATTTGTAATTAGGGCAATATGGGTTTTGTGAATTAAATTGAAATTATACATTTGTGGTTAAGGCATTTATTTGAAATGGGAAAAGATACCAGACAGCACCATGTCAGTCCACTCAAGTGCCACTCAGCCCACTGATGTGCCTTTTTTCTGATAAGTGAATTCACTGATAAGTGAGTGAAGCTTAGGGACAAGTCCAGAAAATTCTTTCAAAATTTGAACAAGGTGATATGCCTGATATTAAAATGCTTTTGAATTACATTTAACCAATGTAAACCATAAATTATATCAAAATTTCTTTTTTGACTCATAAAAGTGGTAACATCTTTGTAGTTATTTGAAGGATTTGGTTAGATTGGAAAGCTGATTTAGGAGTAGTCAAAATCATTCTTCTTAAATTCTTCTTAAATCATTCTTCTTAAATTAATTGGTGACTTTTCATTTCAAACCATAGTTTTCTTTTGTCCATTTTATTCATGTAAATGCAAGCCTCACCAGTAATCAGTGAATGGTACCAAATCCTTCTTCTCCCTCAGAAATTTCATGCGCAGTCAACAGTTAAATGACATGATTATAATAGCCTTTTCTAGTTACAAGATTGTAACTACACTTCTTTACACTTCATGGGATTCATGCAGATTTCAAAAATAGAGGTCTTGAAAGATACAGAAAGAAACTCTTTAGCTTAAAAAAGAATATCTTTTTCTTCTGAATTGCTCTAATTTTGATCTATGTGTCTGTGGTTTTGTAAAATCACCCTTTTGGGGGAGGGGGAAAAATAGATGTGAAGTTTGGAAAGGTTACATACAGTTTTGAGACATTAATTCCATATTTTGCTTTCTTGACATGATTCTGGTATGTCAGTACATGAACAGACTGAATCTTAGAGCTGTTAATTAAATGAAATTTTGAGCGGATATGCAAAGAATAAAAATTGGAAATACATCAAAAATTCCTTTTTTTCCTACTGGCTAAAGAATTTGTTGGGTTTTTTATGTTTTCTTACCACCCTGATTGCCAATCCACTAATCAAAATATATTTAAGAAATATATGCGTAAGAACACAAGGTTCTTTGTTAAGGTTTACAACATACATATCTATTTTCTAAAAGAGGAGCAGTTTCTTTATCTAGTCCAACCAACACCTATTAAATTAACGTTTTTGCAAGAATATTGATGGAATTTATCTTTTCCTCTTTTATATTTTGTTTTTTGGGTGGGAAAGACCCTCAAACATTTTATTCCAAGAAAATCAGACCGTCTTAAAAATTTGATGTGTTCAGGGAATTGCGTATCTCAGCTGATGCCTAACTCAATTCCATTTAGACCTACAGAGCACTTTAATGAGGTTAAGACCTTCCCATTCACAATACCAGACCGGCTCATTATTAGGAATGAAATGTATTTGCTTCCACTAGATGTAGTCAGCACTCTCCAGTATTCTATTTCTCCTATAACATCTTGAAGTCTCTGGAATTTTGGGTTTGTATGTTGGTTTTTTTTTATTATAAATCTATGCTTGGAATACCAATGTGACAGTGAAAAACATGCTCAGATACTACATTAAACTTGAACTGAAATAAACAGATTCTTTAAAATTTTCAGACAGATTCAGGGGTTAAATGTTGTTTTGCTGATAAAATATCATGTAGAAGTTAAAGTTTTATCATGTGTTTGTACCCCAATTGTAGTTTTAATTATGAAAGCGCTGCGGTGTTAAATTTAGGGAAACAAGCAGGCCTTATGTGCCATGGATATATCCTTTCAGAGGTATCAAAACACAAGACTGGTACTAGTTAGGTAATCGTGCTAACTCTAACAGCTTGTTGTATCATTTCCATCTTTTTGATTTTCCCTTCATGTCAAACCTTAGTTTGAAGTGAAACCTGGCGTGACTGACTTTGTACTTCGCTCTCAGCTCTTAAGTTCGGTGCTTAATTTTAGCTTGCTATTTGGGGATGCTAATGGACAGCTAAGATGGACAGGCTGCTCTGCAGGGCACTTGAGGGCAGGACACCAGGATCTCTAAAATTAACCCAGCAAAAACACCTCTCTCTGCTCTCTGTACAGAAAGCTCAGAGAGATTAGCCTCCCGGTTTGGGCACTGAGGGTGAGTGCCCGAAGTTAAATGGTGTACCTGCCCTCTTCAGAGCAGACTCCTCTTGCTTTCTCCGTATTTTAATAATACCTAGAAACCTATCGTAGACCCTGTCATAGACTCTCTAGCCCTGTCTGTGTTGCAGAGCGTGAGGCAGTGCCTAGACATTAGGGGTTACACAGGTAGGACTTCAGTATCCGTTGTTTTATGTTTCCAGGCACCTGAGGCCAACTCAGCTACTCACAGGTCATGCAGTTAAAGAAATGCTTGTATCTTTGCAGCATTGGGTCCTAAATAATAAAAGACAATGCTTGTGAAAGATCTGAAAATAAAAACATAGCCAAAAAATAAGTCACAGACACGTTCAGATGGTGGTGGACACGAGAGAAGAATTAAAATCTTCATGAAAAGCAGACCCTTTCCCTGGACCATGCTCCTGATACTGTTTATTTTATTCACTTGGTAGCTCTTCCTGTCCATTGTGGATAGCAGCCTAATAATGAACACTACTCTTATACGTTCAGAGCCGTGAATTAATTTTGAACAATAAGCTTGGACTAGATCCTTGAATACTTTTAGTTGTGAACAATCCATCTGGGTATATAGCAGTTACTCAAACCACACCAGGAGAGCGTGCCCAGAACTGTGTTTTCAGGACGTCTGTCGGCTAAGCGTCTGAAGGAAAACATAGATTTGAGTGTTCTTTCATTGCAATTAGTAGGAACTTTGCCAGTTTTATTACTCAACTTTAAAGACAACTGGATTCACATTCAGTGTGCACAAATATAAATGTAAAGCGAGTCCACTTTCTGGGCTAAGTTTTGCAGAGGCAAATCCCATAGTTACTCTGGAGTAACTGAGGGAAAAGTGGCCTCTGTTATTGACTGGGTAGATAGGAATGATGGTTTTAGAAATATTACACCCTTCTGTGTTGCTATACATTTAGCATTTTCTTTAAAACACACCATGGACCAAAGGGATGCCTATGGTTTGCCATGTAAATAGTTATGTAGACATGTCATAAAAATCCTGACTAGATTCCATTCAAAAAATACTGATTACATGCAATGGCCTATTTTAAAAGCTTCTTAACATCATAGTCTGATTTTTTTACCAAGTAACAAAAGCAATTAGATTCTGTAAGGGATTAATCACTTGCCAAATATCATGTTTCAGAATAAAACACATTCTAACAAATAAGAGCCATAAAAATAATCTTAAGCTGGTAGATTGGCACTATGTATATTAATTCAGAAATGTTTTAATGCATATATCAGTACATATCTGAAAGCAGGTAACGCCATTGCATAGAAATTAAAACACAATCTTAGTCTGAAATGTTATACATCAAATTTCAGTGAAGAATGAGTTAAGGCCAGATGATAAACCCTTCAGATTCAAAATGGAAATACTGATAGAAGGCTTGCTATATAACGAGTTTCAGTTTGACTGCTGAAACTAAGAATTCAGAGGAAATATACAAACTTAAACATTTCATCTGCCACGGAATTTTGCGTGCCTCTTCTTCAGTTCATACTGCATTTGTGAGGGATTTTTTTTCATTAATCACTGATACAGTGTCTTGCAAAAAGAAGTGAGTCTCAAAAATGAGGAGGGATCATAAAATAATGTTTGGATCTATAATGTGTGAATTGTCCCAAACCTTATAAAACATACTGCATTTTAATTTTCCACCAATTTCTCAGTAATAACCAGTTCTTTGTTGCTTTACTACACTGTCTCTGCTTCTGTTACATTATACAGATAGAATTGTTTTGATCATCTTTTAATTTTTAAGCATGAGATTTGTCACTTCATACAACAGATTTATTTGAATTTATGAATACCTTAGAGTTTAGCATTGCTGTTTTGATTCGGAAAAGCCCCACGTACCCTTGTATTGCCTTGGCATTTATATACTGTAGTTTAGTAGTCTATATTTTAGAACAGAGTGAGTGAAATAATTCAGGCTTCTAAACTTCAAAATTAAAAGGCTGCAATGTCTCTCTCTTATTAGAAAATTATTGAATTTCTGTGGCTTGTTGTGCCATATTTCTTATTCAAATTTTTTCATTTCATATACCTTTTCACCCGCCAGTTTGATTGCCATGGCTGCAGCCGTGGGTGAATAATTGCCTGTCTTCACAGGAGCATGTTCTGGAGCTAAAGTCGAGTGCTTGCTTCCTGATGTATGCCTCATTTGGATTCTGCCGACAGCCTAGGGGCTGTATTATTCATGCCTTGACAGATAGCACTCACTAAAAGCATTGGAACAGGGCCAGGTACTGGCAGAGAGATAGTGGAGCATTGCAACTTGCAACTGAGAGGAACATCTATAATACAAAAAAGAGAAATCCTCATACCTCCCTTTTACTGGTCTCATTTTGATGGAGAATTCATTTGCATCAAAATAAAATACCCTAAAAATAAATACATTTTTTCTAAATCACGCTTGAAAGTTTAACACAATTTTCCACATTTAATTGCAAAGCTGATTTTAATTAGTAAGGCCCTGCATGTGAAAAATGAAGATTCACTTGGGTGAGTGTAACACTTTGCAGTGTCTGCTGAATGCTCTAATTAATGTATGGCTGCTGTACAACAGGGTGCACTGTGGGATATTTATGAAAAATTCTGTGCACGCAGCCAGTCTATCTGTATTTTAGTTCTTGAATCCACAAGAATAAATAACTTTCCCCCCTTTATTCTTTATGAGACATCATTGTGCATGCCATCACTCCATCCATAAACTTTATGGCATGCCTGTCCTTTTTACTATTTGTCAACGATATTATAAATCAGAAGCCAGGACATACATATTTTAACATTAATTTGATAGCAGAGCATGGCTGCACACTGTGCAGAACCCAAGGTACACTGATGCATTTATGTTAAAGCCTAAACACAGAACAGTGCGGTCCTTATTGTTGCTTGCTTTTATGATACTATGAACAATCCCACTGAATGCTGGAGGTATAGACAAATGTATATTCATTTCTTTCTAAGCTGATAGTTAACCTTTATTGTAGTGTTAACTAATGATACAAGGATTCACTGGATATTTACCCGAGGAAAAACTGCACTCTGGCACTGTGCAATTTCATTCTATTTCATTTAATGATATATTTGCTAAAGATTTTGGTAAATGTGGTAAATACCAAGAACAATATTATAAACGTATTTTATATAAAGTAATCTACCATTCGGGGTTTGTAAAAAAAATTAATAAATGAAGCTTCACTCCTTTGTTAAATCCAGCTAAAGAGAAATAAGTAACTAAGTAAGTAAATAAATAAATCAAGTGAAAGAGCATAGGGATTTTCAAACAGAACACTGCAAACAATAAATAAATGTGCTGACAGAGAATCCATAATGTATTAGAGGTCTGTATTGGCTGCTGTCTGGATTCGGCAATATATCCTTTGTCTGATTGTTGATTAATGATTAGAAAGGTGCAAAGTTGGGTCTGAAACACCAACCAAATATACATGAGCAATCGGCGTGTGGCTCTGAATGCTAGTGGCCATTGTCTAGAGATGGACAAAGGAACCACAGTTCAGTTCCTCCTACCACCCTCTGGATTGGGGATAGCAGGTCTAGTGGCAGCAAGTTGCAGGATCTGCCTGTGCCAGGAGTACTAGCCTAATCAAGGGGAGGGGGGAAATAAAATCAGAGGCAGGAGAATGGAGAGTGCTGAGCCAACTGTGCAGCAACAGCAGAGAGCAGATTTGGGATACCCTTTCTGCAGCGGGTCCCCAGGCTTGTATGTTGCTGAAATTATACGCTCATTTTCTTTCGAATGGGAGATCCTGGGCATATTTCTTATCCACTTACAGCCACAGTGTTTTCTGTGGAAAGATCTGTCTGGAGATGTTGCTATCAGCCACAAAATAAATGAAAACCATGCAGAGAGTGTGGGAAAGAAAACTTAACAAAACCAAAACAAAAAAAAAGAAAGAATAGAACATCCAGTAATACTGGAGAGATAATTTCCCCAACAAGAACCTGGAAGTAGCTATACACATTTTTCCTTTGCCTATGGGAAATTTATTTGGTTGGCCTGGTAGCTTTGCTGAGAACATTGTGTTCTCTTAGGAGAAAAATAAATTGTTTGAGGTTGAATAATTTGTGCTTTTCATAATGGAAAACATTATCTACAGAGTTGATTCACACATTTCATCTCCCCCTGCCTGTTTCCCCACTTGTAAACAGAATTTCAGGCATCTTAAGGTATAAAGATAGAAACATATATGGAGGATTCTTACCAAACTCACGGCCCAAAATTCTGTCTCTGATATTTATCTGGTATTTAAATAGTTGTCTCTTAAATGACTATTGATGTCAGAGCAAGTCTAACCTTACGCTGTGCATTTTGGATCAAAGCATTTTTCGGGAGACAGAGCAAAATTAACGGATTTGTAATGATAAGACAATTTTACATTTAGAGTCAATGCAAGTTTCTCTATTTTGTGAATTATTTCTACAACATTTCTGTAAAAATATTAATTCTGAGATTTAAAAAGCTGAGAGTATCTGGGGGTTTTTATATTTTAACAATAATATTTAATAATGTATTTAGTGATAATGCAGTCATGGTTTTTAACCTTACAATTAACCAAAAAAGCCATAAGCAATGTTGTGCACTGGGTTTAGGGTATTTTATATATAAGGGTATTATGGAGCTGCCTGTGTCTTCCTACCAACAGTTCCTCTGAACAGCCGCAAAGCTACTGTCTATGCAGTTGAAAAATGTCCTGTGGATTGGAGCTTCCCAAGTTGGAGTTTGGAGACAGATTAATGTACTGGTGAATACTGGCAGCTGGATAAATAAGGAGCTCTGTCTTATTCTGTGCTCCAGTGTCCACGCCAACACAATGGAGATGACTTAGAAAAAGGTGTTGGTGTTTCCATAGGTGGCACACATGCTATCAGAGAATAGCGTTGTTCTGCACCTTAGCCTCCAGCTCAGTGAAAATGATCTGAACTCTGCTAGAATCTCCAAAAAAAGGGGGGCAAGGGAAATTACAAATAAATGAAGCTATAGTTACCTTTTTCTTTCAAATATGCATATTTTATGAGATCAGGCACCCTAAGTATTACCTGGGATAACAAAAGAATATGAAGAAAAGAGAAAAAAACCTCAAATACAAAGGCACCAGAAACCAAGGTCCATCTGCCTTCTGCATGTTCTAAATCACTAGACCACGCTAGCAGAAAAATGTAGGGAAAAAGGAAAAAAATAATAGTTCAGTGGGTAGAATTTTTTCAAAAAAACCCCACGATGATGTGTCTTTAAAGACTTATATTGAAGTTTTTCAATAAGTTGAGACAGCCCTTTCAAAGACATCACTTCTTATTAGCGGCTGGCATGAAATACTGCTTCTAGTGGTGTCAGCTCAGGACAGAGAAAGGAGAGGTACTCCTGAGCCATCTTTGATGACAATAATAAATCTAAATAAATACATCCGCAGTACAGAATCAAATGCCTGGGGGATATATAGCTGCTGAAGACGTCCTCAGCACTATACAGCTTAGGACATTGTAAATGGTGATAACTTCAACCAGATGAGTGGACCTACCAAGTTAGTTTCATGGCTACTTGCCTGAATCACCTTCACAAGAAAATCTTTGTGTTTATTGATTACCTGAAGAGGGATTGCAGAACTTAATGTCCTTTCACTATTGGCAAGAACCAGCAGCGCCACACTGTAAGTATGCATGGAAGAGTGGAGAAGGGATATAATGCCTAAGAGAAAATATTCCTGTGATTGAAATAAGCCTGTGTCTTAATAAATGTATGATTTATGATAAAATGTGTAATACTCTAAAGCCAAACGAGACAGGACAGGATATGATTTGCTTTAAATGCCAATACCAGACATTTAAAACACCTTTTTTAAGTTCAGTTCCCTGGGGCTGGGACAGATTTCTCTGCCATCATTTTTTTATTTAATGTAATGAGCCGGCCACTAAATTGGATGAACAAGTAGTGAATGAATGCTTTCTTTCCAACTGGTACTCATGAAAGAAATTCATCAATGATATGCACCTGCTACTGTTTTTCACCCTCAAAATGTCTCCATGAGAAAATCTTACCTATACTTTGTGACCAGGGAGTAGGTGTTCAGAATAAATACCAGAGGTAAAAACTGGCATGCATTTGACTTCTGGTAGAAGTCCAAAGTGTCAACCCTCATCATCCCTCCCTTATTTTGTGTCTAACTCTGAGGACAAAGTAGAATTGTGCTTTTAACATTACGCTTCTCAAAATTTCTCATGTTCTTCCAGGAAAAATTTATTTGAACACCTTGGTACCTATGCCATTCTAAGTATGTGGCATAGTTAGTGCACCTCTGATCTCTTATCTGCTTGTGTAGCAAGTGTTTTTAAAGTCCTCCAGTTTGTGATCTGTACGAAGATGTCACTCACACACTATTTTATTCTTTGTCAGTATAAGTTAGGACATGTTTCTCCCATCTTCTGGGAACTTGCATAGACTATATAGAGGTTAAGATGTCAGGATACTTGTGTTCTCTTCTCTTGATCTGTTCTTATTTTACAGACAATAATATATCCAAAAGGAAGATTGGAGGGATATAATTTTGTAACTTTGAGCAGTCACTTGGAGAGAGTAGAACCATATTTGCAGCCCCAGCATTAGCACTTCATATAGAAGATAGATCCTCAGTTTAGAGAGGAATGGAATGAATCCTTCAGTGGTAGCAAAGAACATGTAAATGGTTTCTTTTGCATGAAGTATTTGAGAAGTAGACACTCTCAACCCAGATTACTGCAAAACCTAATGAGCAAGCAGCCTTCAGAGAGGTGTAAAATGAGGCTTCAGTTACCCCTGGCAAAAGAGGATATTAAACACTACTTTCTCACACGTTTCTTTATGTTCTAGGTTAGATAATGGCTAAGGCTGGGATCATGATTCCTCCTCTGATCATCTCCTAGTCAAAAGGCTGAGTTCATCCTTGTTTCTTTAAGCAAAAAGAAGGCTTAAGGTGATTAACTCTTGGAGCAGAAATCCCCCACTACAGTCCGGGGGATTCCAGTTCCAGATTACAGTGTCTAAATTCTGCTGTGTGTTAAGTGCCTACATGTCCCTAGGTATTAGAAAAGGAGCAGACATACCTCACTTGGGGTTAGAGTTTCACTGTGGAGCTATGCTTAGAAACTGAGAGCTGTAGTGCAGTCGCTCCCTTGGTGAACCAGCAGTTCGTGACTCTCTGCTGCCACACAAGAAATTTGCGTCACAGCCAGAAGTTGAGTCACAGCTTGGAATTCTACTCCAATGTACTTTTGCTTTAGACATGTCCTTCTTATATTAAAATTTAATTTAGACAGAGACTAGCAAATGACTTCCTGCTGTTGAGTATTTGCAGAGACAGTAAGAATAACGGGCTAGATTTACTGACACACTTCAGTGTAGATCTTGTTCGGGCATGGTTTCTTCTAGGATGATCAATGAGGATTGTTTGTTGGTTCTTAGTAACCATAAGGGTTACTTCAGGCGAAGGGGACAAGCAAATAGTCATCTTAAACAAAAGTATATGTCATATATAATGAATGTTCTCTGACATGAATATTACAGATGTCTGCATGTCGATAGTCACCAAACAAAAGGCGTGGTTTTGAAACCTATTTCTCAGAGAATTCTCTGGATATACGATACTTTGTGAAAGGAGGTAGAAGATACAAAATCCCAATTGTATGGGTGGCTGCTCTGTAGCCAATTTCCTATGGTAACTGTATTTTATGCTTATAAGGCTTTTTCAACTTATTCCTTTTAAAACATTTCACAAGTGTTAACACAGTAGCCTCAGTGCATTTTGTGATGTTAAGTATTTGATTTCAAATGACGCCAAAGGTCGTATCGCTTATAATATTGTAATACACAATAGCACATTGACTTACAAGACTGGCCACATCAGCTTTTCAGTAGTGCACATTTGTAGCGCATAGGAGTTTGGGATGGAAAGTGCAAAAAATAAGAGGTTGTTTATGTGTCTGAAAATGGAGGAATAATTCTGACAGAACGTAATTGCATGACTCTGTTTTGAGCCGGGCTTTGGAATTAACATTTCTGGTTCTTAAGACACAGACACTCAGGTCTTCTTTTCAATTCCATGTGATGTAAAGTATTACCAGCTTGTGGTCCTCTGTCCCTTCCACAATGGTGAGCTAAGAAGTTGTTTTGGTGCTATCGGTGAGGAAAGCGTACTGCCTTCTGAGTCACAGTACCGTCTCTGCAGCACCTGGGTGTTCCTTGGAAATACTGACATACTCGGAACTGATGTGGCCTGGCTTTGCCTACCTTGTGAGACCTAAGGAGATCTCAGAGAAAGACCGACTCAGAAACTGAGTCAGAGTTACAAAACAAATACCGTTTTAGAAAGAATGCAAATAAATTCTGACTGCTGTGCTAACTTCGTATCTTACTAGTCAAGCTTGCTGCTTGTAGTTACGCTATTAAAAAGACGTAGGAGGAAGGACTGAACAGTTCAGATGGCATTGACTAAAAGTGGAAGTGTTTATTTAAATTGTCATCATTTAATCCAAACTATAAAACAGAAAAAACATGTAGATTTTTCTATCTACTATAATTTTGGTTGTTCATTGAAAATTATAGCAATCGGTCAGATTTAGATATCACAGTTTAGTGGACAGCTTGGGTAGAACTATCATGGTTAGTTAATATTTGCTAGTAGCAATTTCTTTATTTTTTTTTTTTTTACGTTTTATGTATACTATGGATTAAACTGATCTCTTGTGTAAGCAGGAATAGGATTTCATTACTCTTACACCAGGGTGGTTTATAATTATGTTGCTCTAAAACTCTGTAAAAAAAGAAGTTCCTGGGAAGACAAAAATTTCTTGGCTGATCTGAAAAGCAGGAATGATACCAAACTTCCTAATTTTTAAGATGTACGGAAATTTAGAATCATTGGGTACAGAGTCAGGAAAGATCTACCTACTGGCTACATTATAATATAACTTTGCATGATAGCAGATAATTTGAATTAACATCATATATATGCAGTTTATCATCCCTAACTTCAAAACACTCTAGGTATTACGGACACTAAAATGTCTTCTGATACCTGGCCCACCTTCTGTTTAGTACACTAACCTGTTAATTAGAGAATCAGAGAAAAATGGTTTCCGTTATTAAATTTCTGCATCTGATTTAAAAAAAAAAAAGCATTTAGCCACATAAATCAGAATATAGGCACAAGCTTCTAAAGCATAAAGTAAAAGAGCTTAGGTACTAAACTCCAAGAGAAGGATCCACAAAAATCCTGAGGCTGTAGTTGATCAAACTTGTAATAGAAAACCTATTTATGTGTACCCAGGGGTGCTGCCAGTTTAGCTCAGCTGTGCTGCTCGGTGCTATCTACATGCCAGAACATTTGAGATTTGCAGACCACGTGTACTTACACCAGCATCCTCTGATAGAGTCAGCACAACAGGCATTCTCTGCTCACGCTAACATGCGGGGACAGCACTGATTTCTACAGACAGCATAGCAGTAACATCCCTTTTCACTGAAAAATGGTGTGGTAGGGGTGCAGCCTGGACCAGCAATGAGAGTGCCACCTCAGGAAGCAATATACTGTTTCAGTTTCTCCATCAGCCTGATTGAGCCCAAGCACATTGTTAATTAATTCCCAAGCCAGAACCATACCAAAAGGATGACAGGCGAAGACTGACTAGCATGAGGCTGCCTTCTGTCACAGCTGTTGAATCTAAGCTTGTGGACAGAAAGGAGCGTGAGGTTTTCTACAGAGAAAGAGAGAAAAAAGCTAGTTTGATCATTAAACAATTCCTCTAGAGGAACCAGATTTGCAGCCATAACAGGTTGATTAGGTTCCAAAAAAAAAGAAAAAAGAAAAGGTCTTCCATTTTTTTGACAATTGTTTCAACCTGATTTTTTTTTAAAAAAGGCAAAGAACAGTACCACCGCGCCTGTATCAAACCAAAGAGCAATAAAGTAGCCACCCTTACTACAGGCGGGATTTTCGTACCTGCATCAGAAAGTGTCTTTTTGGATGATGCGTCATATTTTCAAGATGATGCCTAAGTCAGAGGTGCAAGTAGCTGCAGATGTCAACAAGAAAGAGGAAGGTGATTTTGGAAACATTCTTTTTATGGTACTTCACATTTCTCAGCGTAGATATACCACAGTCAACATGCTTGCTATAGTGATTCCCAGGCTTATATACCTATGTATTACCATTGGGGAGTTTATTCACTAAGGAACTTAGTCATCTAAACTTAAGTACTTAAAAGTTGTGTGCTGACATTTAATGTTGCCACAACTGTTCCCATTATAGATCTGTGCCCCAGATATATAGGGACCATTTTTAAAAGTGACTAACGCATTGCAAACCAACTTTCAATCAGACATAAGCTTTAAGCATCAAATGCCTCAAACTATTAAAAAAATTGAAAGTAGTCTTTGAAGTAGCACACACTATCTAAAAAGTTGCCTTTCATCTTACGAAACTAAAGATTCTGTTCATCTTCTTGCCATCTTCCTGTTACATGCTTGTACTTCAAGCCATTTCCCAATTTTGGGATCCTGTGCTCCTTGGACAGTACATTGCTCTGGACCTTTCTCTGTTCGGTCTTTGGCCCTTGCTACCTTTCCTGTCTGTGCATCTTTAAAACTGAGCAGCTGAACTGCAGAGAGGGATAACTGCCACATTTCCCTGTGAAATCGAGCCATAGGAAGTACATTGGCAGCAGATTTTCAATGAAAACCGCCATTTCCACCCACAACCCAGCTGCCACATTTAAATCATGCTGTGGGGGGTTTCCACTCCCTTGGGAGGCTATTTTCATTTTCCTTCAGAGACTCTTCTACAGTCTAATAGACCTCACTGTCAGCTATAAAAAGTAACATTACATACCGTAGTATTTTTTTTTTTAATCGTGATATGAGTCAAGTTGGAGCCTCAGTATTCTGGACTAGAATGTGATGGAATTCAGTTAGATTTTTACTTTTTTTCTTTTCCTGAACAGACATTCTTCCTTGCATCAGGTATATCAAAAAAGGCCAGATTAAGGCAAAGCCATTTAGGCCCACATCTAGAAATCTTGCTTTTGGAGACTTGATTAAGCCAGTAGGTAAGCTTTCACTTTTAAACCAAAGTATTTCTAATTCTTCTTCTAATTATGAAAAAAAAAAAGGCAAAAAAAAATATGAGCTGAACATAAGAGATACAGTTTTGTCCTTTGAGTCTGCCAACAGCTCGAAGCAATTTCTTTACAAGAGGTGAGCTAGTATCTTTGGGGGAATACTCTATGCAAGAGCCCCTGATATTACAACAAAGTGACTGCTGTGTGCTGCAGAAGGAGACCGGTTCAGTCGATTATTAGCACAAGCAAATATGCCCCTTTGAGGGTGTGAGTCATGGCAGGAGGCAGGGTGTGTGCAGCAGCATCTTCTTAAGAGTGAGAATAACAATGCCTGCCTTGCACTGACACAGGGTGGAAAAGCATATGCCCTTACATTTTTGTCTCTTGACAAAGTGTGGCCCCATTACTGCCACACTGATCAAAAGTTAGGGCAGGAGAATTGTGTGGGTCTAGAATCCCAGATTGCTCTAATGCATCTCTGATAGGAAGTGCTAATAGGGACTCTAATGACCATTGAAAATTGCATAATACTAAAATAGCTGTGTCCATCTGGAGCAAAGAGCGTAAAGTCTTGACTGTAAGTTTGTACTGATACCTTTGTATGCAGTAGTAAACTGCCAGGCACAACAGCTAGTGTCAAAATTTTATCCTAGAAATTAGTCACAAGGAGGTATAATGATAAAAGTTTTTTGGAGATCCTCTTTACATTAAATATATTTTTATGGTAATTTTTAGCAATTATGGCAGACTCCACTATGAAAGAAAGCACCCTTAAAAATTGATACAGAGGATAAACTTTTGGTTTCTTCATAATTATGTTTGCTAAATACATATTAATACTGGTTAACATTTTTACCAAGAGACCAATTCTATCTGGAGCTCCCTAATGCGATAAAATGGATAAAACACTGTCATTTCTATTCTGTTTTAGAATAATCATGTTTTCTCTGTGTTATGGAAAGGAACAATCTCTTTGCTTTTTTTTTGAAATAGGAAGATTTAAACATCTTAATACTCTAACAACCAGAATTTAGAATATTTCACACTTGAAGGACTTCTAACAAACCATGCAAGACAAAGAACAGTGTCCTGTAGCTTATACTGGAGGTGAGAATCCAGTACATAAGCACTGAAGTGGTTGCATCTTGTATCACTTTCTTTTTGTCATTTTTTTTCTGTAATTTCAGGTATTTACTGATGACAGTCACATTCTTGTGTTAGAAGGCTGCTCCACAGTATTACTCCTTTTCTTTGGTTATATTGCATAGCCATTAGTTTTTTGGATCAAGTAAGATACTTATTGCTATAGTTAGAGGAAAATTGGTGTATCGCATTTCTTAATTCTGTGCCATAGATCTTTCCTAGTTAAGTTAGGAGCCAGTGCTATTGTGAATCTATGGAGAGATGATGGGAAGAGCATTTGTGATAGGAGTCAGTAGCTGATAGTCTCATTATGGTAGCCCTGCATTAGACATGCAATAAAATGACAGAGTACTCTATTACTCAACACTTAAGTACATGCTAGAATGATATTTGACCTGCTGTGTTGTCGTTAAATATAATCTATCGAGTCTGTGTCTAAAGGTGTTGATTCTACTAATACGTATCTAGCCGGGTTGTTAAATGATTGACAGTATAACTACGTGAATCGCCTTTGATTTCCAGCAGCTTATTTCCCTTGATTTTTGAATGCTTGAACTTAGTGTGCTGAATTGCTTAAAAGCAATTATGTTTGAAATATCAGAATAGAAAGATTTCATATCGTGTCCAAGGCTCAAACATTGTGACTATGCAAAGATAGATGCACCCGTGTAGCATATCCTAACCCTTCCAAATTGTTGAATGATTGATTATTAACTGTTCTTATTTTATGATATAATGTTATCATGAAAACTAAATATATTGGAACCTGCCCTGCCCTCTACCTGTGAAAAGAGTTGTCATTGCCACTGAGGCTGAAAACACAGGATGCACACAAATCTGGACATCTTGGCAGCTCTAGATACTGCTTTGATTTAGCTCAGCGTAACCAACCTCATTTTTGTCGGTATGTAGAAAAATAGAGGGTTTTCTTTCCCAGTGTTTTTCTTCCAGTTTAGATTTCTGAAATAAATGTGGACTTCAGGATTTTGAGTTGGTGCAGAAGTCAGTGTTCTTTGAGTTAGTGCAGAAGCAGTCACTGGCTTTGCATGTTCCCATTTTTATGTGTCTGTGTTACATCTAAATCAACATTGAAGTGTGCAGAATCAATAGCCACTTAGCAAAACTTGATTATATGCATTTCGTCTGATGAATCAATATAAGTCATTAAACCTGTGCTCTTTGCACTATCCTAGTTTCTTTGATCAGTACCTGTATTCAAGGGTCTGGCAACAAGATATAATCAATTGTGGCTTCCGGCTCTTGAACGCAGGGTATTTGCCATTCTAAGATTAGGGTGCAGCTACAGCATTTGTCTGATGTTGGATCACGCTGGTAGTCTTGAAAAGATAGCCAAACTACAGGGAGGAGAATTATTCATGTTAAGTGATACGGCAGCTGTGGAAAGGACAGCAGCAGTGCTTTGGTTTTCTCTTTATAGAAGTATTGTGGTTGTATGGTTTTAAAATCTACTAGGTACTACCTTTTTTAGAGAAGGACAGGCAATATTTAAAAAAAAAGAAGAGAGAAAAAGTCTTGGATTTCTTTCACTTTCATCAGATTAGTAAGTGGTAGAAATCTAAGTTAACTGCCATTAACTCTGTTGTCAGTGGAGAGATAGGCAAAGTGTCTAAGAAGGGTGAGATGAATTGCCTCCCAGGAGGTTCCATTGACTTATGAAGGGAGCTTAACATGACACGCATAGACTTAATTTTTAGGAGCCATGGGGTAGGTGAGAGATGAACCCCATCCATGACATCAAAAGTCATGGGGCAATCAGATATGATATTGATTTATTTATGTAACTACTTTGGAATAATCTACAACTGCAGGGCATGTTCTTTGCTAACCTGTGCTGCCACGTAAGATTTTAGTCCCATGATTTGTTACGTTTATTTTTTACATCTTGCTTTAAATGGGTTCTTAAGGGCTGAGATTTTTCCTGTGTATTTGTACAACACCCAGAAACACATTACTTTGCCTCATTTTTCTTCATTGAACAGCTATTGGTTTCAATCAATTAAATAAACTTACTGTTTAAATGGGTTAATTATTGCAAAACTGAAAGTTTCCTTTCAGTTGTCATGCTCCAAGAGCAAAGACTTTGATGATGGGAAAAATGATCTCACCAGGCAGAGAGCAGATTATCCAGTGAGCTTTCACTGTTCATCACAGGGTTCAGTTGCACCAGAACCTTCCCAGGATGTGAAAGGTAAAGAACTTTGCTGAGTATTCTAATCACTAAGCTGTAGAAGAGAAAATGGGAAGAGCAACAAGTTAAAGATCAAGAAGGACATGGAGTTTTTTAAGCTTGTATTTCACAGAGGTGGCTAACTGCAGCCTAAGACAGAGTCAGGACACGGTGGATTTAGAGCTTCCAACCAGCTCGATTAAAATACTCTGTGCTAGCATCCTGCCTGCCACAAATCCCAATCTAGAAGACTAACTAACCAGAATCTGCTTTCCAGGAGCCTGCTGGCAACTGAGCCAGAGCCTTGAATACTGTTCTGTTATTACACACGCTTCTTGCAACCACTGCACTGCCAAGCACCGTAGCATCTAAGGGCACTTACAGAACGACGTCTTCTCAGTGGGAGTTAGGCACTAACCCAGAGTCAGCGCTTTGGAAAATCTGTGTTCCTATCCACATTTTACATGCTTCAATATTGTTGTAAAAGCGGGCCCAAATTACTATGTTTTCATCTGTTTAAACTATAATTAAAACTAACAAATACCTTTTAAAATACAATAAACTCATCTCTGCTGTACTTCAGACTTTCCCACGAGCTTCTGCTTCTGGTTCAATAAATCAGATTATTATAAGCAGGAAGCGCTTTTTTATGTGCAGAGTCATAACACATCATCTTTACTTCATTTACTTGTACCGAATAGAAGTTTTGTTGACTTTTCAGATTAGGTAGATATACAATAGTACTTCAGTTCAGGGCAAACTATTTATTTACATGAACAGGCACAAGCTGACTCATAGGAATGAGTGAAATGTTGAGAACTCTACCCCTTGTTTCCTTCTGGAGTTTCAAATATTTGTGTGCTGCATTATGCCTTATCAATACTTATAAGTATCTAAAGGGTGGGTTGAAGGAGGAGGGAGCCAGACTCTTCAGCGGTTGCCAGTGAGAGGACAAGGGGCAACGGGCACAAGTTGGAACATAGGAGGTTCCACTCAAATATGAGAAAAAACTACTTCACAGTGAGGGTGACAGAGCCCTGGAACAGGCTGCCCGGGGAGGTCGTGGAGGCCCCTTCTTTGGAGATTTTCAAGACCCACCTGGATGCAGGGGAGTTGGACTAGATGATTTCTATGGTCCCTTCCAACTCTAAAAATATGCAGTGAAATTCAGTGAAAGAAGAAAGAAGTGCTCAGAAATGCTGGATCTCAAAAGGTAAAGATAGAAGATGTGATATTTTCTTCACAGAGATTTAAAAGTCAACTTGATCCTTTTGCACTTTAGAGCCTTTTTAAACACATGAATAGCCACAAACATGCTGCAGATCTGCTTGTGTGTATAGTATTATTTAACTAAATAAGCCCTAAAGAAAAATCAGTATCTTTAAAAAATAGCATTACAAAAAGCATTTTTTAAAAATAATTCAAATATCAAAATATGCATTTTTAAACAAAATAATGCAGACTACCTTTATGGTAGTCAATAGAGTCACAGTAACTTAAGTCAAAGTGAGGATCCTTTATTTAATTGGATTCTATATACCTCCAAGTGATGCTCCTCCCCTCCCTTATTTGTTGAGACTCCAAAAACTCATACCTCACGTATTCCAGGATGGTACGCAGGCATTACATGGAACTGTTGTGTGGTAGAAAAGATTCCTGTCCAGTGTGGCATCGAGACCAAAAATAATTGCCCACAAAGAAGTTTGACTCTGCTGCCTCACAGTTGTCACTGTCCGCTGGGTTGCTGTTCATTCTTGTAGTAATTTGGCATACTTTAAGCAGACATTTAAATATGAATGGAAAATCCTCTTCAGCTGAAGGACTTTATTGTTGGTCAACAATTGCAACAAGAATAATATTAGCATCTCTTCTTCATAATCGTGCGCTGTCTGCTAGGAAGGGGATATTCCTGGAATGCAGGGAGTTCAAGATGTAGGGTTTGGAGGATTGAAATGATTATTTTCTGGTCAACTACTACTAGTTGATAGAATCAGTCCTTTAAAGCTAAATGTAGTCCCTGCTTTGAGGGTGATTTAATAAGATGCAGTGTTATGCAAATTAATTAGGTTTGCATGTTCTTTGAAAATGCGATTTATTAGAGGGCTTAACTGCAAAATACCTGTTTTCTCAGTGCCATAAAAGTCTTCGTCTAGAGATATGGACTTGGAAGTTATCTAGTCCAAACCAAAAATAACACTTAGGGTATCCAGTGGAACAAGTGTAAATGCCTTGGGAGCTTTCTCCATGAAGCCTTACGCAGACGTTTGCTTCCAAGCAGACTTTTCCTAATTTGCTACCCTCAACTGTATATGATAAAATTCCACCTCAGTGCCACTTCACATACTTAAGTGCTTCATTAAATGTTTTTTATAACTTCACTAGCAGTCTATTTGGCAAATTTTTCGATGCTATTACCTACTAAATATTTTGGTTTATGTTAAATTAAATTCTCGCATAAAAAGAAGAAAGAATGAGAGCGCTGTTGCTGGGTACACATTTTATATTGAAATAATACTTTGTAAGATTTTTCAAAGTACTAATGAGGAAAAAAAGAGAAAAAAAAATGATCTTCCAAAAAAATATTCAGATTTAGGGCATAATATTGCTATCATGTTATTTTTCTTGACTTCAGTCTTATAGCACAAGGCTTCTGAAATAATAGATTGAATAGAAAAGAGATAAAAATGAAAAAATGCTGGTAAACATGGCAGATAGGAATCACTTTACCTAAATTAGGTATGTAAATTTGAATGAACCTTTATTGGTCACATAAACTCCCTTTCTAATTCATGTAGGGAAATAAGACACTCTAAGAGGAAGGTGTCCTCCAGGCAGGGGTATCATGTCCCACCTTTTATGTGTGAGTCGGCATATCATGGAAGGGAGAATATTAATCAGTAATGTGATTTAGAAAATCCCTTGTAGTTTTCTGGTCCAACACTATATATATTTAAAGAGACATGTTTAATTGTTATAATGCTATTGTTGAAATAATGACCATGCTAATTATGCTGAAAACTATATTAAATTAGTAATAAAATATATAAAAATCAAGAAGCTCAACTCTGGGAAAGAAATATGTATTTCCTAAAGAAAGGTCTTACTGAATGTATCATTGAGTAGCATCATGTTTTTTAATGAAGAAAAGTTGTGTGTGAGTTAAAAATATACCATAAATCGTCTTCTAAGGAGGATAAATTCATATATTATTTCTTCAATTTCTTCAATTATTAATGTCTATATGTCCTCTTGGAGCTTATTGCTATAAAATTCTCCAACGTTCTTTCCACAAGAATTATTTATGACATTGCAAAAACTGGAGATGACTGAGACACATAGCAAAGCAATGTGGAATATTCAAAAGTGCGTTTCAGGAAGCCCAAATATATATTGTGCTGAAAGCCCGGAGAGCTGAAGCGTGAGGGGAAAATAAGACAAACACAACTGACCAGGGAAATACAGTGAGCAATAAAAGAACGGATAAAGGCACACGAGACAGATAAATCAATGGGGTCATTGCTTTGAGCAGGGATAAACAAGTCTAAAAAATAAGCAAATAAGGGGATGATCACAAAAGCCAAAATTGGAAGCGGAGAGAAAATTGCAGAAGCCATAAGGACAAACAATAACAGATTTCATAAATATACGACAAGCAAGAGGTCAGTGGGAGAGCCTGTCATCTCCCCGCGTGGTCTGGAGGAGAAGTGAGTGGCAGTGGCTGCTGGGAAGCTGACTCTGCCTTCCCCTCGCCGGAAGGACCACGGGGAGCGTGCTGGAAACAGAAGTGTCCTGGAGGCAGAATCTGAAAAATTAATGAAACAAAGGATGAGAGCGGAAAAGGTTAAGAAAGAAAAAGAGGAAAATAGGGCAGCTAAACAGTAGGCTCCAAGTCTGGTGGCCTGTTTCCCAGGTTTCTGAAAGACATGCAGAATTTTTTTAACTCTCTCAGACTATGAAGTCTGTAGTACGTGAGGTGTAGATAAGCTATATGAGGTATATATATTTGAAGACAGAAGGAAGCCCAAGCAAGACAGTATTTTAAAGGTTTTATAAGAAAAAACCCATGCAATGGTAGCTTCATAAACTATAAATCCAAGCACGGGGAAAACCAAATTAAGAATTGTTGAGAAAATGGGCAACACATTGGTACAAGCTAATCAGGAAAGAGTTTACAAAAGCTGAGTTGGATTTAACTAATGTAACTGATTTCCTTGGAAAAGTGACATATTCCCAAGTCCTTAGTACTGGACTATGCAAATGTCCTCAGTTTTAATGCCATGAGCAAAGGCACTGAGAATAGATAAATAAAGCAAAAAACTAAAGTCAAATTCACAACTTTACTTGAATAGCTGAATTGCAAATAGTTATTTAATGAGATTTATAAAAGTATCAGAGCTGGTCAGGCAGCTAACAGGCATTGATTTCCATTGCCAGTTACACACTTTCCAGGGGGGCCTGAGTCCCAGGTAGTGTCTTATATTCTCCCAAACTTTATAAAATGTTGTGTAGAAAGGCATAAAGCCATGAAAAAAAGATTAAAGATGAGCAAAAATGGCAATGACAACACTTTCTACCTTTCACCAATAATTTGCATCTAAAAAATCATGTAATTATATTTATGTGCCAAATACAAAAATTGAACAACAGTTCAAAACAAAACAGATGTATTTATTATCCTACTGTGCTCTTCCCCGGTTCCTAGCCTGTTGTGAATTCCAAAGGGAACTATTTTGGGGCATTACTAGGCAAAAAATTTGCAAGTTTTTAGTGTTCTTAACTGGACAAAGATTGGGGTGGGGTGAATGTTCTGTATTTGATGTGACAAAATTCAAGTTTGTGTCACTTCCAGTGGCCAGAAATTTTCAGAGTTTCACATCTACTGGTCCCTTTAGCCTTGATGGTTTTAGCTCAGGGCTGCCTGAAGTGTCGTCTTTACCTCTTACAGTGTTCTAAGAAGGTTATAATAAGAGGAAGAAATGAAATCCTGGGGATTGCTGGGGCTAAGCCTACACACATCTTTGAAAATAAAGATCAGGATTTTGAGAAAATATCATTAAATGATAATGGCATTGAAGAAGCTATAGTGAGGGTAATATATGTCACAAAGAGAAAGAACAGAAATCAAGAAAGCAAGACACATCCACTCAGTAAATGTTATCCTGTCTGCTTAAATCCCACTGAAGTGATGTGCAGTTTCTATATTCTGCCTGAGCCCCAGGCCGTGACCCACTCCTGTTTTCCAGGATGCAACCTCTGTTAGGCTCCCAAATGAAACTGGGTCCTCCCTAATTATCTGGTCATTTCCCTGGGCACTACATACCCTCTGAAATTCCAGCTCTGAGGAAAAATTCATCTGCCCTGTTTCGGAGTTCCCTATGGAGGGTTTAAATAGACAGCTTCTGAACTCTCATAGCAGCAGGGCAAACGCCAAAATAAACCTGCTGTGGTCAGATCTGCAACAAACTGCTCCTCATTTGTCCTAGGATTTAGGAACTGACCACACTGACGGAGATGGGACTGCTCTTTCTGCACTGACTGTGGTGATTTGGGATATTTTCCATGAAAATATGTCCCACCTTTCCTCTTGATTCTGAGCCAGCAGGTCCTGACCATGAGGAGGACTCACAGGGCACAAGGCAGGACGGTTATTTGGCAGTGAGCAGTAGTGGTGACCTAGGGACAAGGATTTCTGCCATATTTATATGTTTTACATCGAACTACATTTGAATATATACAAATATATTATACCTGAAGCTTAACACTCTTCCCAGGTTTGGGGCTCAAAAATTTAGTGAAGCTTTGGGCTTTTGCTTGCCTGCTCTGTATCAGACTTGAGCTCCTTGCAGCCAGCTATACAGGGGCTCACCTTTCTGGGTGAGGATGCTTTTCCCCAGGATGTGCCATACACACTAGCTGCTGGATGGCGCATGGTCCTGGCGTCTGGAGAATGTGGGTCCATTCCCCCTCTAGCCTGCACCATTAGGCCTCAACTTTGGTGTTGGTGTCTGGAAACTTTATCCCGTTAGGACTATTACCCCACGCTTACTCCCGAATGAGGAGGATTGGAATCTGGCTAGATGGAGGGTATTTAAAATTTATTCAGTATTTTGTGATAGCATAAATGGAAAGAGGTGATTAATTTAGACATGCTGGATTAGAGTTTAAAGACACCTATAGTCCCTACATAGAGAGAGAGCTGTTCGTGTTATGCGGAGAAGGTCTCCCTGGCAGGTTTTTGATCATGTATACCATCTTTTGTTACTGTGTATATTCCTTAGATGTATGTGTGACAAGCAGACTGAGCCAGCCCTCCCATGAAAAGTGTTTTAAAATTTAGGTAAGGAAATGGCTAAGTTAGACAAATAAAATGGTTAGCCACGTACTTAAATAAAATCCTTGTTACCTAAGTAGTGGTTTGAGCAATTGGGATGAATAGCTGCTGGGGTGCAATTAAATCAGACCAAGATCAAGACCATGCAGACACCACAAAGAAAACACATCTGTTGTACTAAATGTGGTGGAAACCACTATTTTTCAGTGGTCTGTCAATAGAATATGAAGCATTATCAGAGTGGAAGAAAATTATAAAGATCCTCAGTGTTTTGTAATTGGCATAAAAGAAACAAAAATAAAACATAAAAGAAATTTATAAGTAGATATACAGAAGGGGCTAGAAAGAACAGTTTAAATGTCCTAAAACTAGTTAATCACAAGGAAGAAGACTAAAAACCATATAGCTTGAGTAGCATCTATAATCACACAATAAAAAATTTCAAAGAGGAAGTTCTTTAAGCAAAATAGTGTGTTGTGTGTGCAGTCACTCCATGTAGGAGGTTATAGGGGTTACACAAGGGTGATCACATTTAGTAAATGCAGATTATATGACTTGGAGAGCAGGTGGCTACTCTGGTAGAAGACCAGAACTCTGAAATGCTATTTGGGTTACAGTGCATTAAAATGATCGATGAGGTAGAGGTACTGAACTTTGAAAAGTTTGATTTCTTTTACTAACAAAGGGTTTTGTTTGATTTTTTTCCAATGTGAGAACACTTCCAACAGTGGCCATGAAAACTATTGGTTTTGGTTTTGTTGGGGAGCTTGCTTTCCCAGGTACCCAGCCTGGTAGCTTATAGTGGAGCACATAAATGGAGAATTTAAAAGCAATTCATCATTTATAATAATGATAACAATAACGAACAATGTTCAAAATGCACATAACATTGAAACATATCTTAATTGTACACCATTATAATCTTACTGAATGTTACAAAATTATGAAGCATTGCTTTATTCCTGATTGTTGTACTGACAGCTAACGGGTAGGATAAGGTTGCTGTTTTTTAACTATATTCATCTGCCTTAGGAACGGGTGTAACATGCAGAAGGGATAAAAGAATGAGAAGGAAAAACACACATTTGTATCAGTTCTGTAACTGTTCTGCTGGCATGTACATGTGACACTTTCAGGAAAATAATAGTTGTTTGCAATTTTACAGGTTTTGTCCCCACTCTTGGTCATTATTGCCTTATAAGCTGCATTTTACTTTGAAAATATGCATTTTGAGAAGAGCAACTAATCTTGGTGTAGAATTAGAATATATGACTAAATGGCACAAGTTATGCAATCTGATCTACAGAAGTCTGCAGGACAGTGTAATTATTTGCAACTTTTATTTTTGCAGTGTTTATGGCTGTCCTTTGGCAAAGAAACGAAAAACACAAGATAAGCAACCCCAGGAACCAGCTCCCAAAAGAAAACCCTTTGTGGTTAAAGCAGACAACTCTTCAGTAGATGAGTGCTATGAAACCGATGGAACAGAGGAGATGGATGAAAAGGAAGAGGAAGAGGAGGAAGAAGATGAAGAAGAGGAGGAATATTCTGATGATAATGAGGAGCAAGGTGATGAGGAGGAGGATGATGAGGAGATAGATCGAGAAGAAGAAGAGGAGATTGAAGAGGAAGAAGAAGATGAAGAGGAAGGTGAAGATGTGGAGGATGAAGAGGAGGAGGAGGAAGAGGAGGAGGAAGAAGAGGAGGAGGAGGAAGAACGTGGTAATAATCAGAGTATTAGTAAAAAGTAAACAATGTGTGTTTTCTGGGTTAATCTTCCAGTGTGGTGTATGAGCATTTAGCTGTGTGGTTCTCATTAAAGCTAATGGCAAGTCGTGCAGCTAAATCTCTCTGCTCCACTCTGAAAATATACCCCGCTGTGTTCTCTTAACAATTAGTTTAATAAGTCTGTCTTCCAAATATTTTTTAATACACCAGTACTCATATTTCAAACAAGGAGGGTGGAGGTGTGTTTGTGCTAAAAATGCTTGCATAAAATGTAATCCTAGTAGTGGATTAATGCTTGCTGTTACCAGGAGAATATTCACGGAGGTACAAGCAAAGCATCAGCTACAGCTGGGTGCCTGTACTGATCATTTGCAAGTGTATTTTCTGGATCTGCTTATATAATGTCAATGGTTGCCCACATAAATGCTGTCAGAAGTTAGCAGATAATTTTTGTGAGCAAAAATGGGTCTCTTCCCTTTGAAAAATTTGCCCTATACTTCCCCCTGCCCCAAGAAACTATTCAGAATGAACTATTGTAATATACATTAGTCCTTTGAGACTTGAATGCTGTGTGCTTTAGTTGATTCTATTAAAAATACAGAGAGTGAGAGGTTAACATAGATAAAGTCCTTCTAAAATGCATATATCTTGGTTATCATACCATGGTATAAATGCCATTTAGACATAAAGGTCACTGGTAGTAACCAAATTAATATAGTAGCAATATGATTAACCTATTCACCTTTCTCTTTTTTGGGATATTGGACTCTATATAACTATTATTTTCAAAATATGTAATCAGTATCCATTTACTCAAGAGTCCATATGCTAATGACAGACATCATAATGCACTGGGGTGAAATGAAAGAATCATGCAAAAATTAATGAGCTATCTAAAAAGTATTTTGTTCCCATTTCCAGGGAACACGTTTTTGGTTGGGTAGATTCACCTTTCTAACCAATAAAAATATAAGAAAAGCTTTCAGCAGTCCTCAGTTGGATTCCTCTTAGGAACCAGGTATGAAAGTTGTATGACTTTTGTTTCAGCATTCTGTAAGGTCAGATCTTAAATATTATGGAAGAACTTTGGAAGTATTCTTTCCATTTGGGCAAGATGGTGGCCAGCTGGGTGGCTATATGCATTTTCTCGGATATCTGAATCTGTAGCATTTCCTCAATTGCTTAAATTTGCCAACAAAATTGGTAGAGCATAAATGGCCAGTCTTAAAAGTAATATGAGTTTGTTGCACCAGGGAAGCCATTTCCTTTTGCAGGGAACTCTGCTGTTTCAGAACCTGGAAGAGAAGCTGTGTTAGATCAGGCTGATGTGCGACTGCTGTTGCTGTCCTGATGGGCAAGAGAAGGATGTCTAGCAGGTTTTTTTAAGAGATAATGGTGACTGAGCTTGTTGGTGCTTAGGTTATGGTGCAACTGCTGACATGAAAAACTTTGAATCTACACTATCAAAAATGACAAAATGGAAACAAAAAAATCCAAGCAAAACTCAAGAGCTTAACAAAATTGCTTCTGGCAAGCCAGCAAGCTTGATACTCAGTTTACTTTTACTATCATAATGAAACACAGTGGTTTACTTATTCCAACACAGTTACAAATGCATTCAGTGGTCCTAATCAATCTACAGAGGCTGACATTGCTTTTTGACTGCTTTCCTTCCGTATATAGTAGGCTGTGGTTAAGAACTGCAAAAATTCTACAGAAGTACCTGTATTAACTGCTCTACATATTACATGGAATTAAAACTTACACAGGTCAAGTTTTTCTTAGGATCCCATGTTATTCCAGTAATAATACATATGTTCATTAATAAGTATATATCTATGTTCTATGTCAAATATTAGTAATTAAGAAAAAATCCTCATAAAATCGGAAAAGCAATAATAGGATTTTATAAGAAAAATATTTCCTGATCTTTTAAGAATCAACTTCGTAATTACTATGCAAGAATCCCACAGAGATTGAGCACAGCTGATACACAAGAAAGAGATACTAGTGATTAATGAGGAAGGTAGTATGGAGTTCCTTAAGTCCTTATGTTCCTCTATGCCAAGGAGTGCAGAGTGATAACAGTTTGATCTTGGTGAGATCTAGAAGTTAATCAATAAATTAGACTTTTTTAGATAGTTTATTTTTGATGGATTTTAATAGGGATCCTGGTGTTTCACTTTCTTCCACTCATAACATAAGCAGCTCTGGTGAGATTTGGACTGCTGGTTTTCCAGGGAAACAAAGGGCAAAGTTAGGTGTTCTAAAACTGCATGCTCTGAATATGGCACCTCTCTTTATATGGGAAAATTAGGTCTGTCAGCTCTGAATTTAGTTGGCTCAATCACTTGCTACTCAGTACAATGTAGATACTGTAGTAAACTACCATCTACCTTTTGAGGTACCTCAGCAGGAAGCCTGAATGTGTCTTAGTGTTTTTATCCCTAGAAACAAAAAGCAGAATTAACCACCAGACACCAGGATGTCTGCACAGTTCTCATAAAATTTTCTGTCACTTGTGCTGTAGATAATAGCAGTTCAGAGTATTTCCATAAGAAACTAGAGTCCAGGTGGTCAAAACAGTTAAAATCATAAGTATTGATGATAGAAGAATTCTATCAGCAAGTATAGGACTACAGAGGCAGCAATTAATGGGAAGGAAGGGGAGAGAGTGGAAAGGTAAGGTATTTTATCATTTCGTAGACCGAATTCGGTTTTCTGATAAAAAAGGCTAAATCCTGGGAAACTCAAGTACCTCACTGGCATGAATTTTGCATGGGATTCTCAGAGGATATAGATAATATACAGGTAATATAGGTATAAAGTTCTTACTGAAAATACTTGGGCTTCCACTAGATCATCTTGGCCTTTTTGAAAATCACATCTTTCTAGCTCTTCATTGATAAACTAAAGGACTTGAAATACCAATGTATCCTAAGGAAATACTCTTACAAATGTCAAAATACCAATTTAAAATTATAAAACAAGAAAACCCATACTTTTTTAGATGAGTCACAAATTCTGTGCGCATGATGTTTAAAATTCCCCAGCAATGGCTGGCATATCCTCTTTACATTTCCATTAAATGCACTGAATCTCTTTGAATAACAGATATCTATCCATCATCTATGAATAGACTTGAGAAGCCCTTATGTTCAGCACCACCACTAAAGGTCCTTCCAATTTCCTTTATATCCCAGAAATAAAGGGCAGAGAGATGACCTGTGTTACCATAACCTAACCTGTAAATCACAATGCAAATGGGAAGGAGTAAGAGAAAAGACTGCTTTTGGAATGCCCCTTCTCTGCAATAGCACCTGCAGAGAACCTTTGGCTCAAAATCTGAAAGGTGCATTTTATTTGCAAGGCAAACCAAAGTACTTTCTCCTGAGAAGAGCTCGCTTTAGGTATCTGGATCCCGAAGAGTGCTTCATAAGGCTTTTCTATTATAGAAAGAAATCTCTATCGGAGGAGCTCCTGGTGTTCCTGATGTTCCAAGGCACTGTTTAGCCCATTTCACATGAAGACAATCAAGATGGCTTGTACTGCAGGTGCTTCATAATCTGCCAGGGGCAGGAGGACTCAGGCTGATTCTAGACCTAAGGAGATATGATATGTCAATCAAGTCCATTTCACAGATGATGCTGCAAAACCTCTCGCAGCTTTCACAAGAGGAGAATTGTTAGGATGTATAAATCTTTTAGGCACTTACATTTTCTAATGAACTCAAGGTAGCTGGCATATTATATGTGGTACTGCACCTATTTTTTCACGTGGAATATACTGCAAAAATAGCTGTAAAACAGATATCAAAAGAAATACATTCAAAGGGGACATAATACATTTTTTTAAAATAAATAAAAACTAGCACATGGATGTAGAGATAGAGATTCTCCCTGTTTTCACATTTCTTTAAATTTTAGGATTTTTTTTTAAAAATCTGGTTATATGTTTGTGTTTTTTTCTTCACTTGCACGAACTTGGCACAGACATATAGGCCCTCATAATTTAAAATCCACCTATCAATCAGCTCTATTAAGATGGTTAGCGCCTGCTGCTATCTTCCTGATCCCCTCATCAGATTACTTCTGAAGCACTTATGTTCTCTAACCAAGAGGAGATGCAAACGCTAATCAGAAGATGAAAGAAGCACATGTGCTGAGCAAGCTGTGGTGGCACACTGCTTTCCAGCTGTGCTTGGCGCTGAAGACACTCTACATCTTGATAAAATGAAGACAACGTATCTGTATTAGCAAGGTCGCCTGCCCAGCCTGCTGACCACTCATCATATTCATTTATTTAAATTATTAGCAGGAAAGTGGTCATCTATTTGGTGAACACAGTAGGTGTTCAGTGTTAATCAGAGCAGAGAGCTAGACTCACGTGTACCTTTACAGGCAAAACCCCTAACAGAAGAAAACTGTAGCTTTAAGTGAAGAGGTCAGAAAGCATAATTTCACTGCTTAGGACAATGCACATTTATTGAAAGCTTCTTTCTGTGTTGAATACGCAAGCACGAATTGCAACATGTTCTGCTGCTCAGTATTTTATATTATTTCATATAGAAACATTCAGAGTAAGCGTTTTCTCTGACAGTTTTTGTTGGAAATAATGTGATTGATTTGGAACAGGTAGTTCAGAGCTGGAAACTTGCAGGTTGTGGAGTAGTGTGGGGAAACAGCTAGCCAGTAAATACCCTCTGGATACTTCTAGTTCTCGTGGAAAAGGCTTAGATCTGTTTTTACAGTTGTGACCTGTTTGTGGTTGGTTGGCTGGTTGGTGGACTGCTTAAATGTGACTGCAGTGTTAAGTTAGTAAAATTTTGCTTGTTGCTGTGTTCCAAGCTCAAGGTGTTTACTTTTTGCTACTTGTAGACAGTATAATTCGTTAAGGGCATTACTGTCTGAAGTGAGATTGGGCCTGATACTGAGCTTGTTTACATAAGGACAAATCAAGAATAACTTTATGTCAGTAGAGTTACATTTATGTGAGGTGGTGTTGCACGTGTCATACCTAACTTTTCCTCCCTTTGAAACACTATTTTAAAAGACTTCCTTCTGTGTGATTGTTTAACTCAGAACCTCAGGAAACCTTCCAGGTTTTGTCTAGGAACTTATGTGTAACTTATGTGTAACTTTAAGCAGTTAGTAGCCCTCACATTAACTTCCATGTTTGAAGTGAGGAATATGCTTAAGTGCCCTTCTGATGTAAAGGTTTGCATAGTTAGCTCCTTTCCTACAAATAAAAGGCCTTAAATGATAATGTGAAATATTTGATCCTTCAAGAGCAAATAATTCAATTACAGCTTTATGCAGTGTAAAGAAATTATTCGCCTTTGATGAGACAGATTATAGATCTCTGCCATACACAACTTTTGTTGACATAAGCAGAAATTCTGTGGAGGACATTGGGATGGTTAAGGAGTTCAGGGTCTGAACTGAAGGCCTTAATAAGAGTATCACAGAACATATTCAGCACCACATCTGTTTATAGTGCTGCTTCATTCTGAATCAATTTTACATGGCATGGGCTTGCTTACGTGTATTTTTAATTTACTAATACTTTCCTTTGGTGTTAGCTGAACATGAGATGCTGGGCCCATTGTAATGTCAAATTGTTTCAGGGCTTATGTATGGCTGTACCTTTTTCTAGACTGCCAGATAAGTAGGTCTGGAAAGGAACCATGTATCTCAGCAGTGCTGCTTTGAATTCTCACAGATTGCAGTCCTCAAGAAGAGGCTGCATAGAGATTGTCTTTTCTAATTTCCATTGCATCCTTATGTCCTCAGATAAATGCTGAGTGGATCCTTGATTTTGCCTCTTTCATTTTTGTCTGCCAAGATCATGTAGTAATATTAATTCTTTCCGGAATAAGACAGATTGGAGAAGAAATTCAGAGCAAAAGTGATGTAGCCTTAGAACTGTATTCCTGTTCTCACTCAGACTCTCTGTCAGTGATCTCCTAGTTTTGGCACAACTGTATCAAGAAGCCGGTTGCTTATGTGCTATAGTGCTTTAAAGTACCAATAGTGAACTCAGTTATGGAGCAGCTCTTTGCATCCATATTTGCAAACATAATGACCTGATGATGTTGTAGAAAGTCTGACATCTGGGATATGGCACTTTGGAAACATATGAGCAGGTTGTGCAAAACAGAGCCCTTCGTGTTCTCTCTTCAAATTCCTTTGCCTTTCACAGTGCTACTTCAAAGATTGCATTGTCAACACTGAACTGCAGCTTACACAGAGACCACGGACTCTGTATGGATCCTTCTTGACACTACTGGTGTAATGATCCTTAAAAACAAGTTTTGCTTGGTCAGTGTTAGAGGTTCCTATTTTTCCTCTTGTGTTTAGGGGGCAGCTCTAGGACACAATTTCATTACCCTATTCATTCACAATTCCCAATAAGCTTACAGTATTTGTCCTAAAAGAGTGAACACAAGTGGCAGCGTTTCACTCTGAAAAGCAGAGAACCTTATTTGGTAACTGAAGGAGTTAACTTTCCACTATTACAGTCCCTCCAGGACATAATAAAATTTAATAAAATTCTAGACTGGATTGATCCTTTCTCCTGATCCATATCTATTCTCATGAATCAAATTTGCAGTCCTGTCAAATGCCTCAAGTCACAGAAATTTTGTTTAACTGAAATATATAAACAAGAACACTAACAAAGTATTCTATTGAAGCAAAAGCATTGATGGATAATAAACACGTGTATGTAATCCTGAATACTTTTTATTATGGAAGCATTTGCTCCTTATTTTACAGGTTTCAGAACAATTCAGTTTTGTTCTTTTGTCACACGTACTACACATGACATAATCCATGTATACCATAAGAGATAGCTTCTCTTCTGCAAATTAATGTGCTCTACAGATATTTTTTGAGAGCAGACTGTGGGAGCTACAATTAGTGAGCTGGACAGCAAGGGAGGCTGAGTCATTTAGCAGAAGATGAAGAGGACTAATGCTAGGAAAGAAACCACCTCAAGGAGTTTGGTAAAGGATGCTAAGTGGTACTTAGGAAAGGCCACTGCTGTGGTTATGGACTCAGGCTGGTTTTGGTTGCTGTTGTTGAAATCCTCAGAAATATTTGGACCATAAAGGCTTCATGCACAAAGTACTGAAAATAGTCACTAACATTAAGCATGTCAAATATCCATAACACAAATATTTTTTTCTAAGGGATCCATGGCAGATACTGCATGCTCTGTGCAGTAAATATTACTATTTTAGCAAAACTTGGTGGTGGCTCTTTAGGAGAAAGTTTTGCTAGTTAACAGGATTGACAGCTCAAGACTTAATGGGGGTTTATTAGGTGAACTCATAAATCTAATAATTCTGTCATCCCCACAGCTTAATTTTGCATGCTATGTTATTAATAGGAAGAGTAAGTAATAGTCTTGCTGTGACACTAAAGGAATTCCACAGAATAATTGAATTTATAACTACAAAAATAAATAAAGCAAGCAAGCATTTTCTTCCTTGTACTCCATAGGCATGGATTACTGGCAGTAACAAGGGAAAGGTCTGTGTGAATACTTCCAGTTACCTGAAACGGGAATGTTTCCAAACTTGCACAGGCCCACATCAGGCTAGCGTTATGTCTCTACATTTTCCAAAGCATACGTGGTGAGATACTCTTTTAAGGCATGCTATGCAACTGCTTTTCTTCTAGTTTCTATTGTATCAAACCTATTGCTTCATGAACTGCCTCAACTTACCACAGAAGTTCTATATAAACAAGATGCATCTGCTCAACAGTTTCTTGGACGATCTGTAAAGCACTGGACTGAAGTCTTTACGAAATAACCCTTAGCAGTCTTTTTATCATCTGTAATAATTAAAACATCATTCAATTGTAAAGGTTGGCATGCAATGGAAAGTTGAAAATTGTTTCTTTTTCTATTGCAATATGTTGAATAAAACTTTGGCCTCAGATGATTAAGTGCAAAATATATCTTAAAAAGTAACAGTGATATACCAAATGACAGATAATTATTACCAGACTGTTAGGAATAGGGCTGGAGCTAGACTTACAGAAAGTATACTAATGTTTCTATTAGAGTTTATTCATTATCTGATGAGAGCAGTCTGTGGATATCCTTCTCTAAAAAAGAACAACTTTTAAGTGATAAGAAACTGGAATCCTTTCTTAGGAGCCAAAGATCCTCCTGTATTTGATGGAGCAAGATAAATGTTTCAGAATAGAACGAAATGGAAATTCTGCCCCTCTCTGTAACTTGGTTACCAGAGCTGAGTGTGAGAGGTGATGCAGAAGTTCAGTGCCACGTTTCCTTCTTTCCCAACACAGAAGGTTAGAGGCTAGACTGGAGACTGCTTTGCATAATCAATGCTCTTACACATTCTGCTGAAGCTTTATCACACCCTAGGAAGAGAATTCAGGGACTGCAGTAGACCAAAAGGGATCATTCTTCTGGGAAAGTGGGACATGCTGGGTTCCAGTCTTTGCTCCAAGGACACTCTTATGAATTTACTGCTTAAGTTCAGAATCAGTCCTGGGAGCAGGGATCAGACATTTTTCTCTTTTCTTATCAGACTACATTTTTCTCTTTTAGGCAAGTGCCGTTATGTAGTATGTACAATAAAACCAGGATATTTTTGCATGACCTGAATAACATGGGAAAAA
Source organism: Gallinago jamesoni (assembly GCA_025769975.1). Lineage (NCBI taxonomy): Eukaryota > Metazoa > Chordata > Aves > Charadriiformes > Scolopacidae > Gallinago > Gallinago jamesoni. The sequence goes on along the minus strand of JAOQGH010000023.1, from coordinate 96,640,464 downwards.
AAGTAGTATGGGTCTTACGGTACTCTTGTGTTTTCTGCTTCCTAGTGGATCTTGTGTTCATTCTAGTTTTATTGTGGCGACTAGCAAACTTTTTTGGGAGATAGGGTGCTGAATTTACTCAAACTGACAGAGCTTTTACTCTTAGTCTTCCAATTCTTTAGCAAGTTACCTACTAAACAATGTATTTTACCTGGGAGGTGGACAGGCAGGGGTGAGCTGGGGAAGTGAAGGAGAAAACAGGCACTTCTTCCTTTGGCTACAAATTAAAACAGGGCAGTCAAAGCAACGCTTTATGGAAAGCCGTTTTCTTTCAGTTGTCTATTAGAGCATATCTATTTGTTTCGGTCTCTCTGGGAACTTAAGTACGAAAACACCCAATGTCTAGAATCCTTCAAGGCTTAAATGGCAGATGGATAGGAGGAGAGCTTCTTGAGGCTGGAGCTGTGTCGGTGCACATCGAAGCCGAGCCTTGAACAGCTGACCAGTGTTAGAGTTTAGATGTGTCCCAGGTTTAAGCCACAAATGAGCATGGGTGTAGTTGCATCACCAAGAGAAACAGAAATATAACGGTTCCTTTCTATACAACATGCCACATGAGAAGTCCAATGCGAAAGTGATGTAGAATTTGCTGCTGCTATTCGTAAGATTTTTTTTTTGATTCATGTTGAAATGCCCATTAAAGATAAGTATGAGTTTAAGCACAAATTTGATTCAACGGCTGGAGGGTCTTGTGACACAGAAATGGAAAGAATAAGTTCCAAGTGTAAAAGGGAGTACAGCACTTACCCAAGAAAAAAAAAAGAGAGAATGCAGGAAGACATAAAGAAATGATTAGGAGGTCAGCATGGGAGTACTGCAGAGAGCAAGTGAAATACGCTGTTAGGATTCTTTCCTAGGCATCAGGAAATGATAAAGACATGAAAGCTGCAGTCTAGAATCTGCATTATGCGGAATCTTTAAAAGAACAATAAAAAGGCTTTAAGAAAGAAGGGTAATTTTATAGTATAGCTGATCAGGGCTAGACAAAATACCCACGCCCACAGGTGATACAGCACAATATGGTTCTTTTCTGTTATATTTTCCACTCCCTAATACGTGAGATTTTCTTACAGTTCATGATGTGATGTAACTTAATGTGTCTTTATACCAAACTGATGGAATTTTATACCGTTGCCACTAGTCAAGTCAGAACTAGACACACACAGAGCACTTCTAAAAACCCAACCAATAAGTGTTGACTCTCTGAGACTTTTTGTAATATGGAAAACAAGGATTATTAAACTTGACTTCATCTGTGGAGAAGATACACACAGCAATGAGCCAAAATTACTAACTATTTAGAAATGTGGAACTAAAAGTAGTAGCAATGTATTCACAAAAGAAAGAATGGCTGTCCTTTGGCAAATTCATGTTTTGCTCGAAATCTGCAAATTGCACATCGCTGAGAGGGTAGGCAGTGTGGAAGTAATGTACACAGTTGATCTAAGTTTTAGGAATGGATTCAGTGCCGTTCCATTTAATAAATTCATTTTGAAGTCATAAAACATAATACAGCACCAGATACAAAGGGTCAAAGGGGAAAAGTTCATGCTGGATAGGTTAATTCCATTGGCACTTAAGTAGCTCAGATACTTCAGTGTGCAGAAATTTAAGTTAATGAGACTAAAAATAATCATACATAGTGCAATTAAAAGTGAACAATACGTTAGGGTGATTTCAGTATGAATCACCTGATGAATACTTAAAGAAAAAAATAAAAATAATTTCAGGCAGAAGTAGAGGTATTGACTTCATCTCATGTACATTACTTTCACCAGTGAACTCCAGCACACGTTCTGAGCAGAACCATCCTGAGATCAGACTTAGACTCAGGTTTTGTACAGTATAAGATTGTCTCTACGTGTGTGTGTGTGTATTTTGGAAAACTGGCTGTTGTCGTTAGTTGATTGATTGATTGATCCATTTTGTAGTTTGTTGTTTCTGTGAGGACAATTGGAGTAAGAGTTTCGGCAGAGATGTCATGCATCATCAGATGGCAATTTAGGCACTGTGAGGCTGGCTACAAAGCCACTGCCATCATAGCTGGCAGGTATACCTTTAGTTGGAAATATATAGAAATGTATGTAAATGTGTAGGTGGTTACATTCATCCAGCAAAGGCTTTCTTTTTATGAGACACAAGCTTTCATCATCAGGACAGATATTCCAGTGCAGATCTGAACAGCAGTGGGAAATCCCTCAGAGAAAGGAGAAGGGGCAGTTTTGAAATGTTAGCACTCTGTGTTCTTTAGGTGGACAGGTAGTTGGAACAGCCTCACTGGAAATATCTTTTAGGATTCGGTTGTGACAGAAAAAGGTTTTTTACATCTGTTACCATAGCATACATTTCCTGCATTTGACAGATTTCTAGTACTCTAATCTCTTTTTTAGACATTTCCAATATCCTATCCAAATGCCATCTGTACGTGTAATATAGATGGCAAATAAACAGAAGATAATGAAGACTAAGAGCTAGCTAATACAGCTACAAGCTAACTGCACCATTGAGTCACCATTTTCTGTTTCTTGAGGTCCACTATATACGCGGACTGACTGAAGTAGCTTCATTAAAAGAATAGACTCCCGTTTGCCCTGCCTGTTCCTTCTGAAGCTACGGTTACCACTGTGCTTTCCATCAATCCCACCTTACAGATTCTCCTGCCTTGTTCTCTGACTCCTCAATCAAAATAATCAAAGGCTACATCTATGTGAGTGAGTAAGACAGGCCATAGGCAACTCATTTAACGCTGAATTCAATGATTGCATGACTTGAGTGCATTAAGCTTTAATCTTCCAAATTATGATCACCACATTCAAACTGCTTCTTGGGAATGTTCCCTAGCCAACACCTCTGCACTGTGCCTGGCCATTGCTGGAGGGATGCTAAGTCACTCAAATGAAAATCATGCCAGGGCTTCACTAAGAGTTAAGCAGCATGAATAATCACATGCCACTCCTTCTTCTGGTGTTCTGTCCCTAATTATTTTATACTAGAATGGCTATAACCAAAGAGGCAAAGCACCCTTTATATTTACTTTCTCATTATTCTATGAAGTATTACTCAGCCTTCCCTGTCACAAAAAGGTGGGGAATAAGGGAAATGTAGATGAAGAAGCTGGATGAGGGAATAAGGAAAAAAGGAACAAACCCCCTAGCAAAAAGCTTTACATTTCAAATGAAGTAAAGACTGGCACTCATGGTCATAGAAGTCTTTGTCAATCCAGATCCCTTGTGACTGAACTCATGGAGGGGACAGAAAGAGACACAGGAGCAGGACATTTCAACAATATTATATTTAGCAGTTCTCTTATGCTCCAGAGTGGTAGTGATGTGTGGCCCTGTCCCCTCTGCCAGTCAGGTCAGATTGTTATCAAACAGGCTTCTTTTAATAATCAGACACAACTAAAAATAAGTAATTAAACTTACAATGGAGACCAAACACATCCAATAAGATATAAGTCTCTTCATGTAACACATGCAATCTCAAGCATCTATCCCATCCAAAGCATCCATACTACCCCATTCACACCAACCTTTCCCTATATAACTTTGCCTCCCTCTGCAACCTAAAGATAGCTCCTTTTGGGTAGCTCCTTCATTCCTTCCTCCCTGCAGTTCCTACTGTGTTATAATAAAGACACTGTTGTAGTTCAGCAAGGAACAATTTGGAAGTTTCAAGTAAAAGCAGTTGGTATAGGATTCAACCCATCAATTTAATTTATAACCAGTCAGGAGAAATGGTCGCTTTTAGGGAATAATTCAGCCGATCTAATTTAGGTACCTAGTTTAGGATGAAGTAAATCATATCCCAGGATGCATGTTTTTGTCCATTGTTTGTAAATGGAGTCTAGATGTCTAGTTCTTGCGGAGACATGCTCAATATGGACATTCAGCGCAAGCTATAAAACCAGTGAAAGGAGATTGTGTGTCCCTTACAGTAACAGTTTCCAACCTGTCTTTCACAGAGATTTGTGTGTAAGAAAGAAAATATTAGTTTATGAACGGAAAATGTGTTCTTCAGTCTGCGTCTTTTGCAAAGCAACGATCACATAGAGTGGTATAGGTAGGGGTCACTGTCTCCTAAGGAGCCTTTGGAGTAGCCCCATGAGAAGTTCCCTATCAAGAGCTGTCTGAGTGGGTGTTCTCCCACTGGTGCAGCTGGTCCTCTACTCCCCTGCTGTCTCCCTGCTGTATCTCCGTATCTGGAGAATAGCTTTAGTTTCCTCATTGCCTGCTGCCTTGCTGAGCTGTGGAAACCTGAGAGAAAGCAGGAAGCTGCCATACTCCACTGAGTCATTGTAAGGCTATGAGACAGAATATCTCCCCTCCGTCATATAGACTTCCTGGGGAGAAAAAGTAGGATGAAATGAATACCAGTCATCAGCTAAAGCCATCTTGTTATCTGCCCCGACAGAAGTCAGGTTAAGACAGTTAAGGGCTCCCTGAACCTGATTCTCAAAGAAACATGGACCAGATGGGGATGACTGGCTAAATTGTACTGCCCTTGCAAACCCAGCATATCCACTTCTGATCACAGATATTCTCAGCAAGTTCCTTCTCAAACCTAAACATGTGCCTTCATACCAAATATTTCAGATACTGCAAACCAAATAACCAGGCTTTATGCCAAACGGGGACCTTATCTACTAGAATGGATACCTGTAGGTAACCAAAAAGTGTTCTCTGCTCTCTCTATCACAGAAAAAAACCCAAATCCCAGCGTATTCATTGCCTTTTGACTCTTTAGAAATAATGTTTTGCTGTCAGGATTGAAAGACTCTTCTCTTACTTTACTTTAAGCATTGGTTATTTGTTGAATACTATAATTATTGTAGGAGGGTCTAAACAGTAAATCCCAGTACTATAACTATCATAAGTAGGTGTAGCAGGCTGAGGAGGAGGAGTGAAAAAATAAAAGATAAGATGGAATAATTAAAGTGCATCGAGTAAATAAATGAACAATTATATTTTCCTTTTGACTTCCATTGAGTGATTTAAGGTCCATAAATGATCACCTACTGTAAAAACAAATTGATTGGGTCTTTACCTAAAGTACTTACAGTATAAAGAACTTCAGGAACTTTTGCAGAGATGAAGAGGGAAATGCACGTGGTCAACTTCAGTGTTCATTGTGTCCCCCAAAATAGGCATATTCAAAGGTTCCATCTCTGATCCAAATCCCATGTTGAGAGGAATGATCAGACTTTTAGAGACCTTGCTTAGGCCTCATGACAGTTATAAGTGTGCCCTGTTTCTTCAGTGCGGAGTGGAGAAGTTGTTGAGAGCTAACTTAGTTTTCCACCTCTTCAGTTCCCTTATTCATAAGATTTTTCGCACGGAAGGCAGAGTACAAACAATCCCCTGCCCCATACGATGCTGTAACTTTCTAGGAATTGGGATTCATTTCTGCTGATTTATCTTGCTACCTGTATCTCATAGGGCAGCTATCATAGGCTGTGATGTGGAGACATATGTGTGCACCTGACTTTACAGCTATAGGGAGAAAAATGGTGTTGCAGTAGTATCACATGCTGAGCACTTAGGAACTGACAAGTGGCAGTAGCAAGAGCAGTAAAGTGTTTGAAATAGGTAATGCTGCCTGGATAATGAGACCATCCATCCGGGCAGGAAGCCTGTATGACCATGTATAGGTTCAGCTTGTTAGCCATCATGTTTTCCCATGCTTGGGAGAAAGTGAGTAATTTCATACACAGACCACAGATTTGGAAAGTCTTGTTTTTGAAGTTTTTGGCCTTTGGTAGGGATATAGCTGCTATTACTGAAGTATCATTGCCTCTCTCTGCAGAATCTCTCAAACTATATGCTGTATATTTTCCTTTTCAAAAAGAAGGTGCTGTTTTGCATGACTCTCTACACAAGCAACAGCAAGCCATTCTTCTACCAAAAAATTGTTTAAATATGGATGTGATAGGAACAAAGGGAGGAAACAATCAAGGGCGTAGAGGCTGTAGTCTTTATTCTCCAGTGACTCCTGATACGACATGGAAAGAGTCACTCAACTTCTCTGTGTCTTGATTTCCCATTTGCAAAATGGGGTTAAAATACCTACCTCACAGGGGTGTTGTGAGGCTTTTTAAAATAATGTTTGTAAAGTGCTTTGAGATCCTTGGATGAAAAGTGCAATAAGAAATGAAATTATTCCCATTTTTAGTGCAGCACAGGAGTGCACTGCTGTTGAGATAGCTAAAGGCTTCCAGCTCTTTATACCTATTCCATATACTCTTCACTGTAATTTCCCTCCTGTCATTTGTTATATCTGCTGGGAGTTAAAAAGAACAGATTTTGGAATCAAAAATACCTAAATTGTCATAATATTGTGTGGATGAAGGCTAAAATAATGTGGTATTATTTTTAAACTGTGTTGCATTTTCCTTGTCCATGCTACCCTAAAGCTAACAGAAAAATGGATATATGAAAAAGTTGACCACTCTTCACCTAAACTGGCTACCTTGTTTCTTTTTGGGACAAACTCAGCCTCTTCGCCAAATAAAAAAAACCTGCAACTTGGGTCAATGGTTAAAAACTTACATAAGGGGTAGAGTAGATGTTTTAGGCCTATATGCTTCCAGTCATTTAGTAAATAGCCATTAAACAGGACAGTGTAAAGGTAGTTACCAACTTAAATTTTAAATCTCAGGAAACATAGAAATGTGAAATGAAACCAAGATAAGATTTTACAGAGCTGAATCAAGAAAAGGCACATGGGTTCATGTAGAGCTGCTATGCAAACTTAACTCTCCAGAACACCCTTAACTAATACACAAACTATTTAATTCAGACTTAAAATTTCAGTTTAATAAACAGGTGACACAGGTGCTTCACTAGAGAAGGCTTAGCATCCAACAGACTGTCGTTGAGGAGATGACATAGTATATAGAAATATCCTTTTTTTAAAATTAACTGCTGCATGGAGATAAGAAACATGAACAAAGTAGTTGTTAAAGAAAGTAGATGCAAGAAAAGGCCAAAGGTGAAAAGAGGGGGAATGAAAGTTGATTAAAATATTTTGTTTTCCTCCCTCTCTCATCCAGGATTCATGCTTTCCACTTTCTTCTCCTCCACCACCTTTTATTTTTTCTTTTTAGGGTTGAACGGGCAGGAGAACTGAAAAGGATAAAACCAAACAAACAGAATAAAAAATATTATAGTTACAGCTTTCACCCAGCTTCACCTACTCAAAAGGAATTTACATGTCTTCACTCACACAGTACGTGATTCATATTTTGACTTTTCACTGTTGTGGAGGCGAAGTATAACATATTCCTCCCATTGGTGATCATTTACATAACTCTCATTCATGGAAAAACAAACACAAACCACCTTTTTTAAAAAACAGACCCTGAAACTTCACATTTTAAAAGTCAGTGTAGAATAGTGACTGCGTACCTGAACAGTTCTCTGGATGGCTTGAGAAAGTTCATTTTTTTCCTACTCTGTCCTGTTAGAGCTAGCTTTGGACTGATTTCACCAGTGTTTGTACAGATCTCAACCTAAACTTGAAGGCACTGGCAATTTTGGAGCTATACCTCACTGCTTCTTTAATTACTTTGATGTTCCTTCTGCTACATCTGACTGCATATCAGACGTAGTTCCAAGAAGCACCCCATGAAAACAGCAATTTCTCCTGAACAGTCTTCTCAGCATAAGGTTTTATCCTTAATAGTTAAATTAATGTGGGAATTTTTTCAAGATGGACATTTTTCTAATAGGAAGTGTAGGTGGCATCCCTTACTTCCACATTGAAAATATGGTACTCTGATATACTTAATTTTTGAGGGACAGAAATGTAAATATCAATTAAGATTATCTTGAGAAAAACAGCAACTAAAATAAAAGCACCTTTGATGATAAATAGGTGACCTGCTATTGACATGGAATATCTTGTCATTTAAAACTACCATGCATCCTTCCCTATTAGTTATCTTCCCACTGTATTCAAGTAGATTATATATATTATAAAATATTTTACCATTAAAGCATTTTTTCCCTAGACATAGCCTAGTCATCTACCAGTTCTGTTGCTTAACTACAGCCTACTATCATCCCAGGATCCCTAACCACTGTGTAGAAGGAATACTATCTTGTGGCTGAAATATTAATTATTGTGCTGTTGAGCTTTGTGTTTAAAACTCTGATTTATGATTGTGTCCACTGACATAAAAAATATTTTTATCAAAAATTATTTCCTATCATCAAAATGTTAGTTTACAAGCCACCTACTACCTGAAATTTCCCACTTTGGTTTGTTTAACCCAAAACATAAAAGTCACACTTTAGAAAATCCTGGATCTTTAGGTGTACCAGTGTTGAAAATACACCTGAGCTGAAAAGATGCTATCAGAAGTTGATGGACTAGCTCTTGAGCAGGTGTTAATTGTCCTAGCTTTGCTGCTTTCTTTCAGTTTGCACCAGCTGAAAAACTGGCCTAGCATGTCAATACAATGACAGATTTAGGAACTTTCTTTTCCAGTTGTGATGCAAAACATTTAAATATTGCTTGAGTTGCCAAAATATAATTTATGAGACGTTAATTAGTAAATTCATTAGTTAATTAGTAATTAATAATGAACGTGTATCTGTTTTAAGAATGGGTCTAAGAATGACATAGCTTCTAAGTGAACGTGAGATATCAGAAAATGCTCTCTGGATGATATTCATCTGACCAAATACAGATATCTTTAAGGTAGGCATCTACTCCAAGCCCGTTTTTTGTCAATGAAGAGAAACAGGCACTTCTAGTAGTTACTAATTTTATTCTCAAGAAGGTATCTCAACCAGATCAGGTGTCTGCTTCTCTTACTGACTAAGGATGGGAACGTCAAATAGCATACTTGGATATAGATGCCTGCCTTGCTCATGTCTAGAGTTAGGTGGGATGAATCTCACCCTCAGGGCCTCACATTGGCTCCATCTTATAAAGTTGTCCCTCTGTTATTCAACAGTTGCTAAACCAAAGCTAAGTAAAATGCGGTAACTCTGCACCGTGTTGTTACAATACACAGGAGAGTAGAGAAGAGTCCTATCATACATTTATGACCATAGAATTTGGGTAGCATATTTACTTAAAATTATATTCCGCATAGAATTGCTTCTATCTTCCTTTCATGTAACAACTCTTTAAAAATTCCTACTTCTCCACAATTTGCATAATTAAACTGAGAGATTTTGATTTCTACTGGTGGATCCACTAACTAAAATGCCATTTTGATCCTTAAGTTATTATCTGGTGTTAAATGGTGTGTATGGTGTTAAAAAAGTGTCAATTTCCTGCTTGGTGTATATTCTTTCTCTTTTGGTGAATGATGTTCATCAGTAAGAGAATGAATCCAGTAGTACTCACTCCTGTGCCATCTACCATGTTTACAGGAAATACAGGAGTGAGAAAAGTTGAAAACCTAGACAATTATGTGATATTAGTAATATGATCATAACAAACCCCATGAAACTGTAAATATAGAAGTGAAAGAAACATCGGTATTTATGCCATCATATTTAGCAGTAGTAGTAATTAGCATTTCGATTGCCTTTTTCCTATTGGTTCTGTGAAAGAAATTAATGTGAATAGCAAATAAACAAAAATAGCCGTATGGACTACAGAGAAATTAACTTCACATGGGCCTTAGTGTTATAGAATTGCTGTATGATTAACTATATTTGACATGCAGTTTGTTTTCTGTCCATGCGATTGCAACAACAGTTCCAATTGTAGCCACTTTTTTCTTTTCTTTTCTTTTCCTTTTTCTTTCTTTCTTTGTTTCTTTCTTTGTTTCTGTTTTTTATGCAGAAGACCATCAAATGAATTGTCACAATACTCGAATAATGCAAGACACAGAAAAAGACGATAACAATAATGATGAGTATGATAATTACGATGAACTGGTGGCCAAGTCATTGTTAAATCTTGGCAAAATTGCAGAGGATGCAGCATACAGAGCCAGGACAGAATCAGAAATGAACAGCAATACATCTAATAGTCTGGAAGATGATAGTGACAAAAATGAAAATATTGGTCGGAAAAGTGAGCTGAGTTTAGATTTAGACAGTGATGTTGTTAGGGAAACAGTGGACTCCCTTAAATTATTAGCACAAGGACATGGTGTAGTGCTTTCAGAAAACATTAATGACAGAAATTATGCAGACAATACTTCACAGCAAGATAATAGGAATATGAACTTTGTAATGCTAGGGAAGCCTGTGAACAATGGACTTTCGGAAAAAATGGTGGAGGAGAGTGATGAAGAGGTATGTCTCAGCAGTTTGGAGTGCTTAAGGAACCAGTGTTTTGATCTGGCTAGGAAACTCAGTGAGACAAACCCCCAGGAGAGAAATCAACAGCAAAACATGAACACTCGTCAGCATGTCAGGCAAGAAGATGACTTCCAAGGAAGAACACCAGACCGGAATTACTCTGATATGATGAACCTAATGAGGCTTGAAGAACAGTTGAGCCCCAGATCTAGGACTTTTTCTAGCTGTGCAAAGGAGGATGGTTGTCATGAAAGAGACGATGATACCACCTCTATTACTTCAGATAGATCTGAAGAAGTGTTTGATATGACAAAAGGTAACTTAACCCTGCTTGAGAAAGCAATTGCTTTGGAAACTGAGAGAGCAAAAGCCATGAGAGAAAAAATGGCAGTGGAAGCTGGAAGGAGGGATAATATGAGATCATTTGAGGAACAGTCTCCAAGACACCTTTCTGGAGATGACAGGAAGCCTAAACCCAGTGACGGCCATGTCAAAAAGCCATATTATGGTAAAGGTAATATTTCTATATACCGTATGTTATGTCATGAGAAAGTGTGAGCTAATGTGTTACGTTTTGCATAGATTTCTGAAATGAAGTTATTAATTCCACAAAATGGGAACTTTATTTAAATTGAAGTAGTATGACATGATTGTAAAATAGCCTCATGCTGCAACTATAAAATAAATGTATTTATTCTACAGTGTTAGAAATATGTACAGTATTTCAGTGAATATCATTTGGCTAAATTAAGAAAATAACTTTCAGGGAAACAAAGCAAATAAGAGATCATGTTGAAAGAGGCAAAGATTTTTCTTAAGTTTGTAATGTATTTCCTAGTAATAATTAAAAAACAATGAAGAGAATTACGTTGCAAACTATATTGGAGAGTGGGTTTTTATGTAGCAGGTAGTCAATCAGCTATGAAGTGCATATTTTACAGATTGGATTGGGTAGGTGGCATCGTGATTTATAAAATTATCATCAAATGACAGTTATTGATGAAGCCTCTCCCATCTAAAATGTAGAATTGCCTGATAGAAATTGAACAGTATCAGAATGACCGATAACATAAGATAGGGACAGTGACTGCACATTAATTATCTTAAGATAGTAAGGTAATGGAAACCATTTGCTATGCAAGGCATGGTGTGGCCTGGGCTGAGATCAATAGCAATTTCTTTCTTATGTGCATTCCACTTCACTGGTTTCATTCCATTGTGGAAACAGTTAAGGTGCTGCCTTGACCATAATTCAATGCAAAAGGAAAAAAAAAGATGGAAAAAAAAAATAAAGAGAACAGACTAAAGGTTACGTTTAGAATACCTTTTAATTTACGGGATTATCATGGTGATGGTCTGTTTATATTACCACACCCCTCTTCAACGTGTCTACATCCGTACATGTAGGGCTGTGTTGTATATAAAGTGTTCAATACCTCCTGAGACTCATTGAACACCCCTGATTCCCATTGAATTTAGTGGAAGTTGAGGACGTGGTATTTCATGGGAGATGCTAAACAGGGACTGGGTTCATCTTATACTTCTTGTAAAAATATTTGGTTTCCTTTCTGCAACTGAGATGATGGGCATTTTTCTCCTTTTTGTAAATCTCCGTTTTGAAAGAGTAATACCCTAAGATTGCCTGTGACAGTCAGGTAGGCAGACAACATCTTGGTCCCAGCAAAGTTTTGATTGGTTTTTACAGACCTGAAAGAAAAGTAATGACCAGTCTTTTAGAAAAGCATGGAAATTACTGATGTCAAACCCTCTTCTGCAATATATTTTAGTGAAGTTTTGTTTGTTTTAAACACAAGTATATGGTCCAGTGAGCGCTGTAGTAACTTTGCATATTTGGGGAAGACAACTTTAGTTAGTTAGTGTATAACTGCATAGCCATGTAGATATTGTGCTAAACATTGTTCACAAATGACCTATTTTAGGTACTTTTCCCTTTCAATATATGTCTCTAATAAAACCACAGAAAACATGGCAAAGCAATATTAATTTTTGGAGAGCTTTTTAGCTCTGGTGTTTTCCAGCCCTTCCAATCTCTGAATGCCTGGGAAAGCATTTATGCATATAGATCTGCTGTATCTGAAAAGAATACATAATTTCTGACAGTAACAAAAGTATGGACTTCCTCTTAGTAAATTTTTGAGCTTCTTTGAACCATCTTATCTTCTAGGAGCTGCAGGCTGAATTGATAATGGGCCCAAACCCCAGCCAGGGCCTAAATATTGTGGTAGTTTGAACCAAAAGACTTTGTGGAGTGGGTCAGGGTCATTCTATGATTTTTTTAATAAAGGAAGAAAGAAAAAAATATTCCTTCCTTACTCTAAAAACCATAGGAAACATTCTGTTAGTTGTTGAGAGAGGACACTTTAAGAGTTGCTTATATTATTTGTTCTCAACTCATTATCTTCCAAATGCTCCTGGAAGAGATACTGACGGAGATATATGACATGGTTGAGCGGAACCTTTTTGGATACACAAGTTTACAGTGAGAACTATCTCCTGGCTGCAGGAGTTCTGCTTTCAGAAATCATTGAAACAACAGTTAAGGGATCACTAACCATTTTTTCCCTGCCATTTAAAGCCTCTAAAGAGGCTTTCTTCCAAAATTTATGAATTTTAAAACTTTTTGAGGCCTTTGACGACATTCACTCAGGCAATACACCCATTGTGTCAGAGAGTAAAGAAAGGTTACAGAGCTAAATAAAACTATGCAGTATTTCTCCCAGTAAGCAGAAAAGAATTTATAAAATAGTATCCAGTGTTTTGTATAAAGTTGTGGAAGGTTTACTCAAATGTCTTCCATTAAAAGCAATGGGAAATTGTGCAAATATGATTTTATGCAAGTTTTTAAATCATTAAGAATAGTATACAGCATCTTTTCTGACTCATTAGACCATAAAGGCTCTTAAGGATCTGATACACCATAACTTTAAAGCACAGACTTGAATACAGAGGAGGATTTGCTTGACACCGTAGGTTGTAAGTGTCCAGATCCTCAGCTACTCTAAATTAAAATACCTTCATTGACTTTGATGGAGTTCTGACAATATGGAGTAGCTAAAGTTCCTCTAGTTTAAAGTCTCTAAAAAGCCATTATGGTCTATTAATCATCTACATTTTTGGCAGTCCTTGAATATTGTTATATTTACATTATTTATATTTAATTTACATTCCTTATTCACTTATCTAATACTTTTACACATCCCAAAGTACTTGACATGAAGAGTTGCTTAGAGTTGTGTATGTATGTAGCTGTGGGCTTGCTGTTCTAGTGGTCTCAGCACAGGCCTATCTGGCAGGAATTCGGATCCCTCCTCTGACATTTGCTCCTTCTGTGGCCTTGGGTTTAACTTCTTGATCTCTTTGTTTCAATTTCCTGACATACAAGGTTGTGGTATTTCCAGGAGTGTTGTGATAACTGTATAGCACTTTGGAGATAGATTTGTACGTGTATTTGTTGTTAAAGAGCATGAAACAAAGGACGGGGTTCTACGGTCAACATGTAGGTTAAGTAAAATAAAACTTTGATAATTAGGGATTCCATTTGCAAGAGACAAAGTTTAAATATCATATTTAAATTTAAGAATGGATTTAAGACCTGGAGAGTCATTACAGTGAGCTAAAGAATTTCTCTAAAATGAAGGTGTTTTGGAAGAACTTGGAATGTAAAAGTATATGTATTTTTATATTATAGATATAAAGCTATCAAAGAGAATTCAAGGAAAAATAAGTCCACAATTGATTGTGAACTTTGGATTGTATTGGTTCATGATGAAAAAATGGGTTTTATGTGAAGTTCTGCAAGTACTGAAATTTCCACTGATTGTACCAAGGGTTGGATTTGCTGAAGCTGGGATGGAATTTAATGTAAGAAAGACCTAATGGAAAACAAGTAGCAGAATCTTATTCTCCAGAGATGAAAGCATAAATACTGAAGCAGAGTAACAACAACAGCAGCATAAAATACTTAAATGAGGATAGCTCAGATTGGGTATTGAAAGGAGGATGGACTAAAAAAATGGAATGGAGAATGTTGTTTGATCTTGAGCCAAAATGGTAGAGTGTCCTGAATTATACTCCTTTAATACCAATATGAAAATCAACAATAGTTTCCAAAATCTGGCAACTATGTTCAAGGTGCTAAGATGTAATTTGTATCATGTGCTGGGTTGGAACAGTAGGGATGTTATTTTACAGATGTTCTGTATAAAGGAAACAGGCTGATGAAGTATGTGAGAAAGTTCTAGTTCAGGATTAATCTCACCAGCAGTTCTACTTCATTATTGGCAGAAAAATTTATTTTGTTGAAAAAATGCCTATTTAGACTTTTCATTAATCTGTAGACAAAAGATCCAAAAACATTCTAAAAGATCGTTAACCTTTTAGCATATGAATATTCAAGCATTATATATACATGGACAGCAAGTGATACTTCCAGTAATTCTAATTACAATGTTTACCCCACCATAATTTATTGAAAAGAAAGGACCATCTACATAATTTCTACCACTTCATAAAGAATTTAAAGAAAACAAGAGTGGTCTCCTCAGTGAGCCTTGGAGAAGAGATTTATTTGTGCTGAATCGTTGAATCATTATGCTAAAGAGCTGGGTTTGCTACTCTCAGGACATTGAACTTCTCTGACAGTACGTTTGCAGACCTTAATACATGAGGCAAATAAGAACGTAAAGAAGGGAAACTCCAACTGAACAGTTTCCAAATGACCTTAAACCCTTGAGCTGATGCTTGCCAGATGAACATTGATTGACAGTGGTATGGCTTTGCTATAAAAAGGTCACTTTCCAATCACGGTGAATGGATATTGCTGTGATCGTAGGAGCCTGCAGTCTGAAAAGAAGATAACGGGATAAAAGTGATGGAACTGTATTAAGAAGTAGAAGGGTGTGGTTTTTTTTTTCTTCTAGTTTTCATATGAACATTTACCGAAGAGTAAATGACATGATTAAATGAACCTTCTTATAGAAATATGAAAAGCATCATTCACTTGACACATTTGTTGTAAATTATAGATCCCTCAAGAACAGAAAAGAAAGAAAGCAAATGTCCTACCCCTGGGTGTGATGGAACTGGCCATGTAACGGGGCTTTACCCCCATCACCGCAGTTTGTCAGGATGCCCACACAAAGATAGGGTCCCTCCAGAAAGTAAGTTCACATTGTTTCATGGAAACCGGGGATAAAACTACGAAGATTTTTCTAGCATGCTTTTTAAACCTTTTATTTAAAAAATTAATTTCATTTTTCAGTATGGTTTGTCTCAACTTAGTCAACTGTTCTGTGTTATTCTTTTTTTTTATTCCATCATTTCCATTCTCTACTAACTTTTACACTAAAAGAACAACTTTTAAAGCTGTATTCTTTGATTTTTAGAATGCTAGGTTATTTTTAAATAGATGTATTCGATCAACAGAGAAAAAGGTTTCCAGAAGATGTGCACTGCTTTTACTTCTGCGTGCTGATGTCACATCAACTGTCCCTGTTGTCTTGTACAGGAGTAATTGTACTTGAAAAACTTGAAACCCCTTTCCTTTGTTGTTGTTGTGTCTTAAACATAGTATACATCAAACATATCATTAGAAGTAACAATTTGGCTATTTACAGAGCTGGGGATTTTGAGCAAGCATCCCCTGTCAGTCACATGGGTGGAATTTCCCGCCATGTCAGCGGATTCTCTGGGGAGGAGGTTCACCCATGCGAGCTCACGGACGTTCACCTGAAGGCTCCATTTCTGGAAGTCACTTCCTTGGCTGATAGAATTGGCATAGTTCACAATTAGCGGTGAAGCTAATTGCTCTATGCTGATTTACAGCTGAGATCCAGTTCTCTTTCACACCAATTTTAAAACAGAGTTATTTCGTTGAAGCCTACAGGCTTAAAATCCCCACTATCCATCAGCACTTAGAGACCTAATCTCAGTGGATTTACAACAGCCTAAAGGAATTGTCAAAGACAGTCAGGGCTAAAATGGTCCCCACTTTCCAAATGGAAAGTAGATTCTGAAGAAATAGAAAGTAGAAGGAGATCAGCACACCCAAGAGTGGTAGACAAAAACCATCTCCTCTCTTATGGTAGAGTGGCTTCTTCCAGAAGTAAAGTCACGATTAAGTGCTTTAGGAAAGTTTGCTGTAGCTTCGTAGAGCTCCGAATACAGTGGAACAAATAGAGTAATTTCTCTGCTTTGCAAGACACTGTAATTCTCTGAAACACCAATATTTATTTGATTGCTCAAAGTTTTCTCATTTTTACAAATGGTAAATAAAAAGCTCTTTAGAAGACTTTGTAAATCAAAGAAGAATATAGCTTTAAACTGTTTGCATGCTCTTGTACCTACTAAAATGAAAAAGGTGAGCTCATCCTTTTATTTTTTTCCTGTGATGTTGGCCTTGTGAAGCATGTTTCAAGAACAGCTTTGAATAGTAGGAATTTCAGAGTTAAGCTTTTGCATCTATACACATTTTACTACACTGATGATGGGGTGATCATGATGGTTATCTTTTAATCAGTTTATGTGGTTAAATTCTCAAGTTTCTGAGCAGCTTTTATTCAGTTCTTAACTCAGTCAAGGAACTCACTGATTTTATTAGATCTTTTTTTGAGTGAGAACTAAATACAGGCTTCCAGAATAGTTCTTGTATGAGAAAACCAGAACTTTGCAAGGGCTGGATGGCCTTTTTCCACAGAGGGATGTACTGCCATCGAGCTCCGAGACATGGATTTAGATATGTCTCACATCATACAAAACTCTTTGATGTTAATAAAAAGTTCTTGATAATTTGGCACTTCATAGCATGAACTTTATGATTTAGAGAAGTACTGCTTTGAGTAGCCTTTGGAGTAAGTTTTCCATCAAGCTTGCAATGGATGTAGATGTAAATCGGTTTACTTGCTTAAGCTTGTACCACTTATTTCTTTTTTACACAGTTTTCTTCTTTTTTTTCTGCCATCCCTCAATTTTTTAAGTGCTTATTTTTAGTTTTTAGTCTTTTGAAAAAAATTTCTAGCCATTGCAATTTTCACATCTGTAGAAAAAAATAGGTAAAAATTGAAGGACCAATTCTGCTTGTCATATAGATATGAATGATATATCTATGTGGAAGTGGGCAGAACTGGCCCCTAGCTCAATTGGGCTGTCTTAGAGTTAGGGTTAAATTCTGTTCAGGGTTGTACGGAGGTGTGTTTCAAATATTTCAGTGTTCTACCAGTATAACTTGAGAGCAGATTTTCAGCTCTCGAGTTTGATACTGGGTGCATAAAGCTATGCATAATGAATGCATACATTTCCTGAAAGAATTTTTCTATCCCTTAATTTTGTATTGGATCGTTGCTAGCTCACACTTCACTATTGAGCTGATCTTTGCTCAGTGTTTTTGTATGAAGAAGATGTTGGAAGTCTTCTGCTTCACTGTTCCACCAGAGATGCATTTGTTTATAGGTTCTGTAGCCTTCATAACTTTCACTGTTGCCCTGTGTTAATGAGCATAGGGTCACGATACTTATTTCCCTCATCAGGCTTTATTGGCTATGTGTGTCACGTGTACTTTGAGGAATGCTGGTTGTTAATCAATCCTGCTTTGTTTTAAAATGGTTTCATATATACTGGGATTTGATTTTTTTTTCTTGTTTTCATACTCTGCTGTTTTCTCTTACTCTCCTTGTCAAGTTCTTGCCATGCATGAAAATGTTCTTAAGTGTCCTACACCAGGCTGCACAGGCCGGGGCCACGTAAATAGCAACAGGAATTCCCACCGAAGGTAAGGATGCCGTCGCTGGACGCCAGTCTAGAGGGAACGGTGCCTCCGAACTGCAGCCCTTCTAGCAGTCCATTGGCGGGGGGGTGTGAGTGTGTGTGTGTCGCTGTTCTGTTCTCAAGATTGACAGATGGTGCTTTGTGTGCTTTATCCATTTTAAAGAGTAACATTTATTCATGTATTTTCTGAGGAGGACGGGAGTGCGTTTGCTTCAGTATGGATGAATTGATCCACGGAAGACATTTTAAGCATTCTTTAGCTTTTGGGGTGGATTTTTTTTTTTTTCCATTTGGTTTTGATATTAGCTGAACAGCAGTGGTACGAGACGGATGGTATGACTCCTTACGGATATGTCGCAGGGAGAAGGAAGAGTCTGCCAACGTCAGCAGGACTAGGGCACAGTTCTTGTTCTCACACTTCACTCTCTTCAGGGATTATTTCATAGTGCATGACAAAATCCAACCTACTCAAAAAAATTATTTAATACACGAGAAACGGCATTTTAAGTACACAGACGTTCTAAGAGGTAGCTTTTCTACTGACCACAGTCTCAACCCCAAGGTACTTACGCAGCTAAAACTGAATGAGAATTTTGCCTGTTTCAGAAACATTCTGAAAATGTCTCATTAAATTTAAAAATGAGAAGCCAGAAATGTTAATGTAAATATTCTAGCCTAACAAAAGATGATCAAGAGAAAAAGCAACTTTTCCATAGTTTTCTAAGAATAGTAGTAGATTCTTATAGAAGGGATGACATTGCCTATTAAATTCTGTCAAGTAACAAATACTGTACTTTCTAGTACATGCCATAGTTTTCCCACAGAACAACAAGATCTTGCTTATTTCTTTACAATTTTTAAAAAGATCCAGAAAATGTGGGTAAGAGGGTAAAAGGAACTAGGTTCCTATTACTGAATTCCTTTTTTCCTGTTAATTGTAGGATGGAGGCTTAAGGGACTACACAGGTACTGGATGTTCAGTCTCATCAAGCTCTGGGTTACTAGAGCCCCTTGTATTAGCTGCTTGTCTCCCAGAAGACTCTTCTGGGTACCAACCCATCTGCAGTAAGCTCTGGTACCCCTTTCTTTGCAGTGATACTGCCAGTAGATGCGGCAAAAACCTCTGAGAAGGCTTTATGGGAATTACCGCTGCTTGAAGCAGCATTCACTTCTGGTTGAATATCTGCTAGAATATTTGAGGTATCTGAGGAAGAGCATGTCAGTGGAGCGCAGCTGCCCTCTGGCATGACTCCAAAACCGCACAGAGCCCCCCCCCTCACCCTTCTGCAGAAGTAGGGCAGCGAGGGAGGGCTGGGGGGAGCAGTCTGCAGTCTGTGCTCCTCTTTCTGCAGCTTTTGGGGCATTTTGCTCTGCTTCATCTTTTTCTTTTTCTTTTTTTTTTTTTTTTTAACTCTTCTCCCCCCCTCCCCTTATTTCCTGTGGAGAAGGAAACATCTGGGAATGCACTGATTTGCTTTTCATTTTAATTTCTATTCTTGTGGAGAACACAGAGAGCTGCGGTCACATAAGCAGGCAATAGACTATGACAAGGAAAGGACCCCCTCCATTGTCAGGTCACAGGTTTTTACAGCTTCACTAAGAGCACCATCTGCTGGCATCAATATAGTTATTTTTCCCTGTTGTAAATCTTTTCCAGAAGAATCAGGCTTATTATTGTCACTTCAATAATAGCTCAGCATTTGCAAATTTAATTGAATTTCAATTCAAGTGCAGGAGTTCTTTTCATGTTATGTCATCTACTATTAGAAAACATACTTTAGTGGCTGAAATTCATGAACAAACACTAAGTATAACATAGTTGAGTTGCAGACTTAGAGACCCAAGGCCAAATTTTGCACTCATTTATATGCCTTGCAAAAAGATTGGAGTTAATGGAGCTGACTGAGGTGTAAAGCAGTGCAAGATTTGGCCTATATGGCATTGTCATTTAATCATCTTCAGGAGCTATTTCATTGGCAACGTTTGTAGATGCATAAAGGTCACAAGTCTGCTAGCAGAGCTGCACAGTAGATTCTGGTTTATATTCTCCTCTCCTACTGGTATGTTCACTGGCTGACATCCATGAATATTCTACCCATGTACAGTCAGAGAAGAGCAGGTGCAAGGTCTACCATGCAACTTTGGAAGTAGAAGAAAGGAAGTCTATCCTAGAGAAAACAGATATGACAGAAAAGCTTTTGGAAACTCTTTTCCTTCAGATTCTTCCTAATGCTGGATAAGGAGGAGAAGGAGTAATTGGATCAGTGCTATAATGTGAAACTACGCAGGACAAGACAATTAAATTTCCTTTCTGTAATTGCAGCCTCTCTGGATGTCCTATTGCTGCAGCAGAGAAACTGGCTAAAGCTCAAGAGAAGCATCAGAACTGTGATGTGTCAAAATCAAACCAGGCATCAGATCGGGTTTTAAGGTATTAGAAATCACTATAATACTTATTATTATGCAGAATTCATCACACATTCACCTAATCTGAGCATTTATATTTATATACCTTGTATATACATATATATCTCCTTCAAAGAAGAGTTAGAATTAGGGCTTCTGGATCCAATTCTCACAGTGTATATTTCCCAATCAATTTACTTGGGGGAGGGTTGGTAATTATTTTGGCAAATACATGTAAAGCTGAAAAGCTCATTTTTGTCTTAGGCATTGTTTGGTGTAAAGATGACTGCTGGAGTGCAAAGTCTAAGAACAATGTGAAAAAAGTTGGTATCTTTTGGGAATAAACTAATATTTACCGGTAAGTCTTGGTTTTTTCAGCAGGCTTTTACTAGTAAATATCAGTTTAAATTAAACCAGAAGCCCTATTTACACTACCAAACTGGTAGTACATCTTTTGGCAGGACACTTGGGAAAATGCCAG
This sequence comes from Gallinago jamesoni, assembly GCA_025769975.1. NCBI lineage: Eukaryota > Metazoa > Chordata > Aves > Charadriiformes > Scolopacidae > Gallinago > Gallinago jamesoni. The sequence goes on along the minus strand of JAOQGH010000023.1, from coordinate 96,619,488 downwards.
GTATAGCTTAATTCCAAAATAAGGTCAGGCTTAGTTCTTTGTCTGTGTTCCCCCACTCAGTGCCAGGAAATACGGAAAGAAAGAGAAATCATCCTAAATTTTCTTATGGGAAGGACCTTGAACCAATATGACGTAATTATACACCTTACCTTCATCCATATAGGATACTGCATGTATCCAAAGCTGTATTCAGCTTTGTGCTATTGTCTCCTATTTTGAGTTATGTGGATGGAAAAAATATTATTTCGAAGGAGCTGAAGTGTGAAGGATACATGTAAAGGAGCTAGACTTCTGCATGATTGTACCAGCCTTATGCTGATGATGCCCCAAGAGCTGCAGAATTTCTCCATGGATACTGTGATATCTGTGGGCTGGGATAGGTATTTACATCCCTCCCAGCTGCCTCGAAGAGCGTGGAGGAAGTGCCACAACTTTAGTTCCCACAATTTCCTGCTTATCCTATAGGTTTCTTAGAATTTAGCTGTCTTCAAGATTTCAAATCTTATAGGGCTGCTTAAAGTGAAGGTTTTCTACTATATTATCAACATCATTCTTTGAATATTCTCTTAAAACTTCATCTAATCTTGATGATCTTTTCAAAAAACAGTCTTTCCACAGAGCTAAGAACACAGAATTATGGTTCACATCTACAGAAGACTTTTTGTCATGCCTGTTGACTTTGTTTTTCTTCTCCAGATTGTTTCTAATAGGCATTGTCTTAACTGCACCTGATTCAGATTGTACCATTTTTCATACAGCATCCCAGACGCTTCTCTTAGAGAAGGTGTCTTCAAAACCTATTAATAAAAAACACCCTTTGAGGGAATAACACAGTTTCTCACTTGATGGAAAAACAGATCAAAGATGTGGTGACTTTACCACTGCTCATTAGAGGGGAGCCACTGAAGTCAGATGCCATACAAAGAAGGCAACTGCTCAAAAGCAGCATTCGGTTTGCTGGCAAACTCCCTAGGAAGTTGTGCTCCAATCTTAACTTTGCTTGTGAGTCTGCCCTGTGTTTCAGGTTTTATAGACAACTCAAATAATGCTTTCATCTTATCTCCGGCTTCCCTTTTACCTTAAAGCCATTGAAGTATTTAAGATGAAGAACTTGGGAGCTATTTATAATATTCACATGCAGGCAACTGATGGGCAGACAGAGATGTTCTAAAAGTAAATCTTGAATATTTGTCTTCATCCCAGTTTCTATCCCACCTGCATTTAAAATTTCTTACTTAAAAAGGAATCAAATTCATAGGACTTCTGCTCCACAGAAATTTTGGATTTGCATTGGATGTACAAGATCTGAACTGCATTTTTTTTTAGCTAAATATAGGTTGTCTTGAGACAGGATCAATATTATTCATATCAGCTCATTGTATAAATGAGCCGCCTGTATTTTATGAGGAAGAAGCATCTAAAGTGAGCATGCTTAAGTCAAAGTCAGTAGTATTTCATTTCTTGGGTGATCTTTACATAAATATCCCAATTAAATTCTATGAAAACTAATTCATTCAGAAAAGCATAATATTCAAAACCTATTTCTTACTATTTATCACATTCCATTTTGTCAGTCAGCATGATGGAACTTCTGGTCTTGATTGAATTCATGTTCCTATGAATGTTCCTTTCATTTCTTCTGGTTATAAATGCAGGAAAGAAAAAAAGAAAGACTTGATGATGTGATTCTTGATTCCAGCAGAAGCACCTCAGGTGTGCTGTTCATCATCTTTACCTCCTGCTAAATGCAGTAGGTAGACATGCAGCACTGTGTAGCATTGGCTTCCTGTGACCCAGTCATATAACACTTTCTTATATAGGTCAGGTTTGCAGGGTCTGACCTTCATTTATCTGCTCTGAGAGCTGATGACTTCTGTGCCCACACGCAGAGGACAGCGTGACAGTGGAGGAGTTCACTGCAGCATTCTTTCACTGACATTCCACAAGTTTCTCCAATGGCCAAACGCAATTAGTCAGGGCTTCTCCTGACTATCCTCCCTGATCCTAAATGAAAGAGAAATTTAACTGATACAGTTTTATTCCTTGTTCATTCACAGGACCTTCCTTGAGGTGTGTATCTGTGTATCAGAAATTGCAGCTCCTGCCAGAACCTTGCATTTAAGGGTGAGCAGGATCTGTGAGGCAGCATCTGAAAGTCAACACAGATTGTGAGACTCTCCTGTGTATTTCTCAAGATGAATGTGGATTGTATATTGAGGAATGAAACAGGACTAGCTCCTTTGGAAAGCATACAGGAAAACAACATACAACTCTGTTGAAAGAAATTAGTAGGAAACTCCATTAATTAAGTGGAACTTCCAGTGCTATTTTTCCTTTTTGACATTTAAAGGAATTTGTCCAAACTTCTTCTGTCAGTCTGCTTGCCCGTCTTTAATTCATCTCCCCAAAGGGAAAATGTTTGCTATGTGATGTAATTACATGGGCAAAGGGAAACCCTGAGGTATTTTAAAATAGAATTTTAAAATACTTTTAGCTATAGGATACGTTTAGTGCTATTAGAACTAATTTTGTCTAGGCTTTGTTCAAAAAAATATATATTGTTTGTCTGCTGAAAATAACCAAACTAAGCAAATGCAGTAATATATTGCTGTCTCTTGAGTACAAGAAATAACTAAGATTTTCTAATCTGAACTATAAATTATGCACAAACACAGTAAACTGAACTGCATCTAACAAACTTTACATATCTTTAATTTCTAGGCCCATGTGCTTTGTTAAGCAATTGGAGATCCCTCAGTATGGCTACAGAAACAATGTCCCCACCACCACACCCCGCTCCAACTTGGCCAAGGAACTAGAGAAATACTCTAAGACTACGTTTGAATATAACAGTTATGACAACCATGCCTATGGCAAGAGAGCCATAGCTCCCAAGGTGCAATCCAGGGATATATCCCCCAAAGGATATGATGGTAGGAGGTGCACACTCTTATACATGAGAGACAAGTTTGCAGTTAATCATGTTGTTGTATATGTAAACATCATACAAATAAGATATGTTTTCATGTTCATATAGTATTATGACAAATGCTGTCGTGTAATTTATTTTAAAGGCCTTTTTGAAAAGCTTTGTTTTATACGGTGCTTGCTTCAGGATTGTTGCACTGTGAACATCTCCAGCTATTAAGCTCCTGGGATGTGTTGAGATTGCAATAAAAGCTAAGTAATAGACCTAGTCTTTATTTGCTATCTGGGGGACCTGGCCTCAAGGGTCACATTAGGATTCTCGCTTCCAAGTAACCCATAAAGATAACATACTTGCTCTGTGGGGATATGGAAGTAGAAAACCTGGATCTCATCGCACTGCAGAAATCACTGCTACTTAATGAGGCATTTCTTCTCATTTTTTTCCTCATGAATATACCTGTTGAATTATCTGGAAAACCTAACATAAGTAGCATATTTAGGAGTAGGCTGAAAGTGGCTTCAGTTCAGGAGAAGACAATGGATGGGATCTGTCAGGCAAGAGAATTTTTATTAGGGGAGAAAAATGAACTTCAGAATAATGAATGAAGATTTGGATTGTGGCTTTTGAGGACATCAGGCATTTTTCAGAGCAATACAATTATATGTGCGTATATATATATATAAAAAAAAACACCCTAATCTGTGCCTTTATCTTTCTTTTTTTTTTTTTTTTTCAATGTTAACAATTTCTTTTTGGGTTAAAATATTTGATACCTCTCAATGACTAACATAGGAAATTTCAGGCAGGTGCCAGATTTTTGTTTAGGGAAACAGAAATAAATATACTAGATAGAACAATTTATGTTGTTGCCTGAGAGTACAGACTTTGACATTCAAAAGTAGGTAAGTAGAGAAAGGGAAAATTGCTACAGGTCTTGCCTTCATATTTCTGATATTTCGGGTATTTTGCTTTCTCATAAAATCAACAGGCACGTTCTTGCACTATAGTAATAGTATACTATTAGTATAGTTTCTTTTCTCATACACTCTTCTTGTTTACCTGTATCAGAATAAGGGCTTGAAAATTATTAAAGGTAAAGCTCTAACTCTAACTGTGGTCAGTAAGATAATTAGTGTATATTAACATAGGGTAAACGAGATATTAACTGCTGCGTCTACTCTTGCAGAAAGGAAATAACTAGAGTATTGCTGGGGATTCTGTGGACATGCACACTTTCAGATCAAATTACTTGTCGGAGTGGGAAGTTGGGCCCTGAGTAATGACGGAGTCTCAATATGAGTATGGTCGTTCTCCTTTATTGCAAGTTTTAGCAGAGTTTATATAGGCAAACAGCAGATACAAACACTAGCAGGTGTTCACACAATTGGCTACAGGCTCTCGTCCACCTGGCTTAAGTTTTCATAACTGATACAAAGTTGCTTCCTGCACACAGAACTACTCCCTTAGTTCCCAAACACAGTTCCGTTTTATTAATCTTAAAACAAAAGCTAGAAAAGATATGCTTATCCTAAAATAAGCAGTATCAGGGAGAGGACAATGCCATTCTCAGGCCTGCTGCTAAGGCTGCAATTACTGATGCTTAAGGGAACTGATATAGGTTTTTCTCATTTAAGCCTCCTTTTTAGCAAATAATTACAAACTCCGCTTTCTTTCCCAAATCACCAGAAGTAGAAAATACATGTAACGTTAAACACAAGTTTAACAGTGGCCTTAAATAATGACAGGATAGGGTGATACAGGTCACTGTCTGTACGCACACTCACCAGTATGGCCTGTATCGGGAACAGTGTGGTGAGTAGGACTAAGGGAGTGATCTTAGCATTGGTGAGGACCCCGGCCCCACCTTGAGTACTGTGTCCAGTTCTGGATCCCTCACTACAAGAAGGACATTAAGGTGCTGGAGCGGGTCCAGAGAAGGGCAAGGAAGCTGGTGAGGGGTCTGGAAAACAAGCCTTATGAGGAGTGGCTGAGAGGGCTGGGGTTGTTCAGCCTGGAGTAAAGGAAGCTGAGGGGACACGTTGAGGTCTACAACTACCTGAAAGGAGGGTGTAGAGAGGGGGAGTCTGTCTCTTCTCCCAGGTAACAAGCAATAGGACAAGACGAAACAGCCTCAGGTTACGCCAGGGGAGGTTTAGATTGGATATTAGGAAAAGTTTCTTCACCAAAAGCGTTATCAAGCACTGGAACAGGCTGCCCAGAGAAGTGGATGAGTCACCATCCATGGCAGTATTTAAAAGACAGGTAGACATAGTGCTTACAGATACAGTTTAGTGATGGTTTTTGTCAGTGTTAGGTTGACAGTTGGACTAGATGATCTGAAAGGTCCCTTCCAACCTAGGCAATCCTATGATTCTGTTTCATCTTTGAAATGAATAGGAATTTTTCTTGGAGGTAAGGTTGGGACTAGGTTGTTTCACTGCTCAGTAATCTGAGCCAGAGAGGACTGAGGGACACTGTATACATGTGATTCATGGTGGTAGAACAAGTATACATGGTTCTTGTGTACTCTGAACAGCTGAAGCCCATTCTAGATGGAGCAGGTTGGTTGCTAATTCTCGATGGATTTGTTGCATACGCCTGGCTCTGAAGGAGGCGGAATGTGGTGTACCTGGTTCCACACAATGTGTGTGCTGTTTGGCCAGACAGACATGCTGACATGGTCCAAAAGATGGGACCTAATTTGTACCCTATCAGTGATTTTCATGAAACCTTTAGGATTCACATATCTTTGATATTCCATAACCGCTCATCGTATTTGATTTAACAGCTCATTGTATTTGATTTAAATTGGCAAAGAGTTTCTGAAGTTCCTCAGGAAAATCAGCTAAATCCATAGAATGATGAAGTGAAATCATGGGCATGCTGAAATCGGTCAGAGTTTTTGGCACTGACTTTCAATGGGACAAAGATTTTGCTGACAGTTAATTTAAATTACTGAATATGAAGGAGATTTCAGGAAGACGCTCTTAACTTAAGAGTCACTTTTTCTCAAGAAACTTTGCAATATTTCTCAGTGATTTTGTATATGTGTGTAAAAAAAATACTAACTATTGTTACTAATACCATTATGGAGGTACAGAGTGCACATCTGCTATGTATGTCAGCAAACACGTTTATATACAAGCAGATTTAGCTCTGAAAAGTCATCCTGAAAAATCTGCAAGTAAGCTTAGGGTTGTGGGGAATCTTGCAAGTAAACAGCACTTCAGTTTTTCTGATTATATAAAATGAGACAAATAGCCTGTGGATATGAAAAATTGATAACTTCACATCTCAATCCTTTTTTAATTGTAAGTTAGCACTGTATTTTCATCATCAGAGAAAGTGTATGGCTGTGAGTGACCTGAAGATAAACAGGTCCTTTGGATTGTTTTCTTCAGTTTTTTTCCCAGTAAGTTTTAGTAAAAACCAAACAGGAAATGGATACTGTGTTCTGTAGAGTAGGATGCTCTGATAATTCTTAAGAAAACTTGTGTTTGTGGGCTTGTTTTTCCATTGAAACTAGTTTCATAGTAAATTGGATGTTGGGCTTATGATATACAGCAGTAGAGACTAGAACAGCTAGACACAGCAGGCAGAGGAAACAGCAACTCTTTCTGTTGCTCAGGTGATGACAGGAGCTCCTCATATTCCACCAATAGTCCTGGGTCCTTCCATCAAAACACAGAAGAAATGTTAGGAGTGGGATTCCTCTGATGATATCTAGACTTTTATAATGTTAGCACCTTTCAGATCCAAGGGGAAAGATAGACACTTCTCTGATTCAATTGATCTCCTCCTGAAGTACTTCTTTAAAACTGATCAGTTTCACTTCCTGAAAGTTCCTGTTTTTTTCCACTACCTATATAGGAAGCCTATAATGATTTGGTCAGATATCTGAAGTTAGGTGAGATGAATCTCTTCTTGTGCAAGTCAGAAAAAGTGTTGAAAATGTAATTAGTTTACGTAACACATTCAGTATTTTGGCAATACTGGTGATGAAGGTGCCTGGGCAGAATTTAATTCCACTCCAGATATCTTCCTTTTGTCTTTTATGGAGTTGTGATCTCTTCCGCTCCTCTATAGTTAATTAGCAAGAGGAGCCTGTGGACTTTGAGAGGTTCTTTGTATTCAGTTAGCCCCTAGGCATGTCTGATGGGATGACAGTTTGGGTCTGCAGCTGGTTAGACTTGTGTCTGTTATTTTATGGGAAAGGTGTTCTCCATATTTGGTTTCACTCTGGGTCATGAAGAGTAGGTGGACTGTAGAGCTTCCAGAACCTGGTGCCACAGGGTTGGGTGATGTGTCAAGCAGAATTATCTGGCATTGAAACAATGCAGCTTTCCCTTCATTAGAGATCAACTTGATTTAGTTCATTATAAATTGATCTTTGTTTTTCCTGAACAGTTAATGTGAAATGATCAGTCTGGGTTATGTGAATCATCTTAAAATGTACAGCTACAGTAAAGTTAAAATAACCATGGCCATTTCTCTCTGAGTGAGTTTTGCTAAAATTATGGGTAATCTAAAAGCTAATAATTGTGTAGGATGCTTATAGCATTTTACATCTTAAAAGTGTTTTGCAAGTGAATCACAACACAGCTAAATTTTAGAAGCAACTTTCTATTTATAGGGAAAATGAATTCGAGGGATAATATAGTTTGACCAAGGCCACAGAGGAGTCCATATCAGAGCCTGCATGAGTTTCTGATGGTTAGTCCAATGTATAAAGCTGCCTCTTTCCCTCCCTTTCTATAGCACACGTTTTCATATATATAATTTCCCATGTAGTATGTCTCTGATGTCTGTCTAAATGTGACCTACTATAACAAGACTAACATTTTTTGTAAGTGACAGAAGTCTTATTTGTTCATGTGAATTTTGAAAGATATTTCTAATTTGACAAGTTCAGTGGTACAGGGTGCTTGCTGTGTTAACACAGTAGAAACTGAATTATTCAATTATTTCCTTCCTTAAGTATAGGAAAGTTCTTGTGTGTCTTGGATACTGTTACAACCTAACAATGGATAAATGCTGAATTTTTAATGACCACCACTGACTACTATATTAATAATGAAACTCTTGAGAAATAGTTCACAGGTTTATTATTAGTGGATACCCTGCTAGAGTAGTGCTACTATGTGTTCAAAACAAAGAAATGTAATGAATGGTTAGCATTCATTTCACTTAAAAAAAAAATCACACCCTGTGCATTATGTGGCTTTCCTGAGAAAACTCCATCTGTTATGAATCAAGTGAAACACTATTTCCTTTACAGTAAAAATAACGCCACGATTTTTTTCAGTTTTTTAGAGAAAGGAGGATAACATAACCTCTAGCAGAGATATTTTGTTTTCAGATTCTTCTTTTGAACCCTGCCTGCCTACCAAAGCAGCCTGTGGTTCACAAATGGGCTGTGCTTGGGGGAGCAGATTATTATATGTATGTCTGCTCAGACAAATACACCTGAAGAGCCTGGCATTTAAAAGGAGCCCATCACGGAAGAGCTCTAGTGAGGGCCCGACCTTTTTCGTATGGCTCTCTAATCAGCACGCTAGTTGGCTATTGTTACACTCTGCTATATGGTACGATCTCTGCCGTATACATTTCCATCTTAGGGGGAAGTCGTCGCTGTAATATGCGTATGTGTGTCCTCTGGCCTTGACTTTCCTTTTTTTAATGAAAATTCGTAAACTTTTAGATTTAGGAGACGAGCTGACACTTCCTTGCGTTTTATATAAGCGTTTTTGAAACAGTTTATTTGGGATAGAGGGTTGGAGAAATAAGTGGGCTACTGGGGCTGTTCCGCGTTATTGCTGTAAGACTTTGGGCTGTGAGGAGCGGTTCCTGAAGGCAGTGAAGGCACTGCCGTGTATTTAGAGGGGCTGGACGGGAGGTCTGTAGGTGCTTCAGCTCTTTTGTGGCCGCTGGTGGCTTCTGTCAGTCAGAGCACAGCTGAGTGCCACCTTGGTGTGGGCACAAGGGGTGCCTTTGGCCCTTACGGCTTTCATGAAGAGTTGTAGGCGCTCGGGTAGTTTGAGGATGAGGACCTTTCACTTCTATCTGTTTCCATTTATGCAGCCATTGCTTCTGCCTGCGTGCAAGCCGCACACAGGGCTTGTTCTCCAGCCGCTGCTGCAGTGTAGGCCTCAAAGTAACGGTTTGCTCCTGTAAATACGAAAAGGTCCCGTAGTGTTATCTTGCCCCCTCATAAATAAAAAGGAATGAGCCGAGCAAATTCTACCTTCTGTCTGACTATATATGTGGGGTAAAAGCAGTGTTT
>JAOQGH010000023.1:96570964-96610127 GCA_025769975.1 Gallinago jamesoni | reverse complement strand
CAGTGTTTCTGTGCTTTTATTGTTTTCTATATCCAGCCTGTTTGTCAGAACGATTCATGATCATGTCATGCAGATATTTACAGGAGGTTATTTCATACAAACTAACGTGTAGCATATAAAAGTCACAGACTGAAATCAAGAAATACAGCCATCATTCTTATTGCCGGCTTTTTTTTTCTTTTTTTTTTTTTTTCCATTGGTTACTGTTGGTCATTATAAATTTCACCTCCAGCAGTTTGTTTTTCTCTTCACTTATGCAGAATGCTCGTTCTTTTGAGTCATCCTTGTCATATTTCTTCCCACAGCTAAACGCTACTGTAAGAATTCGAGTCCAACCAGCAGCACAACAAGCAGTTATGCCCCCAGCAGCAGCAGCAATATGAGTTGTGGTGGAGGCAGCAGTGCCAGCAGTACCTGCAGCAAGAGCAGCTTTGACTATACTCATGACATGGAGGCAGCGCACATGGCTGCTACTGCTATTCTCAATCTCTCCACTCGCTGCAGGGAGATGCCTCAGAACCTCTCCACTAAGCCTCAGGATCTCTGTGCGAGGGTAAAAATGAGTAATTCTGTTTGTTGATGAAGGTTTCTCTTTACTGCACTTGCTCTGTGTCCCTGATACATAGAAGAATAGCTTTAGTACATCTTGCTTTTTTCTTTTTTTTTTTTCTTTCTTTTCCTCAAAATTAACATAATCTGGTAGCTCTGCCAAAGCAGAGAGGGGAGAAAAAAAAAAAAGAAAGATGCAAATTTATCACAACTATCTCAGGAAATCCCGATCAGTTTATAAACTGATGATGCTGATAGCATGTACTCCTTTTTTTAAAATTTGTCTCTTACGAGTGAGATCTATAATTATAAAAGATGTTTGGATTGCTCAAGTGTTATTAATTGCATTACTGATTTTTTTTACTAAGATCAATCTGATTCATACATTTTGTGAAAGGATTAAGATTTAACAATGTGTTTTCGTTTAAAAGTCACAAATGGGACCTAAGGTTGTAAGATTTAGTACAAAGAAATCTCTGCTACTTATATAATTTCTTCCCTGTCTTTGATACCACAGTTCTTAAGTCACTGCATAATACATTTGAAATTAACAAATCCTCCAGTAAAGGTGACTTTAAATGGGCTTAACAGTAGTGCAGGGTAACTGATGTTCTGTATGTTCATAGAGCTTCGGTATATCATGAAATAGCTGTACAGATACAAATATACAAATTAAAAAAAAAAAGCTTTTGTTGTTAAGCTTTATGTATTAAGAAAAATGGTGCGTTATTAACAGCCATTAAAGATTTGCCCAAAGATTTTTTTTTTATTATAAACAATAAGTTTCAAATCTGATAGCTGTTAAGAAATGAGTATTTAATATGCACCAGCAAACAGTATGGTGTTACCTATAGGAGACCACTAGATGGCTAAGTAGACAGATGCAGTGCAGTGGAAACATTTTTATTATGCTCATAGAAGAGCTTTTGAGCTGGCAGACATGTTCTTCTACCTATAGACAAAGGTTTTTCTTCCCCTCATCGTGTAAAGCCCCTTGATCATTCATAATAAACTAAACCCATAGCAGTAGGTATTAGTAATAAACATGATTAAAGCTAGAATGGCTGGTGACTTTGTTTTCGAATGCTGCTTTGTGTATTAATTCATTTAATACTGTTTGAGAGGGAAATCTTTCTGGCATGTAAATAAATGCAGTTGTTCTCTATATCAATACGATGGGAAAAGTTGGGATACACTGCTAAAAATATTCTGTCTCAAAACCAGAAAGGCCCTCTTTCCTGATGTGACACCCTATATTGAAACTGAAGGAATGAATCTGAGAAGATAAAAAATTATTTTCTAAATCAATTTAGCAGAATAACAGCAATTAGAAATATGCTTGGACAAAAGGCAGTAATTCCGAAAGAGAGATTTGCATTCAGAGTGCTTCTCTGCAGCTCTGTTGTTGCTCCAGAGGAGAGAAAATCATCAGACATATGAGGAGTCAGTCACAGTCACGTTAGTTTTGGAACCAAATTTCTTGTGGAGCGTTTCATTTTTGAAGAGATGAGGGATTCTCTGTGGGCATTTTTATTTTATCTGTCATTTGTTTTAAATTTCAAAATTTGTCTTCACTTTAAGATTCCTTATTTCTCTTCATCTAATATAATAGAGAACCCTTTTTTGTTTCCATAAGAGAAAAAGTAAGGGCCCGTATTCACCCTATTTTTCACACTACCTCAGTCACTGCAGAAACTGGCACAACTATTTGGCTACCTAAATTTATTGATTGTAAATATGGATATATGAAATGTTAATATGTTTACATCTGCAGGGAAGGAACTGTGAATTTTGAATGTATTTCCTCATTGGCAAGTGGTATCCAAAAGGACTTTTTGGGTATCCAACAGGATTACCTCCCTGTTTAATTTTCTGACATTATCTATTCAAGCATTGACTGTCAATGTTAAAGAAACAAAGACTATTTGAAGTTTGCTGGTTTTTGTTGCTCTGATCATCCAGATAGGTGTCAGGACTGGAAACAAGAATTATGCAGATGTTACCTCATAGATACTCACCTGTCACAGAATAAATTAAGAGCATAAAGAGGATGACAAGAAAATACCTTTAGAGATTTCTCCTTTTCATTCCAAATTTTGCACCTGTGTGCTGGCTGGCAGGAGGGTATTGAAGACTCTCCCCTCTTCCTCCAAACGTCAGATTAGCCATTCAGGAATAAATCGACTTTAACAGCATTAATGTTGTGTAACAGCATCATGCTATGTGTGGGAGGGGGCTCAATGCTTACAATCTATACAGGAATGGAAAAGCGTTTTATCATTCTGCTAGGCAATCAGATTGAAGAACACAGAGAGGTAACAGTTTGCTAGTGTGAATCTGTATTAACAATATTTTTCTTATTTTGACAGAATCCTGATATGGAAGTCGATGAAAATGGAACGTTGGATCTGAGCATGAACAAGCAGAGGCAGCGAGATGGTTGCTGTACCATTTTGACACCACTGGAGCCAATGTCCCCACAACGGCAAGCCGTGATGAATAACAGGTGTTACCAACTGAACGAGGGTGACTGCTGGGATTTGCCAGTGGACTACACTAAAATGAAGCCCAGTAGGATAGATGAAGATGATCCCAAAGAGATTAATGTATGTCTTTTAAATCTATTAGTTCTCATTGCAATCTGATTTTGGTAATTCATTACATTTCTGAAATTTGGAGGAAAAGAGGAAACAAAATTACTATGTGATAAAAATGATGGTTTTCTATGAAAAGGACTTTCTGCTGGTTAATCTTTAGGACTATATTGTGCTGACACATATCTGATCTGTGACTAAGTTCCGTAAGACAACATTTGAACCATGAATGTGAATCACATTTTCTAACAGCATCATCTTGTTAACAAATGTTTTCTTCAGTAAAGATGTTTCGCTATATCCAGATTACATTACTGTGTGTAAGCAAGTTGACATAACTGTGCAATACTGGGATAATCAGCTCTCAAGACAAGATATTCTCCTGAATTTGAAAACCATGAATGATGTGCTGAGTATTTGAAAGCATGTATTACTTAGAAATCAATTTAAACAAAAGCAGCAGAGTATAATGTAAGCTTTCAACTATTTCAGCTAATCTTCTTCTAGATTACTTATGCTCTTTTGATAGCTCTGTGTGTGAAAGGGCCTGTATTAATGAAATACTTTTTTTAAAGAACACAAAGAAGGGATATTAGAAATAAGTATTACTTTTCAATTCATAATACAAAGACAACAGCAAAACCCTTTAAACAGAAGAGGCAAATAAAATATGCTAGTGAAATTATTTTACTTTTCAAAACTTAGAACAGCTAGGATGCTGAAGAGCTCTGCTGCCAAGTTTTAATGTCACTGCTTTTGTTCATCACATTTCAGCCTTATCCACAGTGTAGTTTCCTATGCTGCGCTCAATGCAATTTAGCCATTTGGAGAATTCTAGAGATTGTTCTCTGGTTTGTCTTCATTTATAACAGAAAATTAGGCTAATCATTTGTGTGTAGCACATTTCTTGCCAATGTTAATTAAAACAAAACTATTTTCTGTAGCTTTGAAACATATAAAAAAGTGGCATTTTCACTAGATACACTGAATGCTTTCTAGCTCTGCTGTTAATTACAGTTTTGCCATTAATTTCACCGCAGTTAGGAAGAAATCTGTCACTATCAAGGAAATGTGAGGTAAAACAGAGTATTGCGTATTTTTTCAGAGGAAGCAGAACTTCCTATTTCTACTGTGGTGTTCATAGCACCATCTGCAGGAATTGCTAGATCAGTGCATTCATATGCTTCATTCCTGAAAGAGATGATTTTGGATTTCTGAATGCATCAGTAAAGTTAATTATAAATTATATAATTATATTTTGCCAGGCAGATCCATTGAGGTTTGCCCCAGTTTGAGATTCTGTGCACACGTTGAGATCTCTCCTGTTTCATCTTTGAGATGTTCTAAACAGTTAAAATGTTAAGATGTTTTTTTGATACACAAGATGCTGTACTTAGTCATAATTTTTCCCTTGCCTCTGTTTTGCCATGACTTTAGAAAAGAATACTGATTCTTTTAAAGCTAAATAATATGACAGCTATTAGAAAAGCTGTGTTTTGCCCTTTTTTTTCCCTTTCCTAATTAAATAAGCTATATGTACCACAGTTCGTGAAGTCTTCATTAAAATATCCAAGTACTATTTAAAGGTTTAATAAGTGAAGGAATATAAAATTATTTCATTAAATTTCTCTGGCAGGATAGGATGAAAAAGGAGATAGCATCTGATGACTCTGCTTTGCATCATGTTGTATAGTTGTAACCTCACCTTACTGAAACTAACACTTATATATTTGCCTGTAGCCAGAAGATTTGGATCCTTTCCAGGAGGCGCTTGAAGAAAGAAGGTATCCGGGTGAAGTTACAATCCCAAGTCCTAAACCCAAATACCCTCAATGCAAAGAGAGCAAAAAGGATTTAATAACGTAAGCATAATGTGAGGTGAAATTATTTTTCTCCTTTTAACCTTTCCTCTCTTTGTCTTTTTTTAAACAAACGAGTACATATACGCCTTGCAGTATAAGCATGCAACATTTGCAGCATATAAATGTTTCAAACTGCCAGTTAAGTAAAGTGATAAGCTAATGTGTATTTGCTTGTTCTTAATGATGCTATATTGTATTGAGACGCCATTTTCATTTAAACCTGTTCATTTTGCAGCTTTTCGATTAGGATGCTTAAAACCCCTTGCAGTCATTGCAGCTAAACTGGAAACAATGAAACTTTTAAAAGTTTTTTTTTAAACATACTTACTATTTTGGCTGTTTTTGTTTTTGTTTGGTGGCAGATGTCCAACACCAGGGTGTGATGGGAGTGGTCATGTGACTGGTAATTACGCCTCACATAGAAGGTGTGACTTCATTTTTTTCATGGTGGATTCTGTCTTTTCAATTTATTGTTTTCAGCTTACCTCAACAATGCTGTCAAAGTAAAACGTTGAACTATGTGTTAACCCTTTGAGTAATATATGTTGATCTTAAAAGCATGCTAATTTGTGTGTTGTATAAACGTCTTTTATTTTTAAATAGATTACTAAAATTTCCAAAGTGTTCTTAAGCATTTAAGTAGTTAACCCAGGAATCTCAAATATTTTTTGTTACATTTTACTGGTTCATGGAGAAACAAACAAACAAAAAGAACATTTACAGTATGTAATTTTGGAAGTAAAATTGATACCTAAATATATTCAGAGGGTTAACTATATTACAAAATTCAATATTACAGCACTTGCCCCATCGCTTTTCTGCATTACAAACTTTTACTTTTTAATTTTTATGTTGTGTTTGTTTGGGAGTAATCAGTTAATAAGATTAACTTACTTGTATGTCCTGCCATGTCTTGCAGTTTATCTGGGTGTCCCTTGGCTGACAAAAGCATTCGAAGTATGCTGGCCACAAGCTCACAAGAACTCAAGTAAGATATAAAGAACAAATATTTTCTTTACAAATACTTATTTGACTGTAAATTGTGTATAGTTGTATCAGAAATTAGAAACACTCTGGAGAGTTGCTGCAAAGGAGCTGATCCTGCTTGGAACATGTGCTGAAATTTCTAGAAATTCCATACAGGCTGGTTCTATACATAAGTCTGTTGATGTAGTATTTCCTTCTGTGTATTCATTAGGTGACAGGGATGGAAAAAATTTAGAACCTCTGGAATTTCACCTAAATATTTCAATTCCAATTCAATTTTTTTTTCTGAATGTTTGAGATTTTACTAGGTAGAACAGAAAATTCTCATGCAATTAGACTGATGAAATACTTCTGATGATTATGCAACCAATAAAGTGCTGTATTTCTCAGACATAGATTGGAGGGAAGAGAAAACAATTTGTTTATCCCTAATGCTTGCATAATTTTCCCCAGGTTTATATCACTGTTACCAGCTTAATGCATTTTCTCTTTTGACTATGGTTTTTAGTGTTTGCTTAGTTATTCCCCTACTTAAACTGCATTCTTTACATTTCCTTTTGGTTCTTTGGAGTGACAATTGTGAGCAATGAAAGTTAGAAAATTGTAAGACGTGGCTTTGATCTGTCTTCTTGCACTGTATGCTCGACTGCAACTCTGCGTGTGTAGCCTTTGCTAGTTCTATGAGATAGTGGTACTCCTGAGCTGGTATTATGGTTAATATGGAAAGATGTTCACAAGTAACAAGGGAAAATTTGGTAGGGAAAGTATGAATGGATAGCTTACGCTGCCATGTTAAGCAGTATTCTGTCTTTACTACACACATCTGCCTTAAAAAGTATTTATTGCATTCAGCACATACCTTGATGAAAAAAACAAACCTTGATGTAAAGCATGAAAAGATATGAAAGCAAAAGTTGCTGAAGTAAGATTGCGCTCTAGTATCAGCTAATCAAGTCACTAGTGCAAAAAAAAATGTATAAAATTTACAATTTGTTTCCCACCCAATCACAAATAACTGTCAGTTTAGGTCATGCTGGTATCTGCTGCTAGAAGGCTATGTGAAATGCAAGGGTATGTAAATGGGATCAGGGAAAACATGTAAGAATAAACAGAGTAAGACATGGGCACATAACCCCAGAGGAACTCAGATTTGGATCAGGATTTTGGGTTGGGATGGATCAAATGGTAGATATTTGAGGAAATGTAATGACATAAACAGGACAAGACCCTTTGGGCAGATGGATAATACCTTTAGCACATAAATTGCTGCTTTGATCCTTTATAAAATTTCCACTTGTATTAGGAATCTACTTCTGAATTACCCTAACTCCTCTGCCTTTTTCAAGCATCTGCGTTGAAGCCTACCTAATAAAGACCAGGAAGGAAAAAAAAAAAAATCACTTAAACTTGAGACTCCACTCATGTCTCGTGCCATTCTCTCTGCCTATTTCAAGTTTTGCATAAGCAAATTAAACAAGATGAAGTCATATCTAAAGTTATATTTTTAGGTTTAGCATCTGCTACTTACTTACAGTTTAGCATAAAAGATTTATTTGGCAGTTATCATAATACCTGTTGAACATATAAAAACTTTGTCAAATGAATTCAAAAGTTAGGAAATGCTAGAATTTTAAGCAGGCTAACCTAACACAGTTCTCTTTCACATTTTCATTACAAGGCAATCCTTCATTTTCTGATCACATATTTTTCCATAGGATAACAAAGTATGTGCCAAGTATATTGCACGGGGCAGACACTAATCACTGCATAAGCAACTAATGAATTTCTTCTGTTTTCCTCATTATCATATGTGTGGCCCTATCTGCTATTCACTGCACTTAGACTGTACTCTCAGGATGCAACAACAAACTCACTGACATATTTGTCATTACCATTGCATCAGAGTGTTTCCTAATTAATTTATCTTGATTTTAAATTAATTAATTTTTATCTAAGCTGAAGTTAGTCAAAGTTGAAGCCAGAAAACTGAAGCATATAATTTTGACTGTTCCATTTTGAGACTTCCAGGACACACTTTGTCAGAGTTCTTCACATTGTAGAGAACTGTGTATGTTCAAAGCCAAGTACCCACTGAATTTGCTTGGAGCTATGGGCATTCAGCAGTTCTACACAATGAGTGATGGACCATTTGTGAATGGGGATGAACTCTACAGAAAAAGCAGGATAGAGTCCAGTCATCCAGAACAGCAATGGAACTTTCCTTTCTCCTCTCCCAAACTCTGATCAGTCCCAGCTTCTGCTTGGTCCATTCACTTTGTCCTGTTTTCCTTCATCATTTTTTCTACATTGCTCCCTGTCTCAAGCTCCTTGTCTAATCAGCCCATCTCCTGTCTGCATCACATTTATATTTTTATCGTCCTCTACCTCTTAACCTTAAGTTGGTACAGAGAGAAATAAAGCATCTTCACATTTCTCACATGTATTCAAAAGCAGGGAAGTAGGAATCCTATGGATGGCAGTGTCCTTTACACAGCTCTCATTTATGCTCTTGTTCTCTGCCTAAGATGGAAGAAGATGTGATCATGTAAATGATAATGCATATGCACAAAACAGCTAAACCAAAGCTACATAAGTGATTCTGATTTTGGCATTTTTAAACTGTGAAGTACTTAGTTTGCATCTGTTATATTTCTGTGTGTGAGGTTTGGGGGTATAATTTCCTTGCTTTTAAAAAGAGCAAGCTGAAAAGAAGCAGAAATTCCATAATGTGGGATCCTACTGGCTCTCTGTCAGGCTACCAGCCACCATGGGAACTTTTGATATCTGCCCTATATGTCACCTGAACTACTGTGATAGCAAACAGTAATAGAAGGTGTAACGCTCTGCATGGACTGGCACCAGGAAGAGGTGGGCAACATTGCTGGTGTGTTTCATACATATTTGCTGACAGCAGAAGAGTAGTGAGAATCAGTAACCTTGGCTCCTGCCCCAGGCTGTAGAGCGAATTGTATACACATTTCTTGCCTATATTCCAAGCTGAGATCCATTCTGTCCTGTCCCTTTCAGTCTGTACCTTCCCCATCTCTTCATCTTTTATTCCATTTTCTGGTTTTCAGTGCAATTGTTTCCAGTCATCCATAAAGACTTCAACCTCTGTAAAATTTCTGGCAAATAATTTTCTAATGCATGAGGTAAAGAGAACAACAGAGAGTACAACAGAGGAATTGATAGTGCAGCATAGGGACTGTATTTCTGGACTGCATAGTTTGAAAAGTTTTCATACTTTTATGGCTTTGCGATGCATAGCTTATGTAACAAATATCACATATGTGCTGGAAAAGCCTTTATATCATACTTTACCAATCCATGATCCTCTCTGTGCATTGTAGAACACACACAAGTTATGTATAATGCAGCTTCCTAACTGGAATTTTGCTAACACAGTGATTCTTTTTGAGTCCCAACTAAAATAAAAAATAGCAAACACTTCCAGTAATATTCATGGATAATGTCATTCAGATATTCAGATAATATTCATTAACAAAATAATATTGGAATCTGAAAAGTTTAGAGAAAAGTTTATTTTGCTTAATGGTTGTGCTCACTATTGTCTTTTGGTAGTTGTGGTTCCATAAATTCCATCATCCGCATTTCCTGGCTCCCAGAATAACAATGCTGCAGCTTTCAATTAAATTGTTCCAGGGCTGGCCTAATTATTCTTACCACCCGTGCTTCTCTTCTGTAAGGCTTCTTGCTTAGGTTTGCTGTGCAGATTGTACATTTCTCCACTTTTACCCAAAGCCCAAGTGGAAACATGAGAGTCTTTATGCATAGTTTATCAGCAGACCAAAGCAGTTGCACAGCCCGGTCAATGGTCTCCAAATAACAGAAGAATTTCTTCAGCTTTAAATCTCAGTTACTGCTGCTGGCAAAAAAAGAGGTCAACAGCTTTAAGCGTCTCTGAAGAAATTAATATCTGGCAAGAATCCAGACTTTTCCAGCATTAAGATTTGGGTTATATTACTTGTGAAAATCAACTAATTTTTAAAGGACCTAGGGACACTATATTGATGAGTAAACTTAACTCATGAGAAAGCAATTAACAGCCCACCCAGTGACAGATACCAATATTAAAATATTCATAAGTTAAATCCAGTTTAATCTTGCCCAAGGGCTTTTCCTTATCTGTTTACCTTATTTACTCCTTATCATAGGAGGTTTTTCTAACAGTTACAGTTTCTTCAAAACTGTAATCCCATTGTATGGGGATTACCCCACAATAAAAAAGCAACACTTTGAAGCATTTTTAATCTTATTCAAAATAAAATTTAAAAAAAGCCCCAAAATTAATTATTGTTTTTAAAAGGACACCTTTTGATCATCAATAAATGAATCCCAGCCAAAATGCAGCGTACTGACTGAGAATATTTCTCCTTGGTGTACTGCCAACATGGGATCCGGAGAAGCTGGGTACCAAAGACTCCCAGAAAATGACCAACTTAGTTCTCCTTAGCGCTACTTTGATGGAAAAATATTCACATTTTTTCAAAGGCTATAGGTAACTAAGTATTAGCTTGGTCTAGCGTGGTACTGACTATCAAATTGTTAACATTTGCCCTTATTCTCTTGGGTCAGTTTTCTGCCAGAAAATCCCATTAGTGCTTTTATTAAAGAGTCAGAACTTCAGAAAGATTTGCAGTTCAACCAGGTGCCTATAAGTGTGGATACTTATCTGACACTGTTGTAATATGCCCAGTCCTTCAGTCCCAAAGCACCTGTGTCTCTATGTAGATTTTGCATGTCATTGTTCCCTGTGGTGGACATCTTCTGGTATTCCCCTATGGCACTTACAGGGAGGAGTACAGTCTCATTGCCCTTTCTACAATGAAGCCTGAGAGCTTTTCTTCTCCACATCTCTTCTTAACTCAAAGTGAGGAGCCTGGTTTGTTTTTGCACATTCTCCACAAATTTCTGTGCCTCCTTCTTTCCATGTCACTGCCCTGATTTCCATATTCCTGGTTATCATCTTCTGCACTTTATCATTGTCTCCCTATTCCCTCGTCTCCCATTCCTGTCATCCTAATAGTGTCTTCCAGTCAGTTCAGATGGAAAGCTCTGAAGCTTTCCCTGTTAACCACAAGTCTTCTAGGAAGACTGAATAGAAGGATATCCTTAGCTCATACTTCCAGGGAGACTCTTCCATGTTAGCATAATCTCTAGTATTCACTTTTTATTGGTGTAGTTTTACTGCAATTTGCTCAGCAAGAACTAGCAACTGAGAAGGAGAAATATCCTCACAGAAATGGAGAAACTTGTGATATATTTATCCTGATGAATACATAAAATAAAATATTACTGGAAAAAAGTAATATTTTCTTCCTTGCTTTAGTGATCTTGCAAAATATAGCCCTTCTCCAATACAAAATTAGAATACAGAAACAAAAAATAATAAGATATATTAGTAAAACACCACAAAAACATTCCCCTCTTTAGCCAGGTAACCAGATTATTCTTGGACATTGATGGGTACCTGTATTCTTTAAACCTTGATAGCTCTCCCAATATAGAGTCACTTTTTATACTCAAACCAATTATTTCTGCAGAGATCTCTTCAGCTGCTGAAGTGATTTCTCCACCTACATCCTGTGTTTGCCACTTGAAGTGTTTCTGATGTTCAGTGCCTGGTTGCTTCATCTGCACAGGAGTATTATCCCTTGCCTTGCCTTCTCTTCCCTTTCCTTCTTTTCCTTTCCCTTCCCTTTACCTGCTGAGATTACATCTGTCTTCCTATAAGAACTCAGTAAGACTATGACCCAATACATAGTTTTCACTCAGTTTTCTCTTAGAAAATTATTCTTTGTTGCAAGAGAAGCAACCATTTCCATTCTTTTTACCCCTGTTGTTTACGTCCTCTTTTTTTTTTCCTACATGGGCAACTTAATAGAAGTTGTCATTACAGTTTTTCTTGAATACTGAGGTTGTTGAGCCTAGTAAGTAGTCTTGTGTTATAATGAAATACGCCTTTGATGCTAAGTATGTATCCATTGAATCTGCAGGTATTTTTTTTTAAGTTTCTTGATGTTTTAGCTAACTTTTATAAAGCAAATGTGATTGCAAGGACTAGTCGTGATGTATTTGGAGTAATGTTAAAAATTACTAGAGTGAGTCATTTGTAAATTATACCATTTTATTAACTTATCTGCAATATTATGGTAAAACAAACTGCCGTTTTTAATGTGTTATTAAACTGCAAGTTAGCGTGCAAGTAATTAAAATTATTAAAAACAAAACCAAGGAACATAGATCCCCAGTATTATTTCATCTGTAAGGAATAATCTTTCCCATTTTGTTCAACTAGATCCTTGGGCCAAGTGAAATTAGGAGTCTCATGTGGTTTCAGTGGGTTTTTTTTGCATTTTTGTTTCCTGTATTTATTGCAGATTTCCACTTGGATACCTTATCTTTGATGGCAGCATGCATGCCTGGCCAGAACAGAACACCTTGGGCTCTGTTCCTGCACTTCTCAATACTCAAATGGGCACTGTAGGTTATACCTAGCATTTCCAACCTCATGTTGTGTGGTGTTATGATAATGTCCTTTGTATAGAAACCCATCATCTGCAGCAACCTCATCTCTGTAGTCGCGATAAGTTTTACATATGGAAGTGGCTGGGCTTTTTTTCTTTTAGTATAACTCATTCAGACTCTGGTAAGGTTGAGTCATTCCATTATTCTCACAAGTTTCTCAACTTTTGTCTCTAAAATGGAAAATACTTGAGTTCTGTTTACATGAGACCCTTGATCATTGTTTTCATTACTGAGAGGTAGTCTTAAAAGCATGTACTCCCTAAAAAGCTCCATCTGCATATCAGTACCTCTGATGCTGTGAAATGTTCCATGCAGGCACAAAATGTTTGCATGAAGCATCTTGCAGAATCAGGGCCTTAGTAAGTTTTCAATAGAACGAAATGCTGTGAAATTAGAGGCTTCATTTGCACAGTGGCATTTGCAATACCCAAATAGCTTATGGCCTCTTTCTTTATGTGCTTAATTATTTGAAACAAAAGATATTGATAGCTGTGCTTTTTTACTGTTTGGCTTTTAATCGGTATTTAAAACCATATGTGACTTAGTCATCACCCAAAATAGTCTCAATTCAGGTGAATGATCACTGAATTAGAGTAGTTTTTTCAAAACAACATGTGTGGCTTAAGAGTCTAAACTTTGCTTTCAGAAGGAATGTAAGTGCTGGGCATCCTTCTGTATGATAACTTTGAAAGTGGAATTCAGGGTCTGCAATAACAACCAAGTTTTGAAGATACAGCCCTTAGTTCCTAAGCTCTTCGCTAATCACCAAATATTTCAGTGTGAATGTTTAATTGAAAGTTCATTTTAATTTTCAAAAATTTTCTCTTGTCACTCATTACAGTGCTGTTCTGTGCACTCCCTCAGCAGCTATTCTGAAAGGAGCACTTAATTGTGTTAACTATCAATGAATTTGCTTAGTTATGTTACACATGCCCAATGAATCTCCCTAATGCCTTCTTGTCTTGGAGTTTTTCTATTTGTACAGTTGCCTCTGCCTTCCTTGGGTTTGGTCATACTTCTTTGTCATTGAATGTGTCCTACATAATTAATCTCATTCAGCCTGGCATCTGCTCGTATTCAATTCAAGGGTCTTTTCTTTGGCACAATTAGGTTATTGTGCAAACTCCCATTGTGGTGTTGATCATTTTTGCTTCAAATCAACAGATCATAACCAATTGCTCATTCCATCCAGATCCGCAAAGATCTGCAACATGATGCTGTGGTATATCCCAAGTGCTGAGGCAATCCCCATGGGAAGTTGCATCAACTATAGAGTTGCTAAAAGGCGAATTAAAAGTGCAGTGTTTTGCACTTTCTGTGTTTGGTCAGACTTGCCAAAAACCCTTAATATATACCCCAAAATAAAAGTAATTTTGTCACTCAAAGTCCTAAATATGATTGTCTGGATCCTCAGTTGGTGTAAATCAGCGTAGCTCTGTTGGCTTCAGTGGAGTTACGTTAAGATACAACAGTGATGATCTGGGCAGATGCCCTCAGCTGTTCTCTTGGGTTAGCATTCATGTTTGATTGCCTTATTTAAATCTTTTGAAGTTAAAAAAATTCCTTGCATTGTTTGGTTTCTTAGAATGGCCAATTGCTAACTTGGTTACTCGGTGTCTTTATCTGCACAGTAACATCTGATTTTGTTAAGTTCACCCCTTTCTTTTTATCTCAGTGCTATTGGGACTTTATGTGGCACACATTTTTTGCAGCACTGTAGTATCTATATCAATGTTTTATATCTCTAAAATATCCCATATCCCTCATAAACACGTCATCATAATCTTCTTTTACAATACTTTTTGTATTCCCAGTAAGTGGAATTTACATTTGCTCATCTGCATGTAAAAACTGCTCTTCTACCCTAGCACACACAGAATTTCCACTGCTTCAAAGTCTGCTGGTTTCTCTCCTTCTACAGATAACGACATTGTGCTCTTTCAACATGGGCTCATTTGGTGTACACTGTGCGAAACAACCTTAGAATTTGAAGAGTAATTTAACACTGGCCACCATTAATTATTTTTGTATGCTTGACTGTGCTTACACTGCGCTCAGCTCCAGCAGTATCTGTTTTCTGTAGTAAAAAAAGATGCAGAGGAGGACTACAGTATAAGCACATTACTGTTGTTATCTATTATTTTTTGGACTGTGGTAAAAAGGGAAAAAAGACCCTTGAAAAAATTAAATCTAAATAAATTATATTTGAGATGCAGTTTCCAGAATTCTACTATTTATGTAGTTTCATTAAAATGATCAGCTGTAAAGTAGTCAATCAGAGTGCTATTTAAAATACCATCTTCAGGCTTCAGAGTTACCAGTACATGGAGATGAACAGAATCTCGTTTTCAAATTTTGAGACTGCAAATTAATGGAGACATCATTATGAAAGCATATGATCAACTTAAAAGAGCTATAAATATAATTTATTCAAAAGACATTAGATACTGGAGCACTTTTCTTCTGTATTGAGTAGGAAAGGAATCAAATCATGCAGACGCAGTTTATAAGAAAACCAACCCATAGTCTTTCTTTATTTTATTTCTTTTTTTTCTTTTCTTTTTTTTTTCTTTTTTTTTTTTTTTTTTTTACAGCTAGAGAACTACTTTTTCCAGGCCAGTGAGTCTGGCACTTTTCTTGAACACATAATCCACACAAAAAGCATGTTAAAGCAGACTTAGTAGAAAATCACTACTTGCTCACTTTGCTTGTAAAACTATGAGCTTGTGGATTTTTTGTTTGCTTGTATAAACTGATGATAGCTGAAAGAACTAAAAGGGCCCTGCATTAAATGCAGTCTCCTGAGTGCTAAATTCAGAGTTTAATAGGTAAACAACATGTAGTTTACTTTTTGACTATATGATCTGAATCTATAATTCAGCCATGAGTTAGACATGATATCAAACAACAGATGCAAAAATGAAAAAAATCTTGGTTATTTCTTACAAATATTTGCATATTTTTAGTTTAAATACCAGGGTCACTCTTTAAAAGAGAGTGGATTCAGTATCTGCTATTATAACTGTGCACTTCACAAATAAATTTGAATTTAAAAGCTGTAAATGTTGGGTATGCTGGACACTGCAGAGATAAATCACCGTTTTTGTTCCCCATGAATAAGAGTTATAAATGAATTGGGGGGGGGAAAGGGAAATCATAAAAATTGATATGAAAAGAACTGAATAATTAAAAAAAATCATAGATTATGGGTTTCTCCTCAAGGCTTCTCCAGGAACCATTGTAGGTGGTGATTTGTTTTCTTCTGATGCACTAATCAAGAAACATCTGTCAGGAAAGCGTAAGTATGTTCCATAAGTATAGGTGTAATGGAGGAGGGGCAAGGGCCTTGGTTTTCAGTAACACCCAATACACCTGTTGTGACTTCAGAGTGAAGAAGCTGGAAGAATGGAATTATGAAGAAATTTGGGGTTTCCTTTATTTTTTTAAGATGGCTAAGGTTTTATCCTCAACGCTCCCATTCACAGAAAAAGACTTTCAATGGCTCTAAGTCTTTCCTGAGACCTGATCCAAAGTCCTCTTAAGTCAATGGAAAACCTCCCACCGTCTTTAGCTGGCTTTGGATCTGCGATTATGTTCTGCAACTGTGAAAAGCTTTCCCTGAGCAGCATGTTTTTAATGGAGTTGGAACAGTATTACAAGGCCAAATTCTATACATAACCCTATCACCAGAATTTGCACTCCCTACACTTGACAAAACCAGTTTCAGGTTGATACTGTCATAGATAGAGTCCTACCATTACTTGTTTTACAAGAAAAAAGGTAATTTTAAGGTAATAATGAGTCAAATATTGGTAAGGAAGTTCTTTAACTTTTGTTTGACTTCTATTTAATATAATAAACTCTTGTAAATTAAAAATAAGTAATATTTAATGCATATGGCAGGTAATTGTCTACCAGTTTGCATGCAAAACTTGTACCCAGAATACAGTGTTTTAACTGTAGTTTACCTGATTTTAACTCCCTTTTTACAAATTTTGGTGTTTACTGAACCCAGAGTAAACGCTACTGATTCACAAATGGATGATAAGTAAACATGTCAGGACCACATATCTCCAGGTTCTGAAAAAAAATTGTGAATGTTAATGTACAACAGACCAAATAGGTTTTACATCTCTGCATAAAGTCTTATATAATCAAAAACAATCTCAAAAATAATTTTATTCCATCTTAAAGTTTAAAAGCTGTTATTTCAAGGTAGTGGGATTGTCTTTAAGCCAAGAAAACCTTTTCTGTGTGTGTTCATGTAAATGAAAATACTTTCCATTCAAAATTAAATGTAATAAGTAAGATATTTAGCCAAAGAAAAAATTTTTTTCTTATAATAAGGAAAAATTTTCCTTAATTTTTCCCTCACCGTACAAAAGGGAAATACGGCAGTTTCTAAAGACACTGCCAGTGAATTAAATTCTGTGCAAGAGATGCAGTCCATAATAATGAGTACTGGGAGGTGGCAACCTATGGGAGACATTTCTGTAAATCATGGTTTGTTGGGTAACCTGATCTGCAGTCTTTCATTTGACCTTCCTGAGATGCTATATTCATCTTAAAATTAGTGGTTTTCCTATGACTGAATGGGTGTTAAGGCTGGAATTCTGCCTACTCCTGCTTCATGTCAGGAGGTTAATCAGCTGCTCTTCTTCTTCCATGTTGTGTATTGCTGAGAATCACAACCTCTGAGCTAATCAAAACATAGAATTTATGTTTCAGCTGTGTTCCTGCCTTGCATATTATTCTCCCAATTTCTCGTCAGGGGGCATTTAATTAGCAAGAATGTTTGTGAGGACAGTGATTTTTAAAAAAAATATTTTGTCAGAGTTTGAATACAGGATGTAAAAATTCACTCTGAAAATAGAAAGTTATGCTTCCTCTTTGCCAGCCTGGAAAGAGAAAAGCATTAATCAATATTTAGATGAGATCTGTATCAATGCTAACTGAGTGAATTAGAAATCAGAGTAAGGAGCAGTAAATAGATGCTCAAGGATATTTGGCTATGAGTACACAAAAACAAGCAGTGATTTTGGAAAAGAAGTATATTGCTTAAAAAAAAACCAAAACAAAACAGAGGGAAACCTCTTTCTCGTAAAAATGATGTAGGACAAAGTCTTTCGCCTCTCACTCAAGGCTGCTTTTCTAATTTTGCAGTGCATGAGAGCTCTGAGCCCGAAGGTATAGCGGAGCCTGAGCACTTTCTCTCTCTGCCTGCATTCCCGACCAAGTGTTTCTGGGCAAGCGAGCGGTTTTCTGCGCCGCAGTGTGCAGCCGCAGAGTGCCCTTGTGCTGCACAGCCATTTATCCCCATGTGTAACCTCTGACCTCTCCAGTGCTCTGCACAGCTCTCCTGGAAACTATTCCTGCAGCTATTAGACTGCGAAATTAAAGTGGCTCTTTCATGAAATGTTTACGGTATGCACCGAGCTTGCACTGCCTAATCTTATGGGAGTTGCAGAAGGGGAAGCTGTAGAAAAGCGTGGGCTTTCTGCCTTTGTTAACTTTACGGAGAAAATAAGGAGAGCCAAGTAAGAAAAGACACCGGACCATATCCCTTGGAAATAAAAAGCACGATTCATTTTCAAGTACTCTACTTAATGATAACTTGGAACAGCATTATGAAGCTGGAATTATTACTAAAGTGCTGTTCAGTACAGTCTCAGATTCCAGCACAAGAAGGAATAGTTTAGCTTGGAACAGTTTTAATGGTCTTATCAGAGCTTCCTGCCCTCACTGAAGGGATGTCTCCTTTGTTCACATAATGTTCAAACTGCCTCATACAGTCTGACAGGTTAGGGTGAAATGGCACCAATTTCAGGTTATTGAATACCGTACTAAAAGCTCCATTGTTTCTTTTACTGCTACCTAGACAGCTGCAACATCCTTTCAAGAGGGACAGGAAACATTGAAGCAGAGGCAGATGGATGCCCAGAGTATGAACTGGGAGTATTATCTCAGGCACTCAGTCCCCCACACTGATCAGGACGTTTGGTGTGATTCACTTTATCTACCTTATTGAGAATTTCTGAGCTCTGCAAACTGGACTTTAAAGTCATCCTTTTCAAATACTGAAAAGAACATACACAAATGCAAATAAATATGTAGATATTTTGAATACATACAACTGTAGTAAGAAATTGGCTGATGATTAGACTTCAACTTTCAAGAAGGGTTGGCAGTCAAGTAGAATGACAGTTGCTTCATCTTTCTGGAAATAAGCCTGTAAGGAAAGGTTGCATCTGTACTGGCAGTAGGAGACCAAACAGTATGGTCTCTGATACAGCTTTTAAGACATAGTACAGAATTGAAAGACCATGTAGGCAGGGACCTCCAAATGTCCAAACTCTTACTCAGACCAAGTCCAGTTGGAGCAGGTTGCTCAGGCTCTTGTTCAGATAAGTTTTGATCATATCAAAACTTGTTCCGGTGTTTGACCATCCTGATGGTAATTTTTTTTCCTTTATGATGAAATAGACTTTCCATGCTGAACCTTGTCTCCATTGTCTCTTGTTCTTCATCTGTGCAGCTCTGAGAAACCTTTTGCTATGCCTTCACCACACAATCCTGTTAAGTATTCATAGACATCAATAAGATTGTTTCTTACACTTTTCTTCATAAGAATGAACAAGCCAGCTCTCTCAGCCTCATACACCAAGTGTTCCAGGCCCAAAACCACCCTGCAATGCAAACTTGCAGCTTAGCATTTGTAGTTCTCAGAGCGCTGGGAAGAGACTAAAATACTATAAACATTGTTCTTTAGAGCATTAGTTCTTTAGGGCTGATTTGTCTGCCCACTATCTACCCTCTGAGACTGCCTCAAGGCAGTAGGGTGGAGTATTTGTAGGAGTGGGCATAGCTGTGGTCATGCCCAGCCTCTCCTCCTTGTAGATTCTTGACTGGACTTGCCATAAGAATTTTTTTCCCTTCAGTATTAACTAAGTCTTGCTTAAGTTTGCAGGCCTGAGGTAAATTCACATAAATGGTGAGGTTATACTTAAAAGTCAATGTAGATGGAGCATGAGTCTCAGGCAATTGCACCAAAAATTAGAGCATGTCTGAGAATTGCTCAAAAATTAGTATAGACTCACACGGAAAACCAGTACCCAAGCTGGATTTCCCTTAGCTGTACTCTTCATTAGCTTTCTTACTAGACCAGACTGCCTCTCACAGTCTGATACACAATTCACACTCAGTATTTTCACATTTACTCATTTGGGCTTGTGACAAATGTTTTTAGGCCTAGAGGGAAAAAGCTGCTTGTTTTCATGAAACAAAAACTGAAGGATTTTACTCTTTTGCTGTTGACTCTTCGCTCCCAAAATAGAAAGTACTATCTCAGCTTTATCTGTCTGGAAAAGTGAAACTCTTGGAAGGTTGCTCCCTTTATCCAAATGTTAACATGTCCCTGTTATTGGATGGCATGTGTTTTCAGATAGAAGCACATACATTCAGAAGACACTTAGAAGTCCATCCAATATAGCAACTTCTCAAGGCTGCTAATGGGCACAGTGCAGTGACTGCATATGGAAGAAGACATACCTCTCGGCCTTAAGATGCAGTTAGTCACCTGAACACATTTTACACCAAGCTATTATGTTTACTTTATCTTACCTTTCTGAATTGCACTGAAAATCATCTTTTTAATGACTCTTTTGAAACATGAGAGTAAGAAACAAGCTATTAATAGTGAATAAAATTCCAGCCTATTACATTTTCTGTCATTTGGATTATTTTAATGGTTGGGTTTTGGGGTTTTTTTTGCAAACTTCTGAGCCTTCATGCTGGCCATGATATATTTCCTAGATAACTCACAGGTGTTTACAGACCTATTCATTTATGGCTTTGCCATAATACTAGACTGAGAGGACACTCATTAGAGACAGAACTTCTGCTTTTTTTCTTAATTATACAGGGTGAGAAATATTTCCACCTATCTTGTAGGCTTAGTCTTTCATAATAATATTTGATACACTATTTTGAAAGAGGCCATATAAATTAGACTTTGTTCATTATCTTTCCATCCTTACCACTCAGGCTTTCCCTTCCACCTTACATTTGATCCAACTGTCTCCATTCCTGTGATCTTCTGGAGTCCCTCTATTGACGAAGTGTTTGTGCGTGCTCAAGTTGAACGGTTCTGTTCAAATGAAAAACGGATAAAAAGAATATCTAAGGAATGGCTAATTCTGGGTTGTGCCCATTCTCTTCCCAATGACTTTAGTGCTTTGTTAAGGACACAAACTGTATGAAAGTTGCTAATTTGTTTCCTCTGCTTTTAGCAGTCCTAATCTGATAGCATTTCTCAGCATTTCTTAAGGAGTCTTTTGAGTCTTCCAGATTTGTAGATTTTGAAGTCATCCTAAACCTCCAAGAAAGTCTCAGTAAGTGGCAGATTCAAGGTCATACTGCTGTGCCCTCCAGACCCTTTGGCAATTGCTTTACCTCGGAGAAGATATACAGAGTACAAAAGAGCAGAACACGAAAGAAGCAGCAACAGAGACACAATTCAATAATTATGCTATTGATAATTTTAAGGTGTTCGGGGCAACCAGCAGGCTACTGACCTAACCACAATGTAAATCTCTTATGAGGAAAACTTCCCTACTTTGAAGAGTGCGTTTGTCAAGGTACTCAGCATTTGACCTACTTTTAATTTAATTTTGTGCTATATCTTCCAGTTACATCAGAAACAGAAAAGTTAGGCCAGTTGTAAGAGATTTTGAAGACTCCTTTTAATGTGAAGAATACCAAAATGCTATACCTGTGCTACTGCCTTCAAGTGCTTCTCTTGGACCCGCTTTCACACACAGGGAACAAGAGAAATGGTGTCACTGGCTGTTTGGCAAACCCTGACCAGAGCAATCTTGCTGTGCAGTGGCTGTGTGGCAGGTAGTCCTGAGAGGTTGAGTGGTTCCCATTTGAATAGAACAACCAGGAATAAGACATACTTCTTCAGAAACAAATGCATCTGCCCAAAATTACTGAAAAAAAAAAACCCATGGGGTCGTGGGGTTTTTTTCAAGCATATGCTTGTAGCAATGCTATTAGGAGACAGAGAACTTTGCTCCTAGCTGTAAGGTATGCTCTCTTCAGGCTATCCTCTCCTGCATTTTTCTTCATGCCTCGAACATTTTAACTTTTACCTTCACTATAAAAATGAGGGTTTGTTTTTTTTTTTTTCCAAAGGCTGAGGTGTTTGGAAATGAACATTTGAATGTGCATATGTTGGAACTGATTCATCCCTGGTGCCAGGAAGTGCTTTCTGCTGCGGGGGGTGGGGAGAGATCTGCAGCTGGCCGGTGCTGCCTCCACGGCAGGCGATGCTGGCAGGAGAGAAAGCGTGGGCAAGGTGCCCAGGGAGGGAGCTGATTCACAGCTTCTCCCTGGCAGCTTCTGTGCACGGAGCACCCCCTGGGTAGTGCACAGAAGCTATTTCACATTAGGCACATACCATGCCTTTGGCAACTGGTATGTTAGGCGGTATATGCTGGTGCTAGATGTGAGAACAGTGGGCAGCACGTCATGGCACTTGCTCCTGGGAAGCTGGGAAGTCCTGACTGCTAGCAGAACAGGCAGCATGCAGAGGTGGTTACTGAAGGCACAGGAATATTTTTTTCAAAAGCGATATAATTAATTTAAACGCATCATGTGTATCTGTGCATTCGAGTGCACAGCAATATTTTAAATGCCAGCATGATGCATTTCAATCTGTTTATTGGAAAATGGATTTCAGTGTAATTAAAAAACATACCATGTTCTTTCTCACCTCCACAAAGTTAAAAAAATGCAGGAATGCAATACAGTTAATACTAGCAGCTGAGGACAGAAAAATTCTACATGCAGAGAGTCAGGGAATAATTAAATTTTGCCTAAGGAGAAGAGTATGCACTCAGCCATCGCCAGGTTAGAACCATTCAATTGCTGGGGATTTCTAGAGGCAAAGAGAGAGACAGAGCAATCTCTCAGCAGAGGTAGAAGAGACTGAAGTTACTCCATGAAGCCTCTGAACCAAAATTATTTTAGTCTCATGCCTGGACCATCTCCATAGGCCTGGCATCATTCCCTCATGGACAGAAAGACTGTACAGTGAAAGTGGTAACAATAAATCCTTCCATTCTATACTTCTTTCCAATCTCCAACCTGCACTTCTTCTGTCTTCTGAGAGGGCTCTGTAATGCCCCACCAGGAATGATCCTTGCCTGAATTCCCTGATCTCTTGCCCATTCCTACTGGAACTGCACTGGATGCAATGCCAGAAAGCAACTGACAAGACAGAAGAATTTCCTGAATTCACTCATTTGCTATTCCACCACAATTATGATTTTTTGCTGGCTCTTGTTATTTCCTCAAATCCTCTTCCTTTATTTCTGCTGTGGTTTTGGGTTTTAAGTTTTCCTGTTACCTCCAATGAAGCCTGTTGTGTCACTAGCATTCTGCTAAGTAAGAAATGTTAGCAGTATTTTACATATGAAAAAGTAATATTTAGCATGTTCACTAAAACTAAATTTGTTTGATTAAGCACTCCTAGTTAGGCTGAATGCAGGAAAATAATTAACATATGAATCTAAATTTAACTTTTTTTTTTTGGCTTACAATGCATCTTTATGGACCTTTGATATTTATAAGGGTCTGACTTCACATGCTTTTGTAGATATATTTGTGAGGACTAGAACGTAAGTTTAGCCTTGAACAAGAAACCATAGACTCAAGATCCACTGAAATATTCATTATCTACATACCTGTCCCGCAGAGCTTATGTTGCCTCTTGAACCAATCCGCATGAGCTTCAAATAAGCTCTGAATTCAGTTTCCAGAAGTGCCCAGTGCTAGTCTGGTTCTGCTCCTTTTGAAGCCAGTGATAAAGCTTACAAGAATTTTAATGAAAGTAAAAGAGTGCAAGATACTTAAAATGACTCACTGTGGCTTGGCAGCCATGAAATTCTATGTTAAAGTTTCACAATACACAGCATTTCTCCCCTGGCACAAGGATGCAACATGTACCCCGTCATCTCAGCAATATGAGAGGACCACAAACAAATGCAGACTAAGGGGAAGATAAAATCAGCTGGGGGAAAAGAGCAGGAGGACAAGAAGGGTGATGAAAGAAGAGATAATGGAAAGAAACAGCAAAGAGGAGGAAAGAAGAAAGAACTGTCGACTTCAAGGTTATTAGAGAGCTTGCAAGGCAGAAAGGATGAGGGAGGAACAGAGAATGAAGATATCAGCCAAAGGGGACAGAGAAAGAAGAAGTAAAAGGGAGAAAGAGAAAATTTAAAAGTGGCAAGAAGAGACAATGAGAAAGGAAAAGGATCTGGAAAAGGAAGCAGTAGAATGTAGAAGAGAAATGCTGCAAAAAAATATGTATGGAAGGCAAACCATAGGGCAAAAGCAAATGGAGGCTCTTGCTGCTCCATAGTAAAAAGGATAAGAGATTGAAAATGGGGAGAGAGGCTTTAGGAAAGAAAATAAAGAGTGAAGAAGTATGGATGTTTGCAGCTTCACTGAGGCAAAATAAGAGGAAATAAATCCATCTTAATAAAACTAGTTTTTCATTTCAAATTCACAGATAGGTTGTCTAGGCAGAGGGTTTTGTGTAGGTATCAAAAGAAAGAATCAACACTTTAGGAATTCAGAAGTTAAATGCTGTGGTCAAAAGTAGACAGTAAAAGACAAGTGGGTAGAAGTGGAAAAGCATTTTTGTTCCTACTGGAATTAGAGCAGAAAACAGCTTTTCTTCTGTGACTTCATGAGGAAAAAGATCAGGAGCATTCTCACTTCACATACTTAATTAGAACTTGACAATCTATCAAAATACCTAGGACTGAAAATAAGATTTAAAGATTTACACATCCAGATTGCTTTCACAGAGCTGGCTAGGACACTAATGGCTGGGAGGCATTGCTCTGACTGCTCAGAAAGGTAAAGGCAAAATGACTTGCTGGTTTCTGTCCAGTTCCTGCTAAATAGGTGTTTTCATAACAATAACCACAACCTTGACTGCCACAGACACACCCATGGCCATAAAATCTCCACTGAGGACCGCACAGCTCTGTTTATGATCTCTTTTTTTTCACCCTGAAGTGCTCCCTGTAGTTCAGCGGTGAGAGGCATAAGAAGGAACTGGAGGAAAACTTGTTCTCTCTTTTGGCCTCATAAATAGTTAAGAAGGGGACTTGTTTTTCAAGAGTTGCAAACCTGTTGTTTTTTGAGAAGCACTCAAATTCACAGAGACACAGACATACAATAAACTTACCATGCCTTACAGAAAGCTCCATTTCTTAATTTGGCAAAGCTCTTCCCTTTCTTGCTCACTCCCCATTTTTTCCTTCTTCCTCACATGCTCAATTCAGTGAACTGCAAACACAGTATCTTTACAGGTTTACTTTTGTAACCCTTTGTTTCTGGACTACCTAACTAGGAAAAAAAATCCCACAATTTTTTGTTTATGAATCTACATGTAGGTTCAGAAGATACACGGCTTTATAGATGCAAGCAGAGCAGTGAGTAAGAATCTCTGCTTCTATCCCTCTTCTGCATAATGTCGTTTAGCCTTTCTATGCCCCAGTTTCTCTCAGTCAAATTCTTCCCTTTTTCAAACCAGTAGTGTGAGATTTTATTCCTTAATGTTTATAAAATACTTTCAGATCTTCAGATGAAAGATAGAAATGCAAAGTATTATTGTCTGTGTCTTCCAACCTCCCAACCTATGAATTCCATTCCTGGTGATTCAGTCAAATAAAACAGAATCTCAAATACATGGAAACCACCAGACGACAAAAAAAATTCTACATTCTGCTATGAAAAAATCCCACAGGAAACAATTATATTTCTCTAACCTTTCTGAACCTTCAACAGAAAATCACACCTCTGCTATAGAGATTGACAGCATGGTGAAAATAAAACTATAGGAAAAGTATAAATGTCTATTCAGTTCTTTTGCAGTGTGGAACATTCTGAAGAACCATTCTGAATTTTTGCCAAACTTACTGGTTTACTTCCCCATTCAATTCAATATGATTTTTCTTTTGGGCTGCCAGCTACATCTGCTTTAATTATTTAATTAGTAATTTATGGGATGTATATTCTGTCTGGTAGACTATATTGTTTATATGTGTTTTCATTTACATACACAATGGAAGATTGGATCTACATGGCAGTAAAGTAATGTTTACTGTAAACAGTAAAAATAAAATAATTCTTTAGATCGGGTGCACCAGGTTACTAATAACAGATCACGAACAGTATTTTGTAGCAACCTGATGCAATTGAATCCCAGTGTAGTTTGGTGAGTACTAGAAAGGATTGCTATCCTCTTGGCATGGCCAGTGTGAGATAAATTAATGGCTTAATTCATTCAGTTCCATGGGAACAAATTTCCTCAGCACAAAAATAAAATGTTGAAGCATTTTGCCATAATGAGAATTAGCAATGCTCTTCACATTTATTAGGGACCATTATTATTTCTTTATTTCTAGAGTGTCCAATGAGTGGTATTACTGATCCCCCAAGAGTGATAGCTAAAAAAAGTCCACCGACAATGTACAGACCTGCCATTTCATGTGGAAACTACAGCCTAGCTTAATAACATGCCCTTTCCTTAATGAAGACCAGGCTGTAGAGGTAACGGCAGGGAGGATGAAAGTGTGCAGAGGGAGAGGGCTTGGTGCAGGGCTCCAAGGGGCAAGAAACAGAGAGAAGTTACAACTGCAGCTGCTGAAACTGTCTCTGATGATTAAGGTAAATGTTATCACCCTACTTAGCGAAAAATGCAACCATGTGTTACAATGACCCAACTTTTGTTCACCTGGCATACTGAATTTGAGCTTGTATAATTGTAGATCCAAGGTTGCCATTTGGATTTATACATATAAACTGGTTAAATTTTAAAGACAAGATTTGACTGAGATGGAAACAGAATTCACTGTGTTGTTGAATCTCAACTGAGGGTGTCTGAGAGAGAGGGAGCCTGAGCCCAAGCCTGAGCCCAGGCACTGGGCTGTGGTCAGGCTGTGTGCATTGAAAAGAATTCCATGAGCTCTGCCCCCTCCCCAGGCAAGTGCAATCCTTCTGGTTCCAAACAGCTGTTGTAATTTTGTGGTAAAGTCTCTAAAAGTTAAAAAAAAACCAACAACAATGTTTTCATTATATTGAAGATTACTGTATCTTTGTTTTATCAGTATGTTTTAGAGATAATTTATGCTTTAAAATAAATTTTGAAAGTAAGTCAACCAAAGCTATACACAATAATGAGGACAAAACTGCTTCAATTCTGTCTTGGCCCTTTTGTGTAACATCCTAGTGGTCTCACACTAGCTGAGCTATATATTATTTATATTATCTAAATATGTAAGATGCATGTAAGCTTATGTTGCTCCTGTAGAGCTAGATAAAAGCCTGGGAATATAGGTTTAAATATATCTTATTTGTAGTCTGCTATGCTAACATGGGCTGGTTTTTCTTGCAAGCTGAGTTTGCAGCTAGACTTTTAACCATTGGCATTTGGAAAAAACCTCCCAGAACCCATTTGGGCATTACAGCCATTTCTTGCCCAGCCCCAGGAAGTTCCTTCAAGCTGCCAAAAGTCTTTTTTAGTTGCTGTGCACTTAAGGTCTGAAGGTCCTTTTCCCAGTGAAGAATGGGTAGTAGGGCTTAAATGTATTTCTCTGTTTGGCTCCTGACTGGTTTTCCTTCCTGCTATTGAATCTAAGCCCAATACTGAACCCAGCTGCCACTGCTGTTGCTGTTCAGCTGGCTGGCCTGCTTTCTGCTTATGCTTATGGTCCCAAAAAAGCTTCTCTGGGATGTTCTGTGAAGTGAATGGGACATCAAGGCATTCCCCTTCACTGGCAAGCTCTTTTATTTTGCTGGATACCCTGAATTTGTGTGACGTGCTAGTGTGATATGTTCTGAAACCTCGGTCTTTACAGGGTGAGCTCCTTTTGTCACCTCACTCTTTACAGTACTGAAGTATTTCCTTTGCTGCAGTAAGCTGTTATGTAGAGCCTACAAATAAGCTTCTGATCCTGCCAAACAACATTCACTTTAAGTAAGTGAGGAAACTGTATCTCATTTTCCACTTACTCTGATATTCATTATCAAAGGGTTTCACACCACTTGGCTCTTATAAGCACCTGTACATACATTTTTTTGGCATTGTTGCTGTACATAAGCTTAGTTAAATCAAACAGGTATAGGTAGTAGCTGATAGTAAAATAGTAGGGTATGTGCAAGTCCTGTGTATGATCAGATATTTTGAAAACTGAGACTCATGATTCCAGTGGTACAAGGGCTTGTAATTGTCTCCTTACCTAATCAGCTTATGATAGCGAATAAATATTGTAATAACTTCATAGTTTAAAAGACTGTTCTGTAACTGCATCCTATATTTCACAGTGGTTATAAGCACCTCCCATAGAATGGAAACACTCGTAAATAGAAATGTTCCAGGGTTTTAAAATGTTCTTATCAAGTGCACTGAACTCTCATTTCATGTTACATTTAGGTCAATATAAGCTTATGAGACTTGAAAACAAATATTGTAGTGCCAAAATCAAAATCTGAAAGGTCTTTCTGAAATCCTTGCCCACATAAAAAAATCTCTTCTGGTTTAATCAAAAGTATGATTTTAAACTGATGTGAACTCTATAGAGCTCTTTGTGAAAGTTCTCAGTTTAATTTACAGCAGAATGATTTCTTCTTTAGCTTCAGTTCTTTAAGATATTTTTTTTAAATGACACAGAAATAATCTAGTTTTTAAATTGTGTAAGACTGTCCAGATGGTTGAGGTGTAATGGTCTAATTTTAGGACTTATTGATTGGATATACTGGTGCATCTTATAAATCCTGTTTGTTAAGACACTATTAATCATGCCTGCCTGTAACAAAAGTCTTGGAAAATATGAGAAAAACCATTGTGGATTTTTGATAATAGTTTATTCTGAAAAGGATTGAAAAGTCTGTAAAGAAAAATGCTGGTTTTAAATAGCATGGGTTCATAAAGAAGAAATCCTTGCAGTACCTCAGGCAGACTGCAGAGGAACAGTCTCATGGCTGCTTTTTTAAGCCAAAATTTCATCAATTCCTTTAATTAATTCTTATTCCAATATTTTTTGATTCAACATCTTTAGAGGCTTCAGTCAAGCTTTGGTGATGCAGCTCGTCTTGATGAAAGTAGGAAATAAGCTTTGTAGATCAATGAAGATACCTAGCATTAAAAAAAACACATGAAGAAAGAGATTGTCTCTCTGCAGATCTCAAAACATTTGCCAAAAAAAAAAATAATTAATAGTGAGAACATCTAAATATTTAGATATGAAGTATTTAAAATTTAAGATTCTTTATATAAGATGCCCTAACCATTTATTTTTTAATTTAAAGTAATAGCCAAAGTTTGTGCTAGCCATGAGCAGCCACAGAACAGAATGAATGGTAAGGGCCATGCAGACTTTACTATGACTTCTTCACCAAGGGCAGTATTTTTACCTAATTTGTGTCAGAAGAAACTGTGCAAAAATTAGTCTTTTATCCTTCTACAAGCAGAAAGATTAATGTGTGACGTCAGCCTATATATTGTTTTTTAAGATATTAAGAATCACAGTAACACGTTCCAGTCAAGATCATGGTCTTATACATGATCCTGTGAAAATCTTAAAGCAAGAGAAAAGGGCAATTGTCTTGTTGTGGTTGTTTGACTTCTTGTCTAAAGCACACAAGCTGCTTGTTACGTAGAGGAGAAACTTCAGTGCTATAATGAACCCCAGAGGTTTTACCATCATACATCCTGGAAGTGCTACCATATTTTAATCATTTCTAATGAGTAACTCAGCTGCTCCGGATGAAGACCGTATGAGAACACCCTTTAACAAATTCCAGTTTAATTTATCTCTTTCAAGTTTGCATTCATCATGTTTGAAGTTTGGCTCTACTGAGCTCCTTAGAAATAGGTAATGCTTACTGCCTTTAAAGGGCTAAAATTCATCTTGATGGAACGTGACAGCCCTATTGCACTGAATTCTGGGTTGCTTAATTCCTGACTTTATGAAACTTTCAAGTCTCTGCAGCAACCTTTGTGAAACAAAAGTTTACCAGTATGGACCATCTTTGAGGAAAGCACACATGAAACTAAAGGCTGAAAGCCAGAGCCTGCATGACCTCTGCATTCAAATAGCAAAAGACTTCAATGTTACAGAAATCTGATGTTTCAGAAGGCAACATCTGAATTTGTGCACATGCTTTTTTTGAACTTGAATGCTTTCTTCAAATGAATCTCTAAAGCATGGCTAAAATTCAAAACTCAGGCTCAAGAAAACTGACTTTTTGGAATTCACATAGCATTTGTCTGTTCAGTAAAATTAATATAATTAATTCTTCCTTTGTCTTTTCTGTGATTTAGCATAGCAGTTCAAATACCAGCTAATGATTTTACTTAGCATTATAATTCAGCTTATTCTGTGGTGATCTCAATCATCTTTGCAATGTAGAAAAACACATCCATTTTCTTTGATGACTCTAATTTCATTCAGTCATTAGACATTTCACTGATGGCTGTATCAGCGACTTCTCTATCTGGTGTGTTTGGGAGTGTTTGGGTGGGTTACCACTTCTCTACAAGAGGCCAGCATTACTTCCTTGTCTACATATTACCTTTTCCTAAGGCATCTCCTTTGCTTCATGGAGAGGTGAAGGGATTCCTCCATGGTGCAACCTCCTGACACTATGCGGTGGGATTAGAGCAATGGCTCTGATGGAAAACAAAACAGCTCACTGTAATGTTAGCTGTTACCTAAGAACACGTACCATGGGGATATTCCATTTGCTGTCAACCCTACTCGTTCCTGGTGATGGGGGAATGTCAGACCGCTGCTGGAAATCTCCACTAATCTGCTGGTACTAGAGATATCCAGAAAGCATTTGAGCAGGCAGGTGAGGAGTAGCAAACACAAACATTTTATGAATGAGAAAAGTATGTTTGTCCCCAGTGTGGAATTAAGCTCAGGTTTAGCGACGACTAGAGATCCCCAGGGCTGGCACCTGTGGGAACATGGACTGGGCCAATGAATAATTTGTAATGGACAGTTATATCTTTCCAGTCAGTAACACTGTTCTGTATCTTTTCCATTATTATTCTAGGTGTCCCACCCCTGGGTGTGATGGCTCTGGACATATTACTGGAAATTATGCTTCACATCGAAGGTATGTAAAGAGAAGGTTTTGTTCCTTAACTCCAGCAACTGAAGAGCTAGAAGGGACTTCAACAGACCTCTCTTCCCTCTCTCAATACTGAAGTAGGACTGAGTGCTGTACATAAGCAAGGGTTGGTCTAACTCATTCTATTTAGAATTCTATATAGAATTCTATAGAATCATTCTATATAGAGCACTGGAACAGGCTGCCCAGGGAGATCATGGAGTCCCCTTCTCTGGAGATCTTCAAGACCCACCTGGATGCAGTCATGAGTAATGCGCTCTGGGCAATCCTGCTTTGGCAGGGGAGTTGGACTAGATGATCTCCAGAGGTCCCTTCCAACTCTGGCAATTCTGTGATTTCATGATATTTATCACCAATGAATAACATTTTGCAGTTTCAGCATGGCTCACTACCCAATTAGGTAGGAAGACTTTTGCTACTATCTAGCAAAATCTTTGTAGAAAATGAATCCAGGTTTTCTTACCTTCTCTATTAGCCCAGGGAAGCAATTCAACATTCATAAGTTTCTGCTGCTTTACGTTTGGAATAACTTTTCGGCTTTTTTGGACTCAAATCCCATTCCTGCATTTTTTTCCCAAGAAATTATGTTTCCTGATTGTTTCTGTCAGTCTCTTCTAGATTTCCTGTTTTTCTTGAAATGCAAAATTGGACCCAGTTCTTTACCTCTGCTCCAAGGGGTAACCCTAACAGCTTTAATCAGAGGGTAAAAGTCATGTACTATGCACCAGTCTTGTTAGTACATTTCACAATAAAGCTTGGCTTGTTTTTAAATCGCAACACATTGTACATAGCTTTGTCAAGCCAGAAGAAGAGAAAGAGAAATTTTAGATGAAAGCTGTTACCTTAACTGCCTAAACTATAACTGTGATCCTTATAAAGGGCCAAAGAAAGCTTCACATTTAGTAATTAGGGTATTATTGGTAACCCCAAAATGATTAACAGTGGTATCACTGTAGAGGTAATGTTACAAATGCTGTGTAATTAGCAATTCCCCCATGGCTATTTGAGAACTATAAATCAGTAGAGAAGAGCTGTATCCTATTCTGTAAGTGGCTATTCGCTGTTTAATCAAAGAATAATAGTGTAGCCCACCTCTCCTTTTTTAGCAAAGGCTTTTTACTCCAATGCATAGTAATACTGTTGATTCTGGATATTTTCTTGCTTCACCAAGTCCCTATAGCTTTACAATTGGCTATAACTAGTCAATACACAAATTCCCAGTTTAAATGTATTCCCAGTAAAAGCAACAAACAGTTTAAAGTCAAAACATAAATAACAGAGAGATTGGGAATGTGCCATACCTTTGCATGCTGTAAAAATGAAAGATAGCAGTAAGAATTTCTGTAACGCACAGTTAAACATCAAAAGTACAAATAACATTATGAAGGAGAAGATGTAAACATTTTAAAACCACTTACATGATGTAAGAGATTAAATCACACTTTCAAAGGGATTTAACGTCAAATTTAGAACTACATTTAACTACGTGTGGATTTATCAGCTCACACCTCTTCCAGCAATGTGCTTGGTGTAGCTGTGCCCCAACTGTGCTATTTCAGGAAGCTGTTTATATATTTGGTCATTTATTTTACCAGAAACAGGCAGGAGAGTGAAGAAGCAGAAGGCAAAGGATCACAAACAAGAAACCTAAAAGCAAGCAAGGTTAGCTGGGGAGAGTCAACACGTCGGCTCATTTTCTAAACCCTTTCCTGGGCATGGTCTCCTGGGCACTGTGGGACCGGACTGTGAGCTGGATGGTGTTACCTGCTTTCATCTGTAAATTCATGTAATGTTGCAGATGAGTGCTGGACCAGGTTTTCACTTGGTTCTGCAGCATTTAAATAGTAAATCTGCAAAACTAAGTGATACAGAATTTGTCGGGTCCATAGAGTTTTGAAACGCCACCATTTCTGTATTGGCCACATAACTCCTTCGTTTCTCTTCCAAAAGGCCTCCAGCAGCCCTTTGTCCTTGGCTGCCTGTGGGTATGGGGGCACTGACACTGAAGGAATAATTTCATCTTTGCTTAAAGCCACCAATGCCCCCAGGACACCCGTGACATTTACATGGAGCCAGCCCCACACTGTTCAGGTCATGATTTCTGTCGAGGCCATTCCTGAGGTGGTGAGGCTGGAAAAATACATGCTCTTTAAAGGGGCAGCAAACCAATAGCCTAAATCTGGAGCTGTTTAGTGTGACAGAACCTACAGGGCGTTCCCAGTTAAGCCGCCTAAGTCCCACACTGAAAATTAGCTTTTACCTCTGCTTGGGTCTGAGTTAGCGTTTTTGTTTGTGTTTGATATCATCACTTACAACCCCTTTCAGTTTCAGAAGGAAAGGAATGACAAACTTCTCTCAAATGGCTGCCAAGATGCCTTGGTATCATCAGTATTTAAAATGACTGCTCAACAGCAAGCACACATGAAGGCAGATTTAACTCTGCCACAACTCTGCAGTTCCACATACCCGTTGAGTGTATGCGAGAAGTTATATCAGCATATACCGGTGCTGAATTTCCCTTGTTGTCTTTTATCTTCACATATAAGGAATTAAACTGATATAAAAATGAAATAATGTGTTTACTTTATAATAGCTTTTGGTTATTACAGGATAAAAAAAATCAAAGCAAAGGCTCATCCTTGGCATATGTTTTCTTGGTGAATCTGCTGTCAGAGGGAAAATGAATTAATCATAACCTCAGAAGCTGTCTGTTGGAAATGTCTGTTTAGAGGACCTGAAAGGTCTGAGAATTTTCTAATAAATCATAGTGCCAGAATAAAAAAATCTAATGCAAAAGGATGATGCACCAAAATACCAATAAGTAGGTGATAATTAAATTGATTGAATATGTGGAAAGCATTAAATCATTAGTCAAGGCAGAAATTCTTCATTCAGATTTTGTTATGAAAATGTCATCATCTACAAGCATACCCATCTGTACACCTACTATAAAAAGTATTGCTTTCTGAGACATTTCTATTAACTATTTAGTTTTCAGATGCAAAGCCTGATTATTCTCACACAGGCATATGACTAGTTTCACAGATAAGCTGGGGATGTATGTAACTCCTGTCCTCTCCCCTTTACTTTCTGCAGCCCAGGTTATATATATATGAGGGGCAATGAACCAGCCTGTTCCTGGACTGTCCCCTTGCCCCAGAGCCTGCTTCCTCTTTTTCTAAATCCCTCAGACTCTTGCACTGTGCAAGTTGGAATAAACAGCAGCTTGCTTTAAAAAGGAAAATGGTCAGTGACATTCAAACTAGAAAATGAAGTGGGATGAGAGCACAGGTCCAGACATCATAGCACAGATGCCTACACTATTAAATTGTTAGCATGTCCCCTGGCATGTTACTGACCCTGGGCCACTGAAACTTTCCTAGGCAATTCTCAGATATGATTTAGAGCTCAGCATGGGTCCAGATCATTCTCTGTAAGCATTATGGGTGTCTCTGTCCTTCTGTACAGAGGGCAGCGTTTAGCTGTACAGATGTGAGCCTGCTGGTCTTGGGTCAATACAGCAGTTCTAGGTCCCTTCCATTTACCACTACAGATGTAGCCATGCCATCTCACTACAATTTGCTAGGTAATACACTATGTCCAATATCCGGCACTAATATTCCTTCTTTTCTTTAAATGACTTATTTATGACTTTTTAGCATGTAAACTTTATTTTTGTGTATTTTTTATTTACTGACACAGAATTCTGTCTGCGATTGCTTCCCTCTTCTCTGCTTGTTTCTCCCAGTCCTTGCTTGTCTTGACAAGACAAAACAACTGAAAATTTTGCTACCACTGTTTCTGTCTCTTCCTCCTGAAGACAGGACATACTGTACAGCACTGAAGTCCCTTTTGTCATGTCAAAACCAAAAATTTAATCTTCTATTTTATTTATTTCTCTATGGAAATTTTTTGTTGGTGACACTATTTTGTCTCTCATCTCAATACTTTCGAAGGTGGTGTTCTACTGATGGATTTCTTTTAGAATGTTGAGATGGAAGTAACATTTAAATAGACCACAAAGCATGATTTTTTTGTAGACATATTTGTGTCCTCGCATAGCAGCTACTTAAAAAAAATATTTAAATACCTATTAAAGTCATTGTTAAGCCTACTAACTGGTTTCTATTATGAATTCTTCATATGCAAAGAGCAAGCTGAGCTTATAAAATGTTGGAATAGATACCACTTTTTTCCATCTTGTGTAGTTAAAAACATTCTCAGTGTGTATTTAAATGTAACGTTACTTAGCCTTGCATACGACTTTGTCTCTACCAAATCCTTTTGTCTGGGTGAGTTCTGAGTGCTTAAACTCTCTCAGGAAGGTATTATACAGCTGTGAGCTCTGCCATGGTTTTATTCAACAGTTCTATAGGATTCTTACATGATGATGGAGAAGGTTTGATAGTATTTCTAATGTGCTAATGAGAAATCTTCAGTCCTGCAAAGAGATCCAAAGACTCCTGGTTTTTCAGCCTGTTCTTCCTTCCCTCTCAGACATATGGAGGACATAATGTCTCTCAGCCCTGAAACACTGGCTTCTTTTCCTTTTAAAGCTGTCGCTGGTGCTGCTGAGTCAGCTGGAGGGATTATTAGGCAGAGAGTTTAAGAGCTGCTTTCCCTGGCTTCTCAGGGATGGCCCGTGCGTGTGGTCTGCACGGTGCCCGCAGTCCTGGCCTGCGTCGCCAACCGAGAGACACAGATTCCCCCTTGCGGTTGCACACTGCACCTCTCTGTATTTAAACCACTTGAGCTTTGATTTCGGGAACTGAACAGGATTGCCAGGTTTTCAGATGGAAAACATATCCCTAGTAAACCATACCCAAGAATGAGAAATTGCATTTTAAAATATTTTCTTTCACTCAGTCTTTCAGGCTGTCCGCGAGCAAAGAAAAGTGGAATCAGGATAGCACAAAGCAAGGAAGACAAAGAAGACCAAGAGCCAATTAGGTGAGAACAAA
The DNA here is from genome assembly GCA_025769975.1 of Gallinago jamesoni. Classification (NCBI taxonomy): domain Eukaryota; kingdom Metazoa; phylum Chordata; class Aves; order Charadriiformes; family Scolopacidae; genus Gallinago; species Gallinago jamesoni. The sequence goes on along the minus strand of JAOQGH010000023.1, from coordinate 96,574,409 downwards.
CATTGTCAAAGGGCCTTTCTGTGTTTTATAAGGTCACATATTTCTTCAGCTTTTTATTAAGGCATAAATGTTATTGTGTGATAGTTATCCAAGAGCTGATTTCAATGAGCAAACTGCAAAGGAAGGATCTATGCTGATTTATTCTGCAAAGGGTACAATAGTCAGCTAAAGACACAATCTTCTATAGTTTACAAACAGTTTTAAATACGTTTTTCACATGAAATTAAAAAATTGCTTAGATCTGTATATTCTAAAAATCCACTTAAACAAGTATGCATCCTATAGACAAACCATACATGCTAAATAAAGTAGTTATGGGAACAGAGAATTGAGTGTTTATATATGATTGCTGCAACAAATCTGTCTTTCTCTAGTTGGCAAGAGGAACAAATGCCTACCTATATAGGTCTTGGTTTCTTCTTGCAAGGTGCTCTGATATAAGTGGCCACTGAACTCAGTGGATTTGTGACTGCTTAGGTCATTCAGGACTGGATCCTAAGTGGAGAGTTGCAGAAGTATTTTAGTGCAGCACAAACAGTGGAGTAACCAGCCTTGTTTTGACATGTGTTACGTATCAGTATACTGAAAAAAAAAATTATTTTCTTGAAACATTTCACTTTGAAGGTCCAAATCTGTTCCTTCTAACTCTGAATATTTGTTTTTTAGAAGTATACAGGGTATGGGGGAATTCCCAAGTAAGGAAAACCGTCAGATGAATACAGAACTGTCTTCATTGATCTCTCTAGACTGTAGCACATAGTTTGTTATAATCTCTCCTATTCAGAAAGCGGCTAAGGCTCAGCATTTCTGATTAAGTGCTATGATCACTTCATACCTAACTGTTTATACCTAACATTTTCATTACTTCAGACAAGTCTTCTTTAGATTCCATACACATAAATAAAATGTACCAAGGATTATACTAAGTAGGATTTTATGCTTATAGAGTTTTTATGGGCAATTTCCCTGCTGAGCAGAGCTCAGTAGCCAACATTTCAATTCCAGTGTGATATTTACTGTAATGAACACCTGCAATTCAAATACATATCTCAGTCCTTTTGTTGCGATTGCACAATATCAACAGCTGTGACTTCATCTACTGGCTAGCCTTCTCATAGTTTATCAAAGAACGTTTTTTTTTTTTTCATATTAGTAAAGTTTTTCATGTAATTTTACCCACTACAGGGTAGCTTGACTATTTTTAAGACCACAGTGCATGATTGTTCTTTTCTTTTCTTTTCATGTCGGGTTTATTTTGACTTTGTTGTAGAGGCTACCAGGTATATGATGGCAAGACAATAAAGTTTATCTCATCTATCTGCTATCCAGATGTCCAGTTCCTGGTTGTGACGGTCAGGGTCATATAACTGGAAAATATGCATCCCATCGCAGTGCATCAGGGTGTCCTCTAGCTGCCAAAAGGCAAAAGGATGGGTACCTAAATGGTTCACAGTTCTCTTGGAAGTCAGTGAAGACGGAAGGAATGTCATGTCCAACCCCAGGATGTGATGGCTCAGGACATGTCAGTGGTAGTTTCCTTACTCATCGTAGGTGAGTAACTGTGGCTTATATTATTCATGTATGCTTTTTTGTTTAAATTAGATTAGCAAGATTTGAAATTCAGCTTTTTCTCATGGCATTTCTCTGTTCCTTTTGAATTTCATTACTACTTCAAAAAATTATCTTCCTATATATGTCTGTAGATAACCAGAAATCAAGACACAAGGATGCAAATCCTTGCAGGTAGACACCTGAATCTGAATCTATAATACACAGAAAATTTTAGGGAAAAAAAACTGTGCATAACACTAACTGTAAATCTGCTACTGCCTTATTGAGTGACTCTGGACAAACCACCTCAGGATAGATTGTAATACACATCTGAATCCCCCTGATTTTCAGAGATGTCAAATACATTGTTGATTCCCAAATATCAAAGCATGGGACTAACAAACTTAACAAACTATTTCCATAGAAGCAAAGTACTTTTACTCATTTAGTAATGCAAATGTTCACTCAAAAAAAAAAAAAGGTAGAATACAGCAGATTAATTAGAACTAATGGAATACAAATATTTGACAAAAGAAATATAAAACCAAATTTTTCATAAACTTAGCAAAAAAAGAGAACTTCAGTGATGACATTTTTTCATGGATTTTAAGAGATTATGGAAAAGAAGGCGGCCAGTCTATTAGGGATAAATCTTGCTGCCATTTTAGATACTAACTTATGAGGAAGCCAGGGTGTTCTTGGAATTTCAGGTGGGAATCTCAGCCTGAATGTGACTGAAATACCAGAGCAAATTTCTTATTATATAATCACTAATATAAAATTCTATTATTTCAAATATGTCAAGCCGATGTGCCTAATTTGTCACCCTTCTTCAGGAGACTTCAGTTGAACTTCTGTACCTTTTAGTTAACTAAACCAACCTGACACCCTTCTTCAGGAGACTTCAGCTGAACTTCTGTACCTTTTAGTTAACTAAACCAACCTGACCTTGTTTTGTAGTCAGTTCTAGAGGTAGAGGTGAAAAGTGTACTACTTCTTCCTTCTCCCTCTAACTGTTTTCTTTGATTCTTTCTTTGTCAATCCTTTGTAGCTTAACTCAAAAGCCTTACCCTTACTGCAACCCCTCCATACTTTGTGCACATAGCTCCTGTTTATTGTTTAGGTTCAGAGCTATTTTTCCACCCAGTGTTTGTATGGTACCTACCAGGAAGGGATTCTGGTCCACGACCAGAGGTGCTACCTCAGTGCTCAACTGTATTACCCAACCTGCAGCTCCATAGGCTTTAGGGAGCAGCAAGTGCAAAAGCCCCGACCGTTTGTGCAGATGTCCATGTGTGGATTTAAGTTTCTGACCTTCAGTAAAATATCAGTATGAGTGTTCATATTTCAGTTTAGTGTTCTTTGTAATGCTGTAACATTTATTTAACTCAGAGAGATCTGTCATTAAAATTTTGAAATGATTGCACCTTTAGTTGAAAGGTACAATATAATTACTGAGAGATTGTTTTCAAGGAGTATTTACATAGTATTTATATTTTCAAGGACAGAATTCTTGCAACAACAATAGCTAAATTCTAAAAGGAACATACTGATACTAAATTTAACTGTTCTTCAAAATTAAGGGACAATTGGTACCTAGAGATTTTTGTTAATATGTTTTCATGAAAAAAATAGAATAAAATCCAATATTATTTTTTTTTTGCCACAGAGAAACCTTAGTATGACATTTAGCCACATAGGAGCCATGTGCTTTCTTGACTACTTTTGAAAGTACACAAGTACTTGAGTACTTACGCCATTTGAAGTGTTCATAGGACATGCAAGATGGTCATACTGGGTTGGCAAAAATGACTGAATGTCGTGGTTTAGCCTCAGACGGCAACAAAGGACCACGTGGCAGCCACTCGCACTCAGCAGGGCGCTAACCGCCGCT
>JAOQGH010000023.1:96548191-96561643 GCA_025769975.1 Gallinago jamesoni | reverse complement strand
AGCTGGGACCTCCCCAGTTTGCCAGGACTGTTGGTAGATGATGGAAAGTGGCTCTGCAAGCACCTCTGCCAGCTCCCCCAGACCCCTCGGGTGAATCCCATCTGGGCCCATAGATTTGTTTATGTTGAGGTTTCGGAGCGAGTCCCTCACCATCTCCCTTAGAATTGCAGGGACTTCATTCTGCACCCTGCCCCTCACTGCTGGCTCAGGGGTGAGTGGCAGCAACCTCCATGCAAACAGAATTAGATTGTTTGCAAAACCTTTCTCCTGGACTACCTTTATTTCACACCTCACTAAGAACCTGGGGAAAAGCCAGTCACCCTTAAATGTAAATAAAAATGATTGCTGGGCTAGGGAGGGTTCCTTTTATCTCTGCTGGAGCTGTGCATAGAGTATTTCATCCTTTAAGGTGTGTGGCAGAATTTACTCATGGGAATAAGGAAATCACTAAAGCTGATACCCTTCAACATAGAAAAAAATGAGTAGTTCATGGATTTAATATTAAACCAAGAAAAGGGCCACTTTGATCACTGAGTTTGATCTCTTAACTTGAACTTCAAACATTACCAAATAGCTCAGGAGCTTAGCCATAAAAGTAAGGTTTCATCCATTAACAAAACAAAACAGTAATTTTCACTGTGATCTGTATTTCGCTGAATTTCAAAAGGATTTTACATCTAGGGTTTGTTTTGGATCTATGTCTAGTTTAAGAGGTCCCTTGAATGTGACATTTCTCTAGTCTATGGACAATGCTATTTTTAATAAACAGGAAAAGTGTTTCATTTTTTTCACTTTTTGAAAAGGCAGTGTGGTAGTGAGCCTATAAATATCTTATAGTGTTGATAAAGCTAGGCCTCAGGATGCTTTTTGAGTACTCCAGGTTGAGGCTCTGATTTCCTTGCATCCTGTTCTTTCTTTCTTTGTAAAGTTGAGCACTTCACTCACCATATATAAAAGTTGCATTTTATTTGACCTTTCTCTCCTCCTTTCCCACATCCCTACTTCTGTTTGGAAAATGTTTTCTTCACTTGACAAGCCAAGTACAATTCCTTCAACTTCAAGAGGATCTGTCTGCCGCATCTGTCTTCTGAGGCAAAAAATGTATTTAACAGAGCACAGCTGGAACCCAGAAAACTAAAATCAGTCACCCAGACAATTGCTTCACTTGATCAATGATCCTCTCTGTCGGCCTCTCTTGTTTGCATCCCTGAAGACAGTGCAATTACATTCTTGAAGCAGTTCAGGATTTTAGCCCTCTTTTATTTGTTTTTAAAGTAAATTTCTTGGTAAATATGCACTAACCACTAGCTGGATGTCCCTTTCAAACTTTTTTCCCCATTAATTTTCCTTTTATTCCTTTTATTCACCTTGTTTTCTAAATCCACTGATTATATGGCAAGGCACAGCTTGTGGTAATGTAACCACAGTCTTAAACAAGAAAAAAAAATTAATTCTTCAGGTTGTGTGCAACTCTAACAGACGCAATCACTGTATACCCTTTATCCTAATTTCCGCATATAGTCTTCCTGCATACCTTCTAGATGACTCAGACCAGGGCACCACTAGTCACTACTCTTCAGGGCAGTTGGGATAAGATGTAGCTGTACGTATGGATGGACCTTATTTTGTAGCGTTTGTCCAGCTACTAGCACTTTACCTCTGCATACCTGCTCTTATGAAGTCTTCCTGTAAAAACAAGTCTGATTAATGCAGGTTGAACTTCCAAGGCATAAAACCTAGTGACTCTTTCTACCTGTCAGTCCTACGGGTATAAAGTGTGTAGAAATGTCTGTTGCATAGATAGTGCCGTGCCCTGCAAAGCAAAGCTGTGTGATAGGTTCCAGCCATGCATCTCTCCATTTAGTATCCATGCCCAAAAAAGGCACATTTCCAATACAAATGATGTGTTATGATGTCAGAAGTCTCCAGGCAACCAGCAAAAAATTCAGACCTTCTCAAATTCTAGCACATGCATTACAGGAAGTTTGCAGGGTCTGACCCTAGATCACTTTAGTGTCACAGTTCAATACATTTTTTCATAGTGTTTTGTAAATTATGGCAGAAGCTGTCTTTCAAGGATGATGTGCCAGATCATACTTTTCTTTCTCAAATTAGAGATGAGGCCCAACAGCAGAAATTAAGTGAGAGCTGAGACACATCGCATCTCAACAAGACAAGGTGCTGGTGATCAGCTGGTTGTTGATACCTTGTCTCTGTGGCAGCAGCAGCCGCTCATAGCTCCTGCTAAATCAGGAGCTCACAGGGAGCTGGGAGTCGGGCATTGGTGTTTCTCACAGCCCCAGCAAAATGCTGTTACTACAAGCCCTGTGGCTTCCACAACTTGACAGAGATAAATGATGGCTCAGTACTTTTATACTGTATTTATTACAGCAGTACCCCCAGCAGTGTTGGTAGAAAGCCTTATTCATTTTTTATTATGGAAAGAAGACTCAACTGTGTTTATATTTTCTTTTGCATGATTTCTCATGTGTATGAGAATAATGGCAGTAGCAAGTGAGATAACTGTGATTAATTTTACTCATTCTTTGCTGGAATGAAAAGTTGCAGAATTCCATGTAAAAGTCAGTGTAAGGTTTGTTAAATTATAAAAAGTAAACCAAAGTAGGATTAGTTGTTACCAAAGCAACTAGCTAACATGTTTTTCTTGGTCTTTTTTCACTTTTAAGGTGTTTAAAGCATATTTCCTTAACTCTTAAAGCACTGGAAAGGCTTTCCCTTGTACTCTTTTGTTTGCCAGTCATGGGGAGGTAAATAAAATCTCAAGATATTTGAGACAAAATTTTATCTTCCGTCTCCCTTTACCCCCATTCTTCTAGAAATCTTGAGCCACTCCCAGTCTCTCTGTGGTCTTAATTCAAGCTTTTTTGGTTAACTTTACATCTCCGTGAGGTTAAGCCTTTGTACAACAGCCCACTTCTGGTGTGATGCTGGACTTAGCCCTGTTTTTCATCTTACTTTCCCATATATCCTGCCCTCTTTTGGTTGTTCTCAACTTGGAGAAAGAGCAGTTACCTTCAGGAGAAGTAAACACAGTCAAGAAGACAGAAGAGAAGAGGTAGAATTTCCTTGCAGAGTAGAAGCTTATCCTAAAAGCTGTAATTTACTTTTTTTAATTATTTAAGAGTATTTTTAGGTGACTTAATCAAGAACAGAGCTGGGCAAAGAGGGTGCATGTTGCTATCTTTGTCTTACTCATTTCTGAAGAATTTATCTAAGTTAAATAAACTGTAGGAGAACCCAGTCTTCTCATTTAGGTTACTAACAGTATCTGGTTCATTGAAAATGTGAGTGCCTGGCTCAGGAAAGTGTACTAATTAACTTACAGTACAATATACTTTTAACGGAGAGATGGATTTTCAGGTAAAGACCTGCAGAGGAATTTGATGGCATGACCTTTCCCTGGGTTGAATTTGGCACCTTAGGGATAATATATGCAGAACAACTCTCCAACAGTTCCTGCAGCAAGAATAGAGCGCAGGACCCATATCTTTCTGTTTCCAGTGTAGACAGAGGACATCTGGTCCCAGTATGTCTGAACTGCAGCAGAGGCGTTCGTGATATATAAGCGCCTACCCTTGCAATAGATATCTTTCCAATGGAGATAACATGGGCCAGAGACAGTTGCTATTAGGCAGTTAGGATGTGGCCATCCTATTTTGTAGAGTAGGAAAGCTCAGTAGTGCAAATATTGGACATTGTATCTGGGGCCTCAGGGTGAGAGCGTGATTTGGAGCACCCTGAATATATTGGTAGAGAGATAACCTTTCAGACAAGCTGAGAAGATACCTACAGATTTGGGCAGTCCTGAAAACTAAGTGTACATAACTGTGGCCTGGGAATAAGATTGGGGTTTTGGCACCAAAATTTGGATGTAGGCACACTGAGTCTCACAGCAGATTTCTAATACTTGTGAACTTTTTTTTTTGTTTCATTATTCTTCTGCACTTTCAGGTGCACACTTGTAGCATCCAGGTTTGTTGTTGGTCTGTTTAGGGTTTGAATGCAGCACTTATGGGCTGTTTGAGGAATAATTTTATTTCAAAGGATTCCCCAGGTTGTCATCAGTCAAGACTTTTAGAGAAGAAAAGTCTGCAGACCAAGATGAGAGTAAACTTAACACAGTTGTTATAATGCCCAGTGATGCTAACTCCTGAAAAAGGGTGAGGACAAAATATGAGGAAATTCATTAAATCAATGGAAAAGATACAAATATGAAGTCAATTAAATGCTGCAAACCCTTTGCGTATACTGTTATCTTTCATTCATTCACCTGTGCCAATTTTTCTGCCGAAAAGGTTATTCCTCTCTTCCTTAATCTTCCTGAAGGCTCCCATTGACACTTCCTAGAGGACAGTTGCTTACAGTCACACAGTGAGTCCATACTAGGGCTTGGAACAATAATCTGGCATCCCACCACCTAGGCTACAGTGAAAAGCTACTAGCTTATGCTACTCTTGATACTAGTAGTATTGTTTTATTATATATCTTCTCAGTAACAAATCTGTATAAAATATTGAACACTGATTCTTTTTCTGAGAAAAGGAAACTTTTTTCTCTGGGACAAGTTTCCTTTTTTGGATGACTGCACTCGATAATAGTAGCCCAGACTTTTCAGAGAAACATTTTCAATAATTAAACATTATACTTAAATTAGAGGACTTTATTTAGTAGGAAGTTGGGTCTTTACTTAAATAAATGCTTTTAATCAAAGGTATTGTATTCCTCAGAAACGCATTCCACATTACTCCACATTTGAGTATTAGCTTTGAATTTGATTTGCACAATTAAAAATTGTAAAAAACCCAAAGTCCTCCTTTGGTTCTGAAGAAAAAATAACTGTGACTGTATGCAATGAGAAGTATGTGACATTACTCAGTTTCAATAGCTATGAAACCTTAAGTGTTGAATCAATAAGGAATTGTTCAGTAAGTTTCCAAATTGCCTTCACTGCTAAAGCTTGCTCAGAATAAGCTATCCATTGTTAAATTAAACTGAATATGTATTTTCTCTTACATGTTATAGATAGTGCAGCAACATTAAAGGTGTGATTTTGAAAAGGGGGATTGTTTGGTGTATACAATTATTTATAAAATAGTGAGCACTGTGTGATTATTATTTTTATTTTTACAACAAAACCTGCTAAGACTGCATTTGTTATCAAACTGTTTTGTATGATGTAATTAAAAAGCTTAATATATATAATGTGGGAGACAAGATAACTGAGTTTTCATCCATAAGTGTAACAAATACCCTTTATAAAAGATTTATATCCCTCATCGAGGCAAAGTCATTTTTATGGGAATGACTTTTCCTGGGCTTCAACAAAAAGCCAATACATAGTTACTGCCTGTTTAAGAAACAATTTAGAAAAGGGCAATTTAGCCAGCTCGGTAAGTAATCACAGAATCCCAGAATGTTCATGGTTGGAAGGGACCTTTGGGATCATCAAGCCCAACCACAAAAAAACCCAACCAACCAAAAAAAAAAAAACAAACCAAAACCAAACAAACAAGAAAACCCTCACCACAAACCAACACACACACACCACACCCACCCACAGACAGACAAAACCCAACAATCTCAGGCATTAGAGCATACCCTGAAGTGCCACATCTACACGTTTCTTAAATACCTCCAGGGTATACTCCACCACCTCCCTGGGCAGGCGGTTCCAGTGCCTGACCACTCTCCCAGTAAAGTAATTCTTCCTGATATCTAATCGAAACCTTCTCTGCTGCAACTTTAGATCATTTAGATTACAGAGCACTGAACAGGCTGCGGAGAGAGATCGTGGAGTCCCCTTCTCTGGAGATTTTCAAGACCCACCTGGAAGCAGTCCTGAGTAATGTGCTCTAGGCAATTCTGCTTTAGCAGGGGAGTTGGACTAGATGATCTCTAGAGGCCCCTTCCAACTCTGTCAAATCCGTGAATACATAAAATTTCCTCTCGTCCTGCCATTATTCACTTGAGAGAACAGGCCAACACCCACCTCTCTACAACCTCCTTTTAGGTAGTTGTTGAGGGCAATGAGGTCCCCCCTCATCTTCCTCTTCTCCAAACTAAACATGCCCTATTCTCTCAGCCTCTCCTCATATGACTTGTTCTCTAGACCCCTCACCAGCTTGGTGGCAGAAAAACATAGTTGGTAAGAGTTAGCCATTTGGATGTGAGAGGTAGCTCATGTCCCCTTCTCAGCATTCAGTTCCACATTTGAACATATGAATTAAAAAGGGAGAAAGTTCAGAGCAGGGACATGTAAATACAAAAGGGAGTATGTACACAGTAACTGCTTTTAAAATAAAACCTTTTAATAAGAGCATTGCGTCTTTAGAAAATTGGTCTGTTGTTCCCAGGCTTATAGTTTTACAAGATATATCTGACTTCTATACTAACTGTCTGTACAAAAAGAACTTGGAAGAAAGAATAAAACTGTGAAATCACTACTGGTAAGTTCTTTTTTTTTTTTTTTTTTTTTTCAGACTAAGATACTCTTTCAGTGCTAGGCAGTGAAGATAAACTTTGTCTCTGATACTGTTTTTATTACAGGTTTGGATTACAGATTTATTTTCAATAACTTATCAAAATTAACAGGCTCCTTACTGTTCACAGTTTATCAGGATGCCCCAGAGCTACTTCAGCGATGAAGAAGGCAAAGCTGTCTGGAGAACAAATGCTAACAATAAAGCAGCGAGCCAGTAATGGTAAATTTTTAATTTTAAATATTACTTCTTTGTAAACTAAAGTTATCATTACTCTTTTGGCATTTTTTTTACTACACGTGCAAGTCTTCTTTGTATAAATAGTGAATTCACTGTCAGTAGAAACAAAACTGGGTTTTCTGCTGTGGAAATCTGAGCCAGCAGTGGAGTGGTCAGGCTGGTCTGAGTTATGTCTAGATAAATCTAAAACACTGAAATATTTCAAAGTAGAATATACTTTTATAATTTTCTGGTTCCCATCTCATTCATCAACGTTGGATGGATAGCTGGTCTTACATCATTGCAGGATTCAGAAGAGGAAAAAGTTTTGCTTTCCAGAGTGTCAAGTCCTCACAAGCCCCCTTGAATTCATTTGGAGCTGTGGCTCTGTAACCTCTGGCAGATGTAGATGGCCTTCTGCTATTTCAATCTGCAGTCGTGCCTGGGAACCTTAAATTGCAGGGAAGACAGTGAAAGTACCTCCGATAAAAGTCAGGACAGAACCCTGATAGTTGAAGTGCAACAGAAGCAAAACATAGGCGCTTCAGTTCAAATAAGTAATGCACAAAAGGCTTGTCTGGGAGGTGCTTAAGTCTTGAGTTTTCTTGGAAAACTTTGTGTAGTCACTTGTCTGTGACAGTGCGTGCCTCCTCAACTGTTGGTGCTGACTGTGTTTGAGAGCCACAAAGCATTTCAACACAGTTGAGGCATGCAGGAGGCGTTTCAAGCCATGTTGCCAGTGCAGCTGGAGAAAGCATTGGCTGTCTTTTTTCAATAGCTAGTAACCAGGGAGTAGAAGATGTGGATGTAATTTTCTCTACAACCTGAAAAACTGTACCTGCCATTCCCAGGAAGAATGCCCTAAGGACTGGAATATGGATGTTTTGAGTACTTAGGGGGACACATGGCATCATTCCTATTAAGCAATGTGGGAAAAGGTATGCAAGATTCACACTGGAGTAAGAACAAGAGAGTGGGAACACCAGTTTCTCTAGCTGTAGGAGTCCAGACTTTGGCTTGAGAGAAAACAGGTCTGTCTCTTTCCAGGACTATTTTATGATTCATTATAGTAATTAAAAGGATAAATAAATAAAATCTTTACAGTTTATTCCTGTCTGAATCCTTAAAAATGCAGCTACCTTTAAAATTCTGTTCTCTAAATGTTTAAAAAATGTTATAAAAACTCAGAAATCGCTTCCATTTTGCAAATTATTCTATACATCATTATTTAACAACACCCTTTGACCCATGAAATCACTAAAAGCAACAGCAGAATCTGAATATATCCCAGAACATCAACAAAAAAAATTCACTGTGTTGGGAAAAAACCTTCTGAATCAGTTATAAACGATAAACAACACTGTAGTATCAAGAGATTAGCATGTTAAGATATTTTCTTTTCCTTCAAAAGATCTGTAAGGGGACATAGTCTTTCAAATAAGTTAGGTAAGACTGGAGCAGAATTTGTTGCTGCAGGTGCATTTCTTATAATACTAAGGTGTCTTATTGATCCTCTAGGCGTTTTCAACACTTGCTGGAAAATTACGGCTATTTTAAAAATAAAACTAGTGGAAAATACATAGTTTTAACATCAAAAGAAAAGTTTTGAAGAATGCTTCCTTTTTCTTTTTTACTTTACTTTACTTTTACTTTACTTTACTTTAGTACTTTTACTTGAAATAAATTTATTTTCAAATATGGAAATAAGTAATTCACTGAATTCAAAGCTTAATTATTTTAACATCCCTTTTATTTTTGTATCACACAGGTATAGAAAATGATGAAGAAATTAAACAGTTAGATGAAGAAATCAAAGAACTAAATGAATCCAACTCCCAGATGGAAGCTGATATGATTAAACTCAGAACTCAGGTAACAGTTTTATGAAGCCCTAAATTCAGCTGCTTTTTTCTACATGACTGATTAAAGGAACTATAGAAAATACATTGTTCCCTTTTATGTTTCTTACATATTAAGATTTCTATCTGTGATTAGCCATTTATAAAATCAGAAAACAATATCCTTTTTTCATATCATTTACCAGCATTAAAAAAAAAAAAATTCAGCTTTGTATTTCTCCTTGATAAGGCTGTGCCTTTTTAGTAGCAGTTAATATTGTGTGACATCATGGTCATTAACATAAGTTACAAGGTGAAAGAGTTCACATGAACAAACATGGCTTTTGCCAGGTCTGTCTTACAGAGAAAATTTAGATGGGTAAGTGAATACCTGTTGCACTTGACTTCATCATGTACTACACTAAGTGCAGCCCTTAGCAGCAGTAATGGTTCCACAGATCAAGTTTAATTCCTTTTAGTTTCCACATAAATCTGTTCAGGGGAAAAAAAAAAAGGGAAAACCTAATATTAGATGATCATTTAAAACCTCATTAATCTGCGGTCCTAAAACTGGATGAAAAAAGCAAAGGAAGGAAATTAATTTAATTCTTTCCCTGGCATTTTCCAGTGTCCAACCTAGCTTCTCGTGCTTTTTTCTTCACATGATTTGAGCATGTGATTGAGTTGCCAACAGTGATATTTACCACAGTTCTCACCATTTATCAGCCTTTGGTCCCATGGTTATAAACATCTAAATAATCTTAATGGAGACAGAGTAAACCATTCCTTGTTACTTCTTTGTCTGTTCCTTGTGGAGAAGAGCACTATGTCCATTGTGCTTCTCCTCCTCTTGTATACTTATAAATATACGTATACGTATAAATAGAAGGCAGGATCTGCCTCTTCAGCTTGGTTTTTCTTTGACTTCTAAACCTTAGCCAAATTGATACTGAAACCTTACTTCTATTTTATGCCTGTATTCAGGGTTCTGGTGTCATTATTCAGCCTTTATAGGATCTGACTTATGTTTTACACAGTTTTCAGATGTGACCCAATATAGCTGTAGGGTAATGAAGACAGAATCTGCAAGAATGTAAAGAAATAAGAATAATCAATGGCAGGAAAATTATATGTATTTATGCTCATAATGGAGGAATTTGGTCCTAAGTTTTGAATCTGGCAGTTTCCAATCTGCCTTATGTTTTCTTTTGTCTAATACAATACTGTAGGTGCTATTCACATAAAGACTGATTTAGCTGAGATTTTAAAAAATGTGAAGCAGTTCAGCCGTTAGGTATATATTAGGTAAATGCTCTAGTTGTCAATAACTTTCTGCTTTTTTAATTTTGTTTTTGGCCAGAGGAATAAAAACATGTAGTCATGATAACATTATCACAGGCATAAAACACATATTGAGTTTCAAAGTTGTTCACTTTATGTTTTGATCTGAAATGAGTACAGAAGCTGCATTTCAGTGGTCTCAGTTCTGGCTTTTATTTCTCAGACTAGTGCCACTGCATATTCTTAGAAGAAATCAGATTAGGCGCTGCCTGGGACCATTGCATATTCTTGGTTAAAAAAAGATCAGGTGATGGTTTTACCATGAAGTTGAAAGGATGCTTTTCACATCTTGATGCAGCAGATTTACAAAAAGGGTAGAATGACTGGTAAAAACATACTGTCATTAAAATAACTAACAGGATTCTAGAAAATAGAGCTACAAGAGACCTTGAAACATTTTGTCCACCAATCTTCTTCCCTTCCCAGCTGTTCCTAAGCCAATCTTGACAGATGCTTGTCTAACCTGTTCTTTGCTTCCTACACTAGAGATTGCACAGAATCTAAGCAGTCTAGTCTAACGCTTACCTATTCTTACCCAACTAGCTTACCCAACTACTGATGCCTAGCAGAAAATCTCAGTTGACTCAAGCTTCACAAAAATTCAGAGACATCGGTTTTGAATTCATATACTCTCCTGAGGACAAGCAATTTACATTTCCAACACATAGAGAGTTACATTGTAGTCATTATCTATCTATTAAGAGGATCAAAGCCAACAGTCCCCTTTATTGCAACAGTAAAATTACATTGAAAATAACAAAAATGTTTGCTCATAAATCTTTAGAAAATGATTGTGCAACCTAGATTTCAATAAGAAATCACAGGCAGAGAATACACAATGGGAAAATAGTGGAAGTTCTCTGAACACCTGAAGTAGCAACAGTCTTGCTTGACATGGATTTGCTTCCTATATGATTGTAAGTGCCAGCAAAAGTTTTTCCTACAGCAGGACCTTCCCTTCCATGTAGAACCTTTTATCTTTAATAAAATGAAAAGTCATGCTGCAGCCTTTTTCTTTGTTAGAGCATTCATAAGACTCTTCTTTATTCAGTTGCTTTTTTTGCTTAAGACTTTGAAGAGAGTATTTTTAGTATAAGATCTTCTAGTAAATTTGTTCAAATTTAACATCCAACTCCAAAAGCATGAGAGGGGCATGTGTCCCCTCACACATAAAGGTGAGAGGGGGAAAGACAAATCTGCAGATAACTGTGTGTCTCATACAAGCAACAGGTTATCCTGTTTTCAGAATAGATACAAGTGAGCATACATTAGTTTTAGGGTAAAATGTGGGGAGGGAAATTTCAGCCTTTGAACAAGTGAATACAATAATTACGTATGCCAAGTATCCTAAGATACTTACAGGTGAGTACTAAATGAAATTGTGGGATGCGCTGATCAGCTGCCACTGAGTTTGCAGATAGTCAGCAACTCACCTGAAAAAAAGAGGAAAGATGTATTCAAGTAGCAGTGGTTGGTTAGCTAGAAAGCCTATAAAATGTCAGCTCCCGTCGCAGTTAGTGTGAGGCAGCAGCAGTGTGCTGTACTGAAGTGGGCCTTCATTGACATCAGACTCTTCACTTTGGGCTGTAATATAAAAAACATTTTTTAAGGTAAATATTGGAGCATGATTGACTCTAACAAGCACCTATGAAAGATGTTTTGCATTTGCATACAGCATTCCTCTCTGATATAAACAAGCTGAAAGGAAAACAAGAGAGCAGGATGTGTTTCCAGTTTCAAAGCTGAAGCAAGTATTTTGCCTGCTATAATATTTTGTGGAAATAGCTCAGAATTTATTAATTGTGACAAAACCAAGCCACTGCAATCCTGACAGCTTGGATTAACTGCTATATAAATATCTGCAGTCAAAGTAAGAGATACTTGAAGATAGTTTTATGTAGCCACAGCATTTGCCAAAGTTACTTCTATCAATTAATGCGCTGCATTCCCATAAGCTGTAGGTCCAGAATAAAACCTGAGACATCTAACTACATGATTGTGCCAACAGTTTCCTAAAATTTATTTACCCATGGTCAAGTTAATATTCACTTTGGAACCTTCTCCCCTTCTGCCTGCTACTACCTCAAAAAAACCCCAACCTTCCCATCAGCATTTAAATTGTATCAAGCTTT
Organism: Gallinago jamesoni; assembly: GCA_025769975.1. NCBI lineage: Eukaryota > Metazoa > Chordata > Aves > Charadriiformes > Scolopacidae > Gallinago > Gallinago jamesoni. The sequence continues at coordinate 96,549,613 of JAOQGH010000023.1, read as the reverse complement.
CCCACAGTTCACTGTCTATGCCAGTGTAGAAAAGGATCATTTTAAGAATTCAAAACCTTGTGTTCTTTGGCATTTCTTCCTCTTTTCTGGCATCTTTTTTCGATCTCTTGTCAATGCATATTTTAACCTACACACACACAAAAGCAGACTGTAATTGATGTTAACGGTTGTCATCCGACATGGAAAGTAAGGACAGGTCTACAGAGGGAAGTGTAGACAGATACGAGTGAGCTCTGCACGTGCTCTCGACGAGTTGGACATAAGCCAATGCTCGTCTGAAATCCTTACACCTTCGTTAGCACAGTGCTCTGCACGAGCCCGGGTAAGTTGCCTCTCAGCAATGCTTTTTAGCTCAAGCAGGCCACCACGCAGGGTCGGAGCCAACTTGTGTCCCATCACTTGAGAACACAGGGAGAGCATACTTCAGTTGTCTTCACCTGAATGCCCTAGAGACCCGGCTATGTGCAAATTTTCTTCAATTCCTTCAGTTTTGCAAGTCATTGTATGAATTAGAAAACTTTCCAGATTTTACGTAATTTGCAATGACACACAATTTTTCAGCTTTCAAAAGCAGCTTTCTGAATTTGCATAGAATCAAATTATACTTACAAGGAGTTAAACAGTGGCAGCAAGGAGCTGTACATGCTTAACTAACTAACTAGCTAACTATATATATATATATATATATATATATATATATATATATATATAAAAAAAAATATATATATATATAAAAAAAAATACAAAAAAATAAGAAATTCTTGACTTGCTGTAGAATCTCCTTCCTGTGGGTTCCCAGGAGTAGAAGTGTTTAACCACATGGGTGAACTTGCAGAACTAAGGTCCTTCTTAATGCCTTTCAACTCAAGAGGAAAAGCTCTAAAGCAGTGGAATCAAATCCAAGTTCATTCATTATTACCAGTATTAAAAAGACAAGCTGTTAAAGTCGTTCAACATGCGGTAGGAATAAAAAACTCTTAACAATGATAAGAATTGCAGACTCAAGCAAAACCTTTTTAAGCGTGAATGAATAGACCTTTTTCTCCTTTCCCTGGTATTTCTGTTATCTCTCCCTTCAAAAAGCGCATTCTGTATAACAATTGCCTTATATTACATTGTACACAAATTTGTCCATTTTAGATTACCACAATGGAGAGCAACCTGAAGACGATAGAAGAGGAGAACAAAGTAATTGAACAGCAAAATGAGTCTCTTCTTCATGAATTGGCCAATTTAAGCCAGTCTTTAATTCATAGTCTAGCTAATATCCAGCTGCCGCATATGGTAAGTGATTGAGAGCACAAGTTAAGGAATTTGGAGATCTTCAGTTCACTTCATACAATAGATGTCTTTTTTTTTATGTTTATGTTTCATCAACCAGTTGGATATTTGTGGTAACAACACTGAAACCATAAAGATACA
>JAOQGH010000023.1:96540691-96543191 GCA_025769975.1 Gallinago jamesoni | reverse complement strand
GGAACGATCACTTCCCTAGTCCTGCTGGCCACACTATTTCTCATACAAGCCAGGATGGTGTTGGCCTTCTTGGCTACCTGGGCACACTGCTGGCTCATGTTCAGCTGGCTGTTGACCAACACCCCCAGGTCCTTTTCCTCTGGGCAGCTTTCCAGCCACTCTCCCCCCAGCCTGTAGTACTGCATGGGGTTGTTGTGACCCAAGTCCAGGACCCAGTACTTGGCCTTGTTCAACCTCATACCACTGGCCTCAGACCATCAATCCATCCTGTCCAGATCCCTCTATAGAGCTTTCTTACCCTCAAGCAGAAAAAACTTCCACCCAACTTTGTGCTGTCTGCAAACTTACTGAAAGTGCACTCAATCCCCTTGTTCAGATCATCAATAAAGATATTAAACAGAACAGGCCTCTAGTGAGCCCTAGAGAACACTGCTTGTGACTGCATTGCCATGGAGACCACCTTCAGGGCAGGTAAGACTCTGCTGGGGAAGGGATCTGCAGCAAAAAAAAAAGTCAACAAGAAGCTCTTTGTGGGGCTTTTTAAAGCTGGGACAAGCCCTCTGCTCATCCTGGGGCTGCCAGCTGGTGGGTGGTGCTGCTGAGGGGCCTGGGCGGGGCCACCACCTCCCACCACCTGTGGTTGATCAAGCCACCAGGTGATAAGAAGCCTCAGAGAGGGGGCACCCAGTGCTGCTGCGTCTGCCCTGGTGGGTGCCTCTGTGGGCTATACGGCAGGTCGCTGAGCCTCTACCAGTATACAAGGTAAGTTCAAGCCCTCTAAGTGGTCAGAGGACTAGGGGGCTCATCCCAACTGACCCTCGAGTCTCAAGGTATCAGTTGCTTATAGAAGATCCAGTCATGGTGTCTACCAGGTGGAAGGCTGTTGTTAAAAGCTGTGGGCACCCAGAGAGAGGCCCCAGGCAAACGTGCGGGTGTCCAGGCCTCTGGCTGCAGAGAGTGCCAGAGCCTGGCCCTGGCAATGGAGGGCAGCGGGAATGACACCTGTGTCAGATGGGAATAGGTGAATGACCTGCTCAGCCTGGTGGCCCAGCTGAAGGAGGAAGTGGAGAGGTTGAGGATATCAGGGAGTACGAGAGAGAGAGAGAGATTGACTGGTGGGTCCACTCCCTGAGAGTAAGGGAACAGGTTGAAGCCCCACGTAAATGAGAAGACCCTCTCCCCTCTTGTCACCTAGCAATGGGAGGACATCTCAGAGAAGGGGGGGAATAGAAACAGGTCCATGGTCGGGGAAGCAGGTGAATCCCCTCCCGCCTCCCTCCATCTTCCCAGTTACCCTTGCAGAACAAGTATGGGGTCCTGCAGGAGGAACTGGCTGTTGGAGAGGAGGACAGTACACCCAGACTGGAGAAGTCAGAAAGAACAAGTCACCATAGAACCCACCATCACTACTAGCTCCACAAGGAAAAGCAGCCGGGTCATTATTGTAGGTGACTTTCTACTGGGGGGGGGAGGGTGTGCAGAGGGACCAATATGCCGCCCTGACCCACTTCACAGGGACGTCTGCTGCCTCCCTGGGGCACAGGTCAGGGATGTGACAGACAAACATCCAGCCTTAGTAAAGCCCTCATTATTACCCCCTGTTAGTATTTCAGGTGGGTAGAAGGAGGCCAAAATCAATTAAAAGAGATTTTTAGAGCCTTGGGATGGCTGCTTAAGGGATCAGGAACACAAGTTGTGTTCTCTAGCCCTTCAGTAGCAACTATGAATAGGGAAAATAATATGAAGAGGCAACAGGTCAAATCGTGGCTCCGGGACTGGTGTTATCGGCAGGGCTTTGGGCTTTTTGAGCATAGGCAGCTAAATGAGACACAGCTCAAGTGCATCTATACAAATGCACGCAGTATGGGCAACAAACAGGAGGAGCTGGAGGCCACTGTACTGCAGGAAAACGATGATATCCCAGAAACATGCCATCCCAGAAACATGGTGGGAAGACTTACACAACTGGAGCGCTGCAATCCAATGGCTACCAACTCTTCAGAAGAGATAGACAAAGAAGGAGAGGTGGTGGGGTGGCCCTCTATGTTAGAGACAGATTTGAATGCCTAGAAGTTAATGATGGGAAAGATGGTGTAAAGTGTTTATGGGTCAGACTCAAGGGGAATGCCAACAAGGCAGACATCATCATGGGAGTTTACTACAGACCCCCAAACCAGGACAAAGAAGTAGATGAAACATTCCATCAGCAACTAGAAAAGCTCTCGCAATCACTCGCCCTTGTTCTTGTCGGGGACTTCCAAGATACAGTGGAGGTCAAGGATGCAGGTGTGCCCAGGGCAGGCTGTTCAGAAGCCATTTTGTTTTTCTGAAATTCACATATTAGCACTTGCACTTATTGCTTGATTTTGTATTAGGCTCTGGGCTCTGCCTGTCGTGGTTTAGCCTCAGACGGCAACAAAGGACCACGTGCACTGAGCAGGGCGCTAACCGCCGCTGCGGCCAGAAGGGGAAAATCGAAAGGAAAAAGGCAAAAACTCGC
>JAOQGH010000023.1:96529222-96540350 GCA_025769975.1 Gallinago jamesoni | reverse complement strand
GTCCCCCCACTTCCGGTCCCTCCCCTTTTCCCGACTAGCTCCGCCCACCCCCCTGGGCATGGCCCACATGGGATGGAGTACCTGTGTCCCTGCTAGGTCCTGGGAAGAAATTAGCCCTTTCTCTACCAGACCCAGTACACTGCCCTGTTTTAAAATGTCACTCTTTTTGCTATATGATTTAAGCTGAGACGCTTTACTCTTAGATTACCTTCAAATGTGTCCTGCTTTTATGATCTGAAAATAAGAAATTCTTAACAATGAAAAGTCAAACAATGCTTCAGTGAAAGAAACAAAATTCTGTCTCCTACTGCACAACAAACACTAGGGCCGCACATATTTACCATTGAGCACATGGCTGAGGAGCAACCAACTGTACTGTTGGGATTACTGATAAAGTTTCTTTCCACAGCCACAACGCTGTGTGTGTTGAATGACCTATATTTGTGGGCACCCATAATTTTGCTCAAACACCCAATTTTCATTTGACAGTTAAAGAGCGAGTATCCCCCTGAAGAACAGAGACTTGAACCAGGTTATCTTCTATATCAGATCTTGTAGCCTCTCATGAGGATGTCCCTTGTTTCTGACTCCTCTGGAGGTGCTTGTCCTGCTGTGCATCACCAGTGGCTCTGGGGCTGCAGGCAGTGAGAAGTCCCAGGATCTTCAGGGAAACCAACAGCTGCTGGGGTGACAGCAGCACTAACTGTTTCCAATTACGCTTTAGAGAACACTCCTAGTTTAGGCCCTTTTGGTGGTTTTTTGTCATGAAAATGTGGCATCAATTTATATGCAGCAATTACTTATAATGGGAACAGTACAAGTAGCTGCATGGTTTTTTCCAATTTTGTGGTGATCATGAGATTGCTGTGGTTATTTTTAAATGGCTTTATTACTTGAATTAATATAAGTAAATGTGTTCTGTTCAATAGGATCTGAGCAGTGTGCTGTTAGTAAATAATATGGTTTAAATACGAGCTATTCAGTGACCATCTTAACATGTGGAATTGCTTCTACTCCAGTCTTTACTATGACTTTTATAAAGAGAGAACAGAATTGTGCAAATCATTTACTGGATTTGCACATTAAGGAGATGCAGCAAAATGAAAGCAGGTTTTGAGATTATTTTTTTTTTTACACATTTAAATTTTTCTGTGTGGACCATGTTGTCCTTGCCTGAGACATCATTCCTAAAGAGATTTATTCCCCATGCATAAAAAAATTTAGATTTAATTATTTCTTGTAATGCTAGCACAAAAGGGTAGCGTGCGTATATGTGCATATTAATAATCTTAAATTGTGAAGTGTGTTGCTTCACAAAATCCCTGGCCATGCCCCAGAGCCCTCAGGCTCTGCCCAGATGAATGTCCAAGATGTATGAGCCACATTTGTATTTAATCAGATCATTGTAAACACCTCCACCAACAGACATGTTTAAGCCTAGGTAGAAGTAAGGTGTCCACTCTGATATCAGTAATATCTAACTCTGATGGATAAAATAGATATTTCAGTTCTTCTGACTGCACGTGACATCCAGGAAACTAGCATGTCAACAACAATAGAAGCAAATTTAACTAATTTAAATCTGTTCAGGAGAGACTTTTCTGTCAGGTGTCAATGCAAAATATTTAAAATTAAAAGTAAATGTCTAAAACCAGATATTGCATGATCAACTGAACTGCTAAAATTTTGTAATCATAACTTATATGACAGTGTGTGATTACAAGCTGTTTTGAAGTGACTGGCATAAAAAAGGAAACTGTTTCAGGGCAGGTGGGCAAATAAGCAATAAGCAATAGCAGTATTCATGGCAAAGGTTGTGCCTCTAATTGGACATGCTGATTCAGGTGATGCTGCTAGCATTGCACGTGATCTCATCTTATCTATAGATAGTGATCATGCAAACCCTCCCATATGGTGCATCTTGTCTACACATGATCAGAAGCTGTTTGAACAGAGGTGCTTAGCACCCTAGAAAATTATTGTTCTTATATGCTTCAGTGTGAAAATCCCAGCTAAACCCTGATTTTTAAACTGCAATTTGAGTTCACCCAGTATTCCCTAAGAAATCTGATGCTCATAGTTAAATGCTGATACAAACAAATCCATAGATAACACGCAAAATATATACACCACCTGATATTATTAATACTCCTCTGTTAAATGGTCCATTTTAAATGTTCCAAGTGCACTCTCTCAAAATCTTGCTGAAGTCAAGAGAAACTTTGTCTCTAATGAGAAAGACTTCAAAATGTGCTTGTGAGAAGATCCTAAGCTGGCTTTGAAGAGAGTCTGCCTAGACGTTCTCCTCACAGTAAACTCTCCAAAGATGACCAAAAAGATTTTAAACACAAAAAGGTAGGTTTGGAACAAAAGTAGGCATTTTAGTTTTTTAAGAGGGAAGGCTTGGAGCAGCTGGAAGAGAAATAAAAAGGATTGTACAGAAGTCCCCACGTGTTCCTTGCAACCGTGTCCTTACTTCCAATGACTTTCCGAGTCACTGACTCAGCCCTTGCTTCAGCCCCTCCGTCCCAGGAACCCCTTTGAACCCTCTCTCCTATGACTTTCTTAACCACCAGCTCTTCCAGGCCCCAATGTTTGCTCAAAGGAGCAACCCTTCTGCTTCTGTGCCATGGAGTTTCACTTTCCTCGATATTGTTTTAGTAACACAATTTTATAACAATCAAATTAAACGAACACTTTGACTCAAAAATAGAAAATGGAATTAGGAATCACTCAAGTATCTAATGTTTCAGTTTTTCAAATCTAAGACCTTAAAACTTTGTGCCTTGGAAAGAAAAGGTAGAAAAAACATTAAGAAGGATGAAAAAGATCTGAAATTAAGAACTAATGACTGTATAATTTTAATGCTGGTGCCTCTGGAACAGTTACAAACTAAAATACTTAAAGCATGTTGTTCATGATGATATTACAAATGATATTGAGACTTGGGTTTTTCATTTTAAGGGCTAGTATTTTGTACTATAATGTCAGTCAACTGTCAGTTTGCTAATAGATTCCTGATAAAGGGGACAGGTCTGTCCTTGTCTTTGTTTCTCCACAAAATTCTCCATTAGACTTTAGCTAATTGAATTTCAACTCAATTATATTTCATCATAACTGAAAAAATATTGGGCTAATTATAATATGCCATTTTGCTACTGCTTCAGTGTGTATTTGTCAGGTAAGAGACATTTGGTGCATATTTACTTAAGTAAATTTACAAAAGTGTAAAAATATTTTCATTTTTTCAGTGGGGAGGGAAGACATGAATTAAAGTTTCAGATTGAAATATGTTATATCTTTACTATAAAACATTTCAAATTAATGGAACATTTTAATGGCACTGGATTTTTTTAAATGTTTGCTGCTTTGGTAAAACAAAAAATATATTTAAAAAAACCACCTTTCTCTCTCATCTTTTACTTCCTGACAGCTTTTTTTTTTTAGCTGTTATTGTTCTGCTAGGAAAAGAGAGACAGGAGAATAGAATGAGAACTACCAATGAAAGTAAAACAAAGACAACCAGAAAAATCAACAGAAAAAAATCTAAATTTTGCTAATCTTCTAAAATTCTTCCAACTAACCAAAGTTTCAAACTATACGATATGGATAAATAATAGATCCTTAACTCATGAAACCCAGCCATAGTCTAAAGATATTGCTACTTCCAGTCAGAACTGGATATAATCACTTTGCTTTCCACAGGCTCTGCAAAAAGAAACAAAGAACAAACCAGCAAAATGTCCATTTTGTGGATAATTTGTTTACTCTTATCTAAGTTTTGCATCTGGAAAGGCTGTTTTGTTTTATGACAAGTCATTCTAAATTTCAAGGGCTGATAAGAAGAAAGCGTAGACAGTGTACGTAAAATTTTGGTCGTGCTGCAATAATCCAAGATACAAATCAAGAACCCTGATTACACTGCTATTGTAACTCAGGGTTGGCCACCTGGAGGAAAGAACACATTTTTGGTTTGTTCTCTTTTCAGTAGTCATTTGTCTGCATTCCATTTTGCAGGAATGTCTTACTGTCTAAAATGACTTAATCCTAACCAGAGATCCTGTAACAAACAACAACAGAACATCAAAGGTGACTAAAGGAGGAAGATCAAATAGGAATTAGGCAATCCAGGGAGCAATTAGAGGACATCAAAACTACCCTGAGGGAGAGAACAGGACTGAGCTAGCCCACCCTAGTTGAACAGTCCTACTGACTTTGATCAGCCAGGAAAACATGGATGAGTTGAGGGAGGTCTGTTGATAGCCCAAATCTCAGACAACCTATGTGAACTCACCCTCTTGCTTCTTAGTGCTCTTTGGTATCTGACCTGAAAGTTTGAGGAACTGTATCTTTCTGGTTCATTATTTTTAAATACAAAAATCTATGTGGTAAAATCCACAATTTTTCTTCTGAATGTCCTGTTAAATTATCACATTACTTCTGGTTGTTTTTTTTTTTTTAAAGACCTTTGTTTAACTATTACTCTAATCAAACTATGGTAAGTCAATTTTGCTCCAGAAGAACTGCTGCATTTCACTGGGAGCTAAGGCCATGACAACTAAAGCAGACCATTCCTGTTCCAGATTGTGTCATACTGGTAAAGTTGCAAATGACTCACCTTTTAGGCTTGTGAGGCATCTTGCCCAAGATAGTCACCTAGGCCCACATCAAGATAGACATTTCCAGAGGGCAAGTTAGCTGATGACAAAACCACAGAGATGTCGGCTGGAAGGGACGTCTGAAGGCCTGTTGTCCAACCTCCTGCTTAGACAAGGACTGTTGCAAGCACTCTCTCATATCAGCCATGGCTTTGTCTAATCAAATCTTGAGAGTCTCTCAGAAAGAGGATTCCCAGCATTTCTGTGTAACCCACATTAATGCCACACTACCATCCTGGTGAAAAAATTTTTTATGCAATATTCAACCTAAACTTTTCAAGTCAAGATTTATAGCCATCGCACCTTGATGTATATGACATCTGCCACTGCAAAGAATTGTTTTGCTTTATAATTTTTTGTAGTTTCTCTTCAAGGTGTCATAGGTTGCTGTTGGATCACAACCTTACCCCCATTTCACCAGATGAAACAAGACCGGATCCCTCAGGCTATGCTCATAGGTCATGAGCTTAAGGATCCTGGGCATCTTGGTGGTCCTCCTTTCAGTTGCTCATCATCCCCCTTTCATCTGGATAGCCCAGAACAGGATGTGTCCTTCCTGGCAGGACCTCACATGCACCAGCTGAGGAGGAAAGCAGCTTCCTTTAATTTGCTGACTACGTTTCTCCTGATGATGCTCATTCTTTTAAAATTAAGAACAGAAAACACTTACACTTCTCTGGAGAGTCCAACAGGGTTTGTCCAACACTACCTCTAGGACCCTTCCTGGGATTTAGTATCCTCATGGCCAGGAAGGGAGGGCCTGGCAGCCAAGGCCTGTCCCCTGGCTCCCCAGCCAGGAGCAGGACAGCCTGGGGGCACTGGGGCAGCCCCAGCCCTGGGTTTTGGGTACCTTTCTGCAGACTGGGAAGAGCCAAGGCTGTACCAGGATGTTGACCCATAAGGCCCACTGGGGGAACTGGGGTCAGACCCAGCCCTGTGATGGCTGGGCAGGGCTGTGGGGACATTGAGCAGAGGCCAGGCTGGAAACGGCAGTCAGCTTAAACGCAGGCAAATGCTGTTTGCCCTTGTAGGGTGGGCCTGGCTTTCCCCTCAGCAGCTCCCTCTCCTCAGCGACTGGCTCTGCTCTTCCCACTGCACACCAGTAGACAGCCCTCCCCAGCTCAGGGCACCCAGGTCCCTGATGGTATCCGTCTGGGAAATGGGCGCAGTCCTACTGCATTTGTCTGTCTTCAGGGAAGGCACCGGGTTTTAGTTATGTCTGCAAAACATGTGGCTGGGTGGCTCTGATCCTGGCTGAGGCCTCCAGGCACAGCTGTAGTACAAATAATAGCCTGGAGTCTCTTCTGGGCAAGGTATTTCCTCAGTGTAGGCAAGGGATTAAACTAATAACACCCAATTTCCCGTTATGTTGGTATTAAGGAAAATTACTCTGCGGGAAATCAGAAGCTTGCTGGTTCGAGTACATTTTCCTTGGGGAAAGTCTCTTCAGGGGAGTTTTCATATTTTCCTTTACCATTACAGGCCAACTCTTCCACTAGGTACGTTTCCTGGCTATTGAGGAAGGACCTGGGGTTTCCTAAGTTTTAAGCAGCTTGTCAAAGCAAGACTTATTATTATATTTCATTTTTATTTAATATTTATTTTCTAACATATTGTTTAAAAAGCTAGGATAAAAAGATGGTTATCCTATTGTATTACCTACTTTTCCACCTAACTTTACTAGTGAATGCAGGTTAATGTGTTTTACCCTCACTGCCGTCTCGGATAGTTGTATGCAGTCAACAAAAAAACCCAAACCAAATAGATTTAATAGATCCACATTACACAGTTGGTAAAAAACAAACAAACAAAAAACTCCCAAAACAAAGCTTATGGGCATTTCCTTAACTATCAGAAAATGGGTTAGTAAGGTCCATTTCCTAAAGCTACACCCAGGAAGCTCTCTCTTTGAAAGGGAGGATACATTAAAACACACTGTTCAAACCCTCCAGAAATATCTGGTAGATATAAGTTATACTGGCTGATTTAAGATATGATAAGCATCTTTCCTTTGACACATACACTAGCACCAGGTAGCCTGGCTGAGGTGAAGATTCAAAGATACGTTGGAAGAGAACCTTCACTTTTTTTGCCAGTTCATATAGAACCTGTCCCAGGAATTTCTTATTATAAAAGAAACTAACAACACATATTCAGATGATCTACAAGACTTGAGGCAACTACAGATACCTTAACATGTTCCAGAGAATGGTAGACTTCAACTTGGAAGGAACCAAGTAATCAGTGAAGGAGCAATTTTCCCTGGAAATTCATATTATATCCAGGAAAGGAGAATGGCAGCTTTTAAAGATATATCAACATCAGTTTCCCAACTGAGAGGAAGAAGGATATTTGAATCTGACTTCTGTGGGGACAATGTACTTGATCTTTTTTGCTGGAATCAATGATCTAGAAGATCTTTTCCAACTTAAATGATTCTATGATTCCATGTCATAAACTCTTGAATGCCCATGGGTCAGAGAAGAAGTTATATTGCCTCTGACTGGCCTATGAAGAAGAATGCAGGATTTCAAAAGTATGTATCTGAGTACAGCACAAGCTTTCCCAGGTAGCTGAGAAAAGTTTATGAACAAGCATTTATGAATTTAAATAATTGACTTGACTGATATCTTGAGTTTATCACAGTTGCTGGCATACCCTCCAGCTACCCCATGGCATTCACTTTGCATATATAATAGAAATAAAAGGCACCACTATATGCTTTCAAAACCAGTCTGAATTTTGCTTCTGCCTTTGAAAGATTATAAGCTTTAGTCCTGTGCTGGTATATTGCAAAGTATTTCCATTGTCATGTATCCGAAGACATATTGAAATGTCTTGAATGCCTCATTTTATATCCAGAGACAGTATGCTAACAGGGAGATATAAACTAAACTGAGAGGATTGGAGCTTATGTTTCTTATATTTTCTTATATCTGATGTAGGTTTTAAAAAAGTATTAATTATGTGATCTTTTAGAAAGTCTTTTTTATTACTTCAGCGAAGCAAAAGCTACAAAAATAAATTACTGGTATGGAATAAAACCAGCAAGTGGCAGTATTTGACAAAAATCTGGGAGGAAAATCTAAGTAGGAAACTTTTAAAAGATTTACACTGTATCTAACTATAAGCTAAGGACTTCTATGAGCATTCAGAAAGAAAAATCTCTCATTTCCAGTAAAAATATCTTTTTTTTTTTGTTAGGTCAGCTCCTCAACTACAGAAATCAGAAACAGAAGACAAATTTCCCATGGATAATTATACGCAGGCTCACCAAAACCAACCCTGAATATTTTATAAAAGTTCTTCTACAAAAACTGGCTAAGAATAGAAAGATATATCAAAACCAAGTCTTATTTATCAGAAACCATCCATGCTACCAGTTTAGAATGCATGCAATCAATGCACCACCACACAGGGTGGTGGGGTTTTTTTTTGCAGTGCATTTTATAAAAGAAGTAAGATGTAGATAAACCAGATTTAAAAGACAACTGCAATTTTAAATCATAACAGAGGTGTCAGAAGCCAAAAAGGATGCCAGCATTATTGAGAAGTATAATTATGGAGTGATGTCTATATTTTCAGCACCAAAGCATGCAAGGACCAGAACACAGAGAGTTAAATTAAATTCAGTGCTCAAATTGGAGCAATTTTCCTCCAATCTTTGAAAACTGCAGTTTCATGAATACCATAAATGACCACACAGAAACCTTTGGGCCTGATTTTCTTCTTACAGAAGTCCCTGAACTGTTTCTTATTGATTTCAGCTATAGTAGCCCTGAATACTTTGTGGCTCAAGTTTGCTCAAGACAAACTTCTTACTCCTCTTATTTTATTACACAAAAACAGTGGTGAAAAAAAAAAAAAAAAGAAATAGGAAAGATTTTGAGGCTGTAAAATCAGACAATTAAAAAATTAGGAAACTCCAGAAATGTGCTTTCTCCCTTGTGCAACTGCATTGAAATCATCCTCAGTTACTTCATAAAAGACATTTTTCCACAAGTTTCCTACTTTATTTAGTTCAAAGGGTAAATCATATTCTGGGGGTGAGAACTCTCTTATTCCAGAAAGTTTATGAAGAACAGTTAAGAAACTGTGAGGACTTCCAAAAGTTAGCTTAATTTACAGGACATAAATGTAAATACCTTTTCTATGCAGCTTTAAGTAAAATGGATTTCCTTTTTAACCTACTCTATAAGCACTTTTTTAAACTCCCCTTTTACTACTGGAGAAAATCTCTTGAAAGCTTTTTTGGGTCTTCTTACTCACCTCTGTGAAGACTTTTTGGTCTACCCATATTTCTCGCTTCTCTTCCGTGCCAAAATAGCATGTTATAGACTGAAAACAAGACACAGCTCTTGGCGTCAGAAAATGTAGCCTTCACTCTTTAATCAGTGCACTGACAAGGAAGGAACCGACTGCTGTCTCAGCATCTCAATGAACATCAAGTAGATCTGCATTATATTTTAATTAGAAGCATTAATATTCTATCCAGTGGCTAGTGCTGAGCTAATTGCACGCCACCTCATACTCTACCGGATTCCATGGGGCATGAAAAAAGGCTAACATAAATAACTTATGAGGCATTAACAATATATTAACTAAGAGCCTGGAGGTTACATGTAACTTAAAGTTAATGGCAAGAATGCTATATAGGTTGTTAAGGCTAAATTGCCTAATTAGAGTGAAAATATCTATGCACTTTTAATCTCACTCTCAGAATTACATGTGTATAACTTAGGCACTTACAATGCACAGTATCCTAGCTAGTCCCCAGGTGCTAAAAGCTTTTTAGAACAATTTTAATTTCCTACAGAAAACTTAACTAATTTTGACTATGAATGGTATTTTTGAAAATAATCATCATAAAGCACGAAATGCCACAAAATAAACTGTCTACAAACATCCCAGTTTAGTGAAATCTCTATATTACTGTGTTTAATTATCTAACCTCAGAAGTTCTGCTGCTTTTAGTATGGGTGCTGCAGGATGACAGATTTACAGCCACCAAGATGCTCTAACGCCAGTGGCATTTCCGGGACAAAAACTTACTTGTGCCAACACTTGCACTTTGTAGGTCAAAAGTGCCCGAGCTTTTCCTGGACCAGGAAACAAATTTAGTTTTCAGATTAAGACATGTATACATCCCGACACTGATCACAACTGCAGAGGTGAGACACAGACCAGCTGCTTGTTGAATCAACATTGAGGTGACACGCGTTTTTACCTGTTTCTTCTGTAAACTCTCACGAGGCTCTCCAGGTTCCCAGTTAACCAGCCTCCAGCTCACTGGGGGGTAGGCGGATGTTTTAAAGGACTCAGGACATCCTTGGAACAAGAAAAACACTTCTGTGCTTCCACTGGCTGTCTCCTTTTGAAGATATAAGCAGTCATGTCTCACTTTAGAGGGGAGGGACATAGTGACTCAGGAAAAACATAGTACGTTGTACTTCTGCAGAAAGGCAGTTACAGATAATGACAGCATATTTTGACTTTGGGCATATCAGTGATTTCCAGCACTCCTAGCATGCTTCCAGGCTCTGACTTCCTACATGAGGTGTTTGACTTGTGTTAAAAAAAAAAAATAAAAAGAAGTTATTTCCAGACTTCTGGTAAAACCAAGTTTTCACAGTATGACGCAGAGTAAGAATTACTGTAGTTAAGCTTTAGGCAAAAATGGCCTCTGTATTGTTCCCTGAAGCAAAAGGCATGTGGGCAACCCTGCAGAAGTGCCATGGCTTATTTCTGGGGTGGAACTGGGGGTGCTGACGCCCATCATTTGTAAGAGAATATGTTGTTGTTACACTTAATAGGTTACTTGTGATCACTGCAATTGTCCTCATTGAAATGACATTCCAATTTTTCCACCTGGGATAGTCAAACCCTGGAGAGGGTTGGAGAAAGGGTACCTACTTTGGACCCAGCTCCACAGAAGAACAACATATTTAGGGAAATTTTAGAAATCTCAAAACTAATCCAGTTTTGTGTTCTCACACGAGATTTGTTTTGAGAATGTGTTGAGATCATGGGATTTTAGGCTGTAACTGTTATTCTTCCAAGCACATTTAGTTTCTGGTGGTGCCTTTACACGCCCTTGCCAGTGTACACACCTACCTAAAAACATCAACCAAATGTAATTCAGGGCAAATCCAATGGATTTTCCTGGTTCAGCAGTAGAAGTTGCAGCACTAAGAGGGGGCTAGTCTGAGGGTTGTGCAGCATGTAAGTTTTTCAGACCAGGGCAGAAACGCGACTTAAGATTGTTGAACTCGCTTCTTCTCTTTCCCGTCTGGTGTTTTTTTTCTCCTCCCCCCGCACCCCCCATTTTGCTTTCTGTCCCTTTTTCTCTCTTTTCTCTTCCTTTTTCCTTCTCCACTTCCTTTATTTTCCCTTCCTTCTCCCCTCTCCCCGCAGTCGCATCTCCCCGGGGAACGGAGGGGAGTGACGGGGAGCGGCAGCCCCCCGCCGGT